>VZRW01011261.1:38043-145443 GCA_013398125.1 Aegotheles bennettii | reverse complement strand
GGGCAGAGGAGGCCCTGAGCCGGGGTATGGGCCCGCCGACACGGTCCTGGGGCCGCCGAACCGCAGGGTCCCCGGGCGGGCCTGGCGGCAGCGAGGTGCATCGCTGCGGGGCGAGCCCGGCTCCCCGGGGCTGGCTGGGGCCGACGGGCCGAGCCTGAGGGAGGGCACCGGAGGGTGCCCGGTGTGTTTCAGTGCTGCGGGCAGAACGGCGTCCGCCGCAGCATTAGACCGCGTTACACAGGCTGTTGCTGCTAAAGGCCACATCTGTCCTCTTCCTCCTCTTCTATTATTGGTTTATATTCAGGCAAAGCTTAGCAAGGGTCAGCCCTCTGTCCTTCTAATCTATAGCCTGTGCTGGATTTTTCCTTCTGGCATCTGAACACACTGTGGAAAAACCTACATCTAATTTACTGTCTTCTCAATTCCTCGTCCGTTGTGTCAGAGAAACACGGAAGCAGCTTGGAGGAGAGATGATGACTGTTCTATAAGAGTTGGGATATTACAGGAAAACAGAAATTCCCTGTTTTTTAAATATTCCAGAGGGTATTGATTTTGTTTAATTCTAGATTCTGTTGATGATTTAAACAAAGGTAAAATCAGTGCTTGCTAGCCTGAACATGTTTGTGCGTGTGGCGCTCCGATGGCTTCTCTCTAGGCGATCACCTATGGCAGCACTGCCAGCTGCTTGGAGGGGCTGTGCTTCCCCTGGCTCTGTGAGAAGCAGGTTCACGAGGCATTGATGTGCACAGCTGGCTTGTGCCATGCTCTAGATTTTGTTACAGTCAGGGAAGCAATGAACAAAAAACTGGTGTGGGAATTCATCTATAGCTCAGTTTCAACTCAGTATAAGCATGTTCCGTCTTGGAACCACAGTTAAGGCAAGGTGGGAAATGAGCCCTTCTGCCAGATGAAAAGTCTAAGCGACTGGTCACATTTTATTTTTGTGACATTTTATTTTTTGAAGGACTGACTGACACTGATGATTGTGAAAATTATGAAAACTACGGTTTAATAAGTCAGATCTAGTTATACCTTGACTGAGATTTTTTGCAAGCTATGGATTTTGGAATGATAGATACCCTGCTCTATGCAGTGTACAAGATAAAGTCATAAAGTGGATAGGGGTCTGTCATATCAGAAACTTGTAAAAATCCATGATCGTTCAGTTACTAAAGCCCATATTCAAACCCTCTACTTTTTGCTTAGAACCAAACTGGGGAGTTTGTGGCACACTGGGGAATGTTGAGATGTTCAACTGCACCTAGATGATCTAAGAAAAAACTGTAACATGGAAACTCCTATGGACAAGTAGCTTCAAGTAGCCTTTGAGCAGGAAGCAGCTTGAACTTGTTTTGGCGACTCTCCCTACATATCTGCTGTGGAGAAAAGATGCAGCAGTCCTTTCCACCCCCTGAATAGACTGGTCTTCCAGGACCAAGAGACTGGCGCTATTGGGTGCTTCAGCAGAGAGGTCTACATGCCTGTTCCATGGAAATTAAAGGAAAAATATCCTATAGATTTCAGTGGTCCAGGATATAAACGTCTCTATTAAAACCTTAAGTATAACCTGAACTGGGAGCATGTTTGAAATAATTGAACAAGACAATCCTGAGTAACTCATAAGTTCCTCTATTATTCTTTCCAGAGCTTCACAGCAGCTATTTACTCAATGTGATTTGTTTTAATTTTTTTATTCAGCATGTTTTATGTATTAGTATCAGAAAAGCCTGTCTTTCTCCTGGCAAATGTTACTGCAAGTTGTCTGGCAGTGAGGTGAGATTATGTAGATTTATTTATTCACAGAGTAATTTGCATAAATGAAAAATGGAAATAGAGCATTTTTTCTGAATTAGAGCCCTTTTTTTTTTCCTTCAAAGTGAAACAAAAATGTGTGTAGCACACTAGTTTGGCTTTCTGGATTTTTTTAGGGGTGTTGTTAGTCATTTCGATGCCTGGGCCCGTTTTCTTTGACTTGGATGCTTTAATGACTGAAAATATTCTGAGGGAAAGATTAAGAAGAGGAAATGGAGCAGATTGGAAATGAATTTGCTTATAAGCAGTTAAAGGTGTCTTGCTGAAAAAAAATCTCAGAGGCACATTAAGGATTTTAGACACTTTGGGTAAACTGCTGGTCTGGAGGTCTGCATGGTCCCAGGCTACCAAGCAGTGCCTGTTCAGGGAAACCCTATGCTTCAAAGAAAATGGGCACTGTGTGTGTTTGATTCAGTCGGCTTCATTGACATAGTCTGAAATCTGTGTGCACAGACACTACTACATCTAATGGACCTCAGTCCAGACATATCTGGCTCAGACCAGCAATGCCTGCACAGTTCATCTGGGTGGGAGAAGGACTGTCTTACAGTCCAGGCTGTTAGAGACTCAGGAAAGCACCGAGTTCCTGATGGAAAAAAAAAGGGGGGGAAGAAAAGGAAGAAAAGCTTATTACCATGTGCTTTTCATTCAAAATGCAAGAATTAACCATGCAATACAAAATATATATCCTGCATTATACAGCGTATCTGGCAGTCCAAGCACTGGTTAATGCATCCTGGGAATCCCTTCAGAGCTGGCATTCTGTGCCTCAGGATAGCGCTGCATTAAATTGGAGAAAAAAGCATGTCCTTCATTCAGTGCATCTGGACGTTAGGAATGGATTGGTCTGCTTCTTTCAATAGCTGTATGCAGCTCTGGACCCGTGGCATTAGTCCTGAGGTCAGTGCCTTTGGTTTGCCACTATTTATTTATTCATGTCTGCAGAGGTCCTCTTTTTCTCTCCAGCTGCTCCATCATTCACCAGCACCTCCTGGTAGCCCACCCTGCTCCCACAGCCCATCCCTTCTCACAGTTGACCCTCACTGAGGTCAGGATGCGATTAGGTGGCTGGAGATCATAAGGAATATTAATCACAAGGAACACTTAGACGTTGCTTTACAGATTTCCTTATGTGAAATACACTGTGGCAAGCTATCAGGTTACCAGTGGCTGAAAAAGAAACAGTTCTCTCTTTGCCCTTGACAGTCAAAAGAAAGTTTGATTTATTTTCTCATTTTCAGTTAGTCTAAAGGCAGCTGGGCAGTATTGCTACAAAGCTCTAGCTGTGTGTCATTGTAATAGGGGCAATATGTTTGTTCGCTTCTGCTCTCTTCCCCTGTCTAATTGTTCTATTGTCTTTCTGTTTTCTCTCCCCATTTGGGCTGACAAAATGTCTCCTTGCGTTTAGCCCTCTAGCCAAAACTTAACGGGCTCCTAATCAAGAACTAACACCACCAGTGGGCTATTTCCTGTCTTTGTTTACCATTCTCAGTATCATCTTTCTTCTCCTCTCAGTCCATCATAGCAAATTTTCACCATTATTTTCCTCTGCATCTTCTTCCGTACAGGGTGCAGGAAGCTTTCGATATATTTTTCCCCTTTCATTTTCTGGCTGCTTGTTCTCTGGCCTCCCAGCTCTACATCCTGGAAGAGCAGCAGATGTATCCAGAACCATATTTCAAAAAGCCAAGTAATCCTGGGATAGCCATATATTTCTTGTGGCTGTATCAGCAGAGTGTTTATTACTCAGCCTCGGTGCAAATTGTATTGATGTTTTGAATGTATAAGGGGTAATCACAATGTGATTAATTACTAGGCACTGTTCACCACGACATATTTCCATGCAAATATCAAGACTCACTGCACAAATCAGTTGCCTAAACAAAGGTTTCCAACTTTGCTTGAGATGCCCTAAAACACAGGGCTGTCTGATGTAATCTGGAAGACCTTGGCCCTTCCCAATGGCAGTTGGAGATGAGGCAAAATACCCCAGGCTTCCTAAAACGGTGCCAGCTGCCTATGTTTAAGCAACCAAATTGCACTCCGGCTGTACACTGGAATAACTGCTACGCTGAAGTGTATTTTTCACATTATTGCACAACTGCCTTTGTTTACTTCTGCCAAGTCTATCCTGAGAATACTACACTGTGGTAACTTCAGCACAAGATATTCACTAGATAGGTTAGTATGAATCATTAGGAATCAGGTGAACAGAGTAAGCCTTTTTTCTGTTTAAAACATCCTTCTACCTTTACATATCTAGACGGTGGCTAAGGTGTAGCCAGAATGAAGTTCAGCACAAATAAAATCAAATATTTGGGAAGATTTACCAAGCATTATTTTTGATGTTTTGATAGGTAAGCAGGGCATCAGCAGTCCTGGCAAGCTGAAGGACTCACTGACACAGACCATTTCAAGGGCAGAATCAGGCCACCAAACTGCAGGCCACTCTCACCTTAGGGAGCTTAGCCAGACAGCCCCTCTGCACTCTCAGTTCAGAAACAGAGAGATGGGTTCTTTCAGCTGGAGATTCAGAGCACCTGGGTTAAGTATCAGCCCTGAAATGTAATTTGAAGGGACCCATCTCATCTCTGACTACATTAGGAGCCTAGGAAGACTTGCCCCATAATTCTGTGCTGAAAATCAGGGAACATTAATCTCTTACGAGTTTGGGTAGCAGCAGTCACCCTCATTGGCCACATTTTTTCCCCTGGCAAAGTTCCTCTAGGGCATTTTTAGCCCCAAATCTGTCTGTTTAGCTTGCTTATCAGCTTAACTCTCCTCCCAGGAACTTCACCAGTGTCTGGTGGGAGCTGGCGGTGACAGTTACGTGTCACTCAGAGCTTGCTGCTGCATGTTGCCTTCTCCATGCTAGTGTGCAGAGCATACTTGCTGCTCTTCCATCCCTCTGGGGCCTGCTTTCACCAGCCCTGGCTGTCATTCAGCTGTTCAGTAGTGTCACAGGCAACATAGTCTCAGCTCAGGGGATTTCACTTAATTTAATTGATTGCTTGTTAACACAAACAAAAGAAAAAAAGAAGCCATATACTATTGAACAAATACTCAAGGAATCACTTTTCCATGACTTTCCTTAGGCTCAAATTCAGACAATCACCTCTCCTTCCTCCTTCCTCCTTCCTCACCTCAACATGGTGGTTTCTGCCTGCTGCCCTTTGCGGATCACTTGTCCTCCACTGCTCCTCATTTCTCACTGCTGATTCTGCCCCAGTATGGATCACCCATGGCCTGTGAAGAAGTGTTTGCAGCTGGTGGTTTACTTCCTAAGCTTGCATACACATCTGCGTTGCTAACATGCCAGGAAAGAGAGATGGATGTATTTTATCACATAGACTTACACAGTAAAGGAAGGTCAGGTATCTAAGGTATGTTTTCATGCTGAAGCCATGGGTGTAGCTCCTGACAGTTATGACAAGGGTGCTGGCAGCTCAGGGCCAGTGTGGCACATGAGCAGGACCACCACGCTGCCAGCCACCACTCAGGCAGAGGGGCTGCAAGGCCACCCCAGCTGGAAAAGAAGATCGTGGTGCCTGTGGCATGACCCAAAGCATTACTTTTTATATGCAGAAACCCACAGAGTCCCACAGCTCTTCCTCATCTGTCCAGTAAACCAGAGGATTTTTCCTCAGAGCTCCTGTTAACCTGTCATACTTCCTTCAGTACACACAGAGATTTTGATGAACCATCTAGTGGTTTTCTACAGGAATGAAGAAATGCTATGTCACTAGCAGAGGCGTCAATTTCTTTTTAAATGAGGACACTCTTGAGAGCTTAATCAAAGTCAGCTCTTTATCTTAGATTGCCAAGTGAAGTTGATGCAGTACATCAAATCAGAACCATGAGAAGCTATTTGTTCAAGTCCTGGTCTTAATCCAGCGCATCCAACCCTTCTACACGAGTGCAGCAGCCCAGGGCGGGCTCTGAGCCATTGTACATCCACCCATGTAAAAGTAATACTCCTTTTTGTTTCTGTTAAATATTACTTTATTCTGAATGGTATTTTAAAGAAATCCCTAGAAAACAGACTCTCTCTGTTCATGACTTGCTTTCCAAAGCACATAAATCTTTTGTAACTTTAATTCTTAGCCCCATAGCAAATATGATAGCACCAGCAACAGCTGGAACGCTTATAAAAACAACATCAGAGTAGACGGTGAGCATGAGTCAAACTGATCTACAAAACCAATGGTTTTACAGATTATATATATAAAATCTATTTGTCTATGTTGTATATGTATACATAAATTCATGTATTTATGTGTACAGTACTTATTTAACTACAACAGGTAAACTATACAATTAAGCAGGCTTATATAACAGCACAGTGGTGCTAATTATTATTCTAACATACAAAGTAAATCAGAAGTAGGTGAGATTACCTACAGCAGTATCTTACAGCAAAGAAGTTAGATTTGAGCACGTTGTTAGTCAGGTGGGCTGAGAAAGAAAGTAAAAAGATCTAAACTGATTGTCATGTGAAGGAGTGCATTAGGAAACAGCTCTCAGTTTTACTGTTTCTGGCTGTATCTTTTGTAATACACAATAGGGGAGTCTTTTCTCTGATTTGCTTTTAAGGCTTTAGCACAATCAAAAGCTAGAGGTATTGTAAAGAAAATCTGCAAATAGCATGAAAATGTCTTGTGGTGACATTCTTATTCAGGCGCTGGGCCTGATTTTGAAAGATCCCAAACACCCGGAGATGCCAATGCTAAGCACTTCTGCAGATCAGATCTTTGAGGTCTGAAAGATTGTTTTATAATCTTGATTTCATGTTCTTGCAAACCTACAAAGTAATTTTTTTTTCCCATGTAGTAGCACTGATTTTATTAAAACCATTCAGAACAAATATCTATGTTTTAATGCAACAGTTTTGTGCTGGTGGATAAGATACATAACTTTATTCCGTAGAACAATTTCCCTCCTTTCAGGAAACTGATAATATACTTAAATTTAAGACAACATTTATTATTTTAAAAAACAAAGTCTCTTCAATGCTGGAACTTTTAGATCCTCTCCATTGCATCATTCTGCCTGGCTAAGGCACCATCATCACAGAAATTCTTGCACATTAATGGCAAATGATTTGTAGGCCATATAAAAAGTCAGCACCTCAAAAAAAAAGATTTCTGTTCTTTGTCTTTCGTTGCCTTGTCATCTGCAGGGAAAAGTCCATATTTGCCATTGTGTTTTCCCTCAGAAGTGGTTTGAGGTAGCCACAGTCTGAAGTATAACCAAAACAAAACAATAAGGTTTGAAATTGTATGTTCAGTGTTTGTTCAGGGTGTATGTAAGCCACAAGGAAAGAGAACTTTGAACAATCACATGCAGATCTGAGAGATGCAACTGAAGCAATGGCTCCTCAATTCCCATAAATATGACTAAATTTAGAATTTGATTTCCCAACCAGTTATCACACACATGGTTTATTGGCACAGTGTAACTGAATACATTCAAATGCCTAGCTCTTGATTTGTATAAATTTAAACCCAAAGGTAAAAAAAAAACCAAAAACAATGAAAAAATGGGTATGCTTTCTAATGCTGAAAGAAAAAGAGAGAGATCGGTGGATCTCACCTATGCTGTCAGATATTCAGAATTTCTAACATGTACAAGACTATTTAAAAACATCATATTTTGTCATACTGTTAATGACATTAAGGATCTCCAAATATTCACCAAGGACTGGTGGCAGTGTTGTCCCAAAGCTGGGTCTGTTACCAGTGTGCAATAAGCCAATCCACACACAGAGTCGAGATACTTGCTTTAATTTCCAGTTCTGCACAGAAAAGGGAGCGAGATGGTATCCCACAAAGTTAGCACACCTTCCCAAAGCACTACTTTTGGGGCTACTTTTATACACAGAAATATATTAAATTATTGTATCTCTAGTGATACTCTATCACTCATATACATGATTGGTTAACTAGTTCTTCGCTTCTACTAAAAGTGACAGTGCGTAAAAAATTCGCCACGCATGCTCATAGGGGGCTTTTTGTTAGCAGGGGTCCCTCTAGCATACTATTTTAGTATGCTAATGATATGCTAAGGGTATGTTAATACAGTAAGTCAAATTAGTCAGTGTTTTCTACCTAGTGCTCAAGGCTATAGCCATTCTCACACCAACATAAGTTGTGGAAGTGCTCCCTCTCATCCCTTTCATCCGTCTTGCAGGCCTGTTTCCGAAGGATGAGTTTTAACTACTAGGGACATATTTTTCTCTAATTCTTGCTGTCAGAGTGTTTTTGCAAGTTCTGTTCTTATTCTACATGTCTCTTTGTTCTCTCTGAGGTGATTTTCCAAAAATTTTACTTATTTCAATCAGTAGCCTACCTTAACAGCTGCCTTTTGGGTATAACGGAAAACCACCTTCTCTTAAAAGCAGTTTGCCTTTAGTCCTGCGTGCAACCAAACCTTGCATACTGAAGTCCAAATTCTCTGAGATATTACAAGGTGGGTTTCAAATATCTGGTGTTCACAGAACAGCTCCAGGTTCCTCAAAATTTGACCCACAGCATTGACAATCCTTTAACAATACTGGTTTTACACCTCTTCTTAAAGTTATTCCACCTTCTCTGCATTTTCAATAACTTCCAGAAATGTCCCTATAATGTAGTTAATTTTATTCAGCATATGAAATGCTGATTTGATTGACAGAATCATGTAACCTACCTTATTTATTTTAAACTAAAGGAAAATCCAATCTATTAAAGGCATATGTAAGAACAAATGAAAACTATGAATACAAATTTGCAGAAGCAATGTGGCTGATAATCTTCATAATGAAATTTAATCACTTTTTTTTATTCACATGGGTAGTTGTGTATATTATGTACATATATACTATGCTATATACATGTTACAGAAGGTCCTTTGCAGTTTTGCATAAACTTATTTAATAAGCACATTTGAAACACTTATTGCATAGAAATCTTGAATTGTACATTATAAATAATGATTTTCAAATGATAAATTGTAATTTTCTTTTTATGACTGTTACAAATTTACATTAAAGATTCACTGAATTGGACAATTTTTCAGTAGAGTTTACTTAATGTTAATCTATTCATTTGGCGGGTAAATGAAGAGTTTAATGGTGAAGTGATGTAACTAGAATATAGTCTGAAGTGGTGTGTTAGGTTTATCAATCAGTGAAAATTGTGCACTTGAGTGTAAGAGCACATGTCTATCCATATGCTTCTTGCTACCTCAGTTAATTGAAACCCTTTTTTCCACCCTATTATCAATACTTGAAAAATAGCTCCAACCACATCTATTAACCAGTGTCTTAATAGAGGCTTTATCAGCTCCATATAAATTGCACGTATTTCGCTAGAAAGCAATTTCACTAATATAAGGGTCAGTTCTATGGTTCACTAGAGATGTTCACTCAGGAGGTGCTGGGGCACGACTGGAAGGATCGCTAGACATGGGTAGAGCTGTATGCCTGGTCTTCAATCCACTGGAACACGGTATAAGGTTGGAGGTCCAATCTGATTGACACTCTCAGTCCTCTTCTATTTTAACAAAAGAAAGTATGCTCATGATGAAAATTATTTAGACTCAACCACTTTCAACTAGGAAATCTAAAAAAGAATAGAAATACATAGTTTTAAATTTCTTATAAAACATTAAAAAGAAACCTATTTTAGATTCAGGATAGCACAATTATACACCAATACTGAGATGTCCCAAACAACTCTGAAATGAAAAGTTCTTTCCAAAGCAACTTCTCCAAAGTTTTCATTAATATTGACACATTTTCTCTCTCCCTAGATACTTGATTTGAATGAAAAATACATACAGATTTTTCTGAGCAGCTCAGCTCAGTGTCTCCTGGGATTATGGGCAATTAATCTGTGCTTTATTGTCCCTTAACTAAATCCTAGGTACTTCCATCTCAAAAGCCCAACATACAAAACATGTTTCTGAGCATGTCCCAACCTAATTTTGCTGATGAAAACTCTTCTGCTTTCCAGTCATTCTACTTTCCACTCCCTTTCTTGACCTTCACATGCCCTTTCTCTTTACTGTTGATTTTCATGCCCGCTTTGCCTTTTTTGGCCATCTGTCAACCTCATGAATCAACAGTAGAAGGAAAATGAAAGTGTCTGCAAAATAGGAAGAAAAAGACATAGACACACAGCAGTGTCTAGCCTAGTACTGCCTAAAACTCTCTAAAGGCTTCTCTAATCTGTAAAGGCATTTTGGACCCTTGAACCCACGGGGTTTTACCTCTGCTCAGAGATTACCCACACACAACAGATTCTGCTTTCCTTTATGTGGCCAGGTCATTTAATCAATCCTATCAGATGTGAAGATACAAGGTGAAGAGCAATTATGCTTCTCCATCTCAGAAGGGGCCAAATGAGAGGCTTACGCTAGGGCAGCATCAGTATCTTCCATTAACTTTATCATTACTTGGCAAGGGTGGATTGCTAGTAGCTATTCTCTCAAGAAGGGGAATTTGTGGAAACAATCTTTGACAGAGAAAGGGTATTAGTGCACTGTCTGCATACCTCTGAAAAAGCATAACTCCCCACCCTTGTGCTCAGTTCTGGGGACCTTCTTTCTCATGGTTACTTTGACTCCCAGTTCCTCAGAGTAGCTTGTTGCCATCACACAGAACAGAGCTTTGCAGTGTTGAAGGGGGTCCACTATACAGCATGAATATCTTTTTGGTTACTGTTGATTCTTTGTGTAGATCTGGCCCTATGTTCTCCACCCGTGACCAGTGGGCATATCAGTGGAGCTACAAGAATTAACATAATAAGGATCTATACCCAGTTGTATGCAGGGGTAATACACTGAAAGAGTTTGCATTACAAGCGGGTAAATAGCTTTCCTTTTAGTCTTAAAGCACAATTTTATGGGACTATGTATTACATAGGAAAGCAGAGCTGAAACTGGTACTACATTTATCAGGGTATACATAGGTTAGTGCTTGTGGCACAACTATTCATAGGCAGGAATGAAAGAGTCCCCATCACAGCCATCAGATCAGCAAACTGACCAAGGCCAGTTTAGAGCTGAGTGCAATACTAATAAACCTACTTTGTATACAGGAAATTGAGGCTTGAAGTTACAAGAAAGGGTACGACAAAGATCAGTGCTTTACCATATTTGAAAACGTATTGTTTTCGTTGTCAAGACTTAACAAAATTATACTTCTGTGGGCAGACAGGGCAAAACCATAGCTGAAAGCTAACAGAAATCCTGTTATGCAATGAAGAGCTTCCTTTTACAGTGTGGTATTTCTTCACTGAAAGCAGATCATTGCTGTAGAGAGCAGGTATTTATCAATTTTCAAAGGTCTTGGCCCATCAAAGCTAGTGTTAGATTTGGAATTTCGCTTTTGTTGCCAAGGTGACAAACACTTATAAATATACCACATCTTCTAATGTGCTTTTAACTTAGTATTTTTATGGCTTTTAAATCAGATACCATTAGCAAATATATTAGGTAATTTAGCTGAAAGACCATTTTCTGCTAACACTTTTTGTTACATTTCCCCAGGTACTTCAGTAAATGTCTGTTGTGACATTGCAGTCCTGCCAGGCTTCTAGCATATAAGGATATGTACAGTACATGTGGCAAGAATTAACATATTACCTTAGGGTTTTCTATTTTTTTGCATTGATAATTATAATTGTATAAAAGAAGACAAATATTAAGGGTTGAATCCTGCAGGCCATTGACTTCAGTGGGAACTCTGTGGAGGGAACTCTGGGATTGGCCAGAGGCCATATTGTGCATTGTTATTCTTGGCTCCCATCTCCCCTTTTCATAGCACAGTAAGGAGGCTGAAAGCACAGGGGAGACCATAACGACTCCATAGCAGGGCCCTTCCCTCTGCGAAGGGGAAGCAAACAAACAAACAAAACCTCCATGGGTGATTTCTTCTTTTTCATAGACTGTAAGGCTAGAGTAGACCTTTGCCATCATCTGATATGATACCTTGAAGAACACCAAGGCAGGAGCTTTCCAGCCAAAGAATGGCTTGAGGGAGGCTGGCTTGGAAACTGGTGCTGGCAGAAGGGAACTGCGTGGCCACAGGGTACAGCTGCACTCTAAGGAGGCTGCCGAGGGCCACAGAAGAGTGTGCTGTCTCACTGTGGGTAGGTGCTGCAGGCACCAGTGGTGGAGCCATGAGAGAGCTAGGTGTCAGGGATGGCGATGGCCTAGCAAGCAAAGGCAACCATGGTCCCTGTCAGCCTCTGACTGCAGAGAACTGCAGGTGTGGAAGTCGTACTTTCCTTGCTGTCCCAAAATCACGCCTGCAGGCAGAGGCTGGGCCAGGCTCTGCTCCCAGGACCTCCATCTTGGACCAGGAGTCCAATCCTGCACCAAGGGGCATCCTGGTTGGGGATGCGACTCTGTGAGCAGGCAGGGCTGGAGGGGTGGGGTGCTGACAGAAAGGAGCAATCATTTCTAAATACACTTTTTAAAAATTTTGACAAAGCTTGCCATCACTGAGGATTAGGCACAGTTCATAAACCAGTGAATAAGCTTCCTACGATAGGAGCATGTTAGATTGGGTGGAAAGGTCTGATGGAGAAGCATCCAGGAAACATCTTTCATGCCTGCATATTAAATTTAATCTACCACCCCTGTCTTTTAAGACTCAGCATTCATCTGCTGAAAAAAAAGATGTTGATCTGAAAGAAAAAGAGAGAGGAAAAAAAAACCCCAGCCTGCTATAACAGTTTGCTTGGCAAAGTGAAAGAGTCTTAAGGAGAAATTCATTGTGTGTGAGTTACAAAGAGCCACCCGGCACTGCATACACAGGGCCTGTATACGTCGCTCTCACCCCCAGCCCAGCACTGTCCCAGTGGCCTCTTCATTCAGCACACCTATCTGTCATGAAGAATTTAAGCTTCATATTTTCATCTGTCAGTTGTGAAAAGGCCTGTCAGCTGAAGCTTACACTACTGTTTGCCAAAAAGCCTATAGCCCACGCTGACAATACACTCTTATATTTGTGCTTCCAGGCTCCAGATAATCCCCTCACTTTCCTCCTCAGCAGTCCAGTTATGATGAGGTTTAAATTGCATATTTTGGGGGTTTTTAAATCCAGATTTTGCTGATAAATGCTATCAGCAGGAATGAAATGAAATACAGCACGGTTTAGCTCTTATTACCAGCATAAAGCCTGCTATGGGCATTTTGTGAGAGCTATAGAGACAGTATTCATATTAAACAGGTTAATGTCTATAATGTCTATAGTCACAGGAACTAAACGTAGGAATGCTAATATCAGCTTTTATCTACTTTGTCTGTTTGCCTGAAAAAAAGACCCATCCTTCAAACAGGACGTATATCTCAGTTTGTTTAATTTGATCTACAAAGGGAAATAAGATAACCAGCTCATTACAAATCCACAGACAATTATTTTTATGCTCTGAGATGCCACAGAACTACTTGTATAATGCCACAGAAGGAAGAAAGTGTCTAAATCCCCAAAATACACTTGCAAATGCGAACACTTTCCTGGTAAAACAATTGACAATGGTACCACAATAAAAGAGCTGTAGTAAAAAACTGTCCACCAACCCATCTCAATTTGATGTGCTTACGAGGGTAAGGAAGGATACAAGAAAATAATCCTCATCCCTGTAACTTTAGGACTGCGCATCTTTGATGCTCACAGCTAAATAACAACACAGTGAAAAGTAAAATGGCTTCAAAAATTCAATCTCATCTGAGGGTTGTCGGGGGACATAGCATGGTTACCCGGGTTAAATGTTTGCTGTCTTGTCTCTAAGAAATCAATTGTCCAACCGTAATGCAACCACGAAGAAATCACATCTTTAACTCATTAAAAGCTTTTAAATTGTCTAATCGATTATGACTCAATTACATTTTTCTGAAGTCAATATTAGATTATGTCCCTATGAAACAACTTCACTGGTTTCTTCTTTGGTGAAACATCATTTTTCCCTGAAGTTGTAAAATATTCTAATATAATATACTAGTGGCAGAGGGATTTATGTTTCATTGCCTTATATTGTCCTTTGGAAACTAACTTCAGAACTATGTTTTTCAACCCATCGTCTGAGTCTGGAAGGAAAAAGGAGAGGGACTACTGTAAGGAAGTCTCCAAAAAGCCCTGTGAAAAGCAACCCTATTGTTAGTAGCTTTCAGCCTGATCCATTTCTCCCCTGGAAAGGGTTTTCAGGCTTTCAAATTAAAAAAAAAAAGGTTAGTCATGTTCACAAAATGAAGGCAGCTGCAAGGCAGCGTATGAAGTGACTCCTCTATGGAAACATTTCTGCACATGCTTCACATGATATTCCTTTGATTGAAACAACTTGGGTGTGCAGATTTGAACCAGTAATTGTCCTCCAGGTCAGAAACTAATGCAGCCATAATGCTACTGAGTAAGCTTCAACTAGAGGACTTCCACGACTGTCCTAGCTGTTGGGATCCAGCTGTCTTTTACTACAGCCAGCTGTGGCAAATATTTCTTCTCCTAATGGGATCAAGTTCCCACCTGTAAAATATTTTTTTGCCCCTGCTATGTCCTTTGGCTGTGTCCCACGAGAAGGTGAAGAGAAAGGAAGCTGGAAGGGACTGCTGTATCACAGTATGCGTTTTCATTTTATTAATTTACATATGTTAAGATTTGAATAGGGTCAGGTAAATAGATAACAATAGCTGACAAAAAAATATGTTAGTAGTATTATTAACACTAGCAATAATTATGATATGTCCAATAAATCTGTTTTTTTCTGAAATGATAGTGAAATATTGTCAAGACAACTGCAATGGGGCATTGTCTGTTCAATCCTTGTTCAAAGCAGCAAGTACATCCTGCCCCAGAATATTCCCACACAATGACTTTTAGAAAAGAAGGGTGGGAATTAAGACAAATAGGGATCACTCTGAAAGGCAGGGAAAAAGGAAACAGTAAAAGCTGGTGTAGTATATAAATTGGCTCTTAGTTCATGGAATAGTTGGAGGTGTCTGTGAAGCTAATCAGTGCTAAAGGATAGTGATTTATGTCAGCTAATTTTCTGTCCTAAAGATTGAAATATCTGAGTGATAGAGGTTTTGTGTTCCTCTGTGTTATCACCTGCAGTATTTTGGATCTCATTGTATTCTTACTGTTGTTACAAACAAGAAAACAAGAATTCCCTCAGCATTGCATATGTGTTGACTATCTTCACTTTTTTAAAAAAAATAGAAGTGAAAAGTCTAACGTATTTTTTTTCAGAACTAAATTACTCCCGGAGCTGTAGCAAGTGATTTGATTCTCTAAGCAATACAGACTTTCAATGTCTGAGTTGCACCGTCTTGGGCTAAAAATTCAGAAAACAGTTTCACCTCACTGAAAAGCAGGATTTTGCTCCTGAATTCCTGGAAAGTTCCCACCTAAGCTAAGCACCTTCTGTTTTCCTGCCTCACAGTTCTTTTGTCTCTGGAGTTACTCATTAGGAGCAGGCTCACTGCCTCATTTAAAGAACAACAAATGAAGGAGGCAGATCAACATTTCTTTCTGCGTTTTGTTTTACCTGGAGTTTGAGAACAGTTTCGGTTAGATCCAGGTTACCCTCCTCCACAGACATGTACACATCGGTATGTGGGTGCCCAGTATATTTGTAGATGAAGAAAGGAGGGAAAATTGCTCTGTTATAACACATTTTCTTTTCGAGTTAGAAATACTGGCCTTTCTTACTAGTTTGGGTTAGGCAGGTCCCTCCTCCAAGTGCTGGCTTTTACAACTCTCATTCCTAGATGCTGAACAGCTAATTTTAATTGCTTTAATTTTTCTGAGAAACTAAACTCCTACCCTCTGTATGGATCCTCAGCACCTAACACAGGATGCTTTACCACCAGGCATGGCAAATACTCACCTCCCAAGTCTCTTTTAGAGATCCCAGCCAAACCTTTC
Organism: Aegotheles bennettii; assembly: GCA_013398125.1. Lineage (NCBI taxonomy): Eukaryota > Metazoa > Chordata > Aves > Caprimulgiformes > Aegothelidae > Aegotheles > Aegotheles bennettii. Next base: position 129,722 of record VZRW01011261.1, on the reverse strand, counting down.
TTTCCTTTTCTGTTATTCCTATTCCAGTTATTCCTTATTCCTGCCCTGCAATCTCTTTGAAAGGATTTGTTTGATTATTAGCTACATTTTTTGCTTTAAGCAGTGAGGTTTGACTTGACACTCAGGTGGGCACTGGGAAAAATCACTTCTCCTGGGTGCAGAACTCGAGGTAGCGGCAGGGGATCTCATCTCCAGTCAGCACAATAATCCACCAGTACGGGAGCCACCAACAAGAAAGGCCCTGCATCCATCTCCTTGAAGTCAGTGTCCATGGTCCAGCCCTCTTGGTGGGAAGCACTGGGTGCAGCTCTGCAGGATTTCTTGGAGGAAGCTGATAGGACTCTGCTTCTTTGCTTAGTTGGTCCCGGGTTAAGAACAACTGCATCTCCTCCTGCCCTAATGCAGACACAGCCTGATTCCACTGGAATTTGTGGTAAAAGTCCTAACTTCTTCAAGCAAGGTTTGTATTTGGCTCTCTGAGTATTTTGTTAACTTGTCAATAACATTGCCCAGGAACTTCAGGCTCCTTTATTCTTATTTTCTTGTTTGCTTCACTAGAGGATAAGCTAGAGGCTAGGCATTTAAGTTGGGATTATACTGTTTAGTGTTTCTGTGGTGTGATAAAGTTGTCCCAGCCAGCTCTGGGGAGCCATTGCCCTTCTGACCATCAGGGTTCACACTGGTTCTGATCTGGCATTGCAGTAATGCATTTTTATATGTCCTTTATCAGCAGGATGGTACGTGGCTCCAGAGACAGAAAGACCCCCAGATGAGAGATGCAGAGGCAACCAGGAGGACCTGTGTAGGAAGCAAGAACATTTGCCAGTCACATTTTATCCTGCTGCTTGCTCTCATGCTTTCCCCAGCAGTCATGTGGCTCAGGGCAGACCAGAAAATAGTAAGAAAACACACAGTAGTGTTTTCTTTTTGAGTTACAGTATAATAAAATCAAGAGCACAGGGTGACTTGTCCCACTCTGAGAAACAAGTAGATGGACTAAGGACAAATAACTCTGGTCCCTAACTTTTCATCTTCTGTTGATCCTGGATATTAAATGGGATGGAAAGGTAAACTGGGAGGTTTTTTCAGTCATGTACAGCTAACAGGCTGTAACATAGATGAAAGTACATGAGTGCTGTGGCACCCAAAGATTTCTGTGCTACCACACTGTACATCCACAGTCATTTATTTCAAATAACTCACTTTGCAACATGTACCAGGGTGGGGGAATTCAGAAACTCCAACTGACAGAAAGTGAAGGAATAGGCTCATTTTCCCCCCAGACAAAACACTTCTTGTGTTCCTCTCCCTTTGTCCTTTAAATCAGTATTTCTTCCCAGTTTTTAAATGACACACCTTTGTAAAAAACACAGCTTCCCACAATGTTATTAATTTCAGTTGGAGAGGATTGAAAGAGCAGGGGCACAACTAATTACACAGTATGAAATAGTTAGATTTAACAGGAAACTGTAAAGCTTTATTTTTTTTAAACGTTTCTCAACTCCTTCACTAAGTGAAAGTGTGAAGCAAAAGATGCTGGATTTTTTAAATGTCAGAGTAATTTTGGCCTATCTCTGGCCTTTCCATTTGCCACATTAAAGCAGCCCTGTTATTCCGTCAACTTCATAGTCTCAGTGGGAACACAACAAAGCATTTGCCAGGGCCAGCTTTAAGGGTAGGCAAAGTAGGCAGCTGCCTACCCTAACAAGGAGCTAGATGCATCAAAAAGAGAAAGTGAATTCAAAAATAAAAAACAGTATTCTTTGCCAGCAGTAAATGTTTCCTGTTCAAATTGGTTGGAGAGAGTAACATAATTTTTCTAGTATTTTATCAGGGAGTGACAAAACCCATGGAGGAGGACATGGAAAAGTTTTTCTGATGTAGAAGGGGTGAAAGCTGGCACCGTCTCCCGCTGCTTGGCTACTTGAGGTGACCTTTGGCAGCCGATGGCTGAGGAGGCTGGTTGGAGCAGATCTGTTAACCCTGCAGAGGGCAACACATCTAAACGCAGTTGCTGCTACGGGAAGGCCTTGCCTCTACAAGCAAGTACTTTTGGAATAACTTTAGAGGATTTTTGTTCAAAATAAACTGCCTTGAAGCCATATGCAAAAATTGGGGTGTTTTTTTTTTCTTGCTTTTAGTTTTAAGCAGCCTGGTGTTTTATTCCACATCACCTGCAAAATGGGTTAAAGCAACTGTTCTGGTTTTTTTAACTGATTTCTTTTATCTTTGCAGTTGCTACACTACACTACTACTGCAGCACCTGAAAACTGCAGTCTTGCAAGCTGGAGTCCTTATAATGCAAAACAAGAGAAATGACAGTGTTTCACAGTGAAAGAATAACTTTTAGGACCAGTCTTAGTTCTGGATCAACTACACAAATCAAGGGCAAAACCCAGAGGGACACATATACTGCACAGATCGGCCTGGGAGGCATCCTTTTATAGAAACAAATGGGGAAGTAAAACACAGTGCTTTAAAACTGCATGAAATATACTTTATTCCTCAGCTCAGAGTTAATTCAAGCAATAAACTCACAGATTTCACACAAGCTAAAGCTTCCTACAAATCTCACAACCGAGTTTCCTACCAAACCTCAGGGGAAGCTTTTATAATGATAACACCTTTCCCCCACCTCCAAGCTGACCTGGAAAGGCTTAGAGAATTGTGCTTAGCAAAACTCCTGTCCTAAGACTTTTTATTATTATTATTATTACCTGTGTTTTTCTCTGAACCACATATATAAAAGAGAGGGGATTTCCCCTTGCACCAATTAAAACACAAATCTCACCTCTTCTTTCTTCCCCCTCAACAAAAAGTTAACCCCTGCTGAGCTCTTTCCCCCAAGGCATCTATAAAGCCTCACAGGTGAGCCTGCTGCAGCGTAATGAGAATGAATCAGCGCTGATCTTCGAACAGATAAACACCGATCTTTTATTCTAGCCACCTGGCTCTGGACTTACCAGACAAGAAAAGGCCTATGGTTTTAGTTAGGTGGATTTTCTTCTCTTTTGCAATATTCTTCCTTTTGTATTTGTCTTCCTTTAGCAAGCACGCTTGGGAGCAAAGGTGCTTTGGAACATCTTCAACCTGGGATTTTCTTTCCTAAAATCCATGTTCTGACACTTTCTGTTGGAGGAAATGGCCTTGTTTTGTGTATGCCCACTCTCGTAAACTCTTTCAGGTGTGTCAGGACTCTTTTTGTTCATGAGGTCCTTGAAATACAGATGAGTTTCTTACATGTGGACAGAAGTAATATGGAAATATTTTAATTTCAGTAAATGTTTCATTATAATTAAACCTGTTTGTTATACCTTGAGGAAAATGAAAATATTTGTGTGGTTATATAGGTAAATTTGTCTTGTCTCCCTGTGGTTTTGACCATAAGAATGTAGAGTCAAGAATCTGAATAGTTCACTAAAATATTTTCTGTCCTAGATGTGCATGAATCATATAATTGTTTGCCTAATGAAGCTCTTAAGAATAACTAAAAGAAATTAAATGCATTAAGGAGTCTAACACGAGAATGGGCCGTAGTGACAAATTACTTTGAATTTTTATGATTATTCTCAAGTAGGGAGTAAAGTGGGAGGATGAGAAGACAATTCTCCAGTTCAATTTCTACCTCTTCACTCATTTCATGTTATAAATAAGTGGTTTATAGCCTCCTTTCAATTTATTCTCTGGTCCTGGCATATGGGTGCTGTCCTGTCGCCTTTAAATTTCACCTGTCCCTCTTTATCTTATACACTTTGAGGAGAACATTACCAAATAACACTGGGTCCTGTTTTTTTAAAAGTATTTCTGAGCAAATACCCTTATTTAAAATTTGTAATAAGAATTCTGGGCTTTGCTGCTACCCACAATATTTTCTAAGCCTATCACGAGGTAAATAAGGAGTCCATGTTCTAACACTTTTAAATATGTGTCTTTTGTTTGTGGTGTTTTTACTTTGTCCACACTAAAGGGAACAGTCTTTCTGAAAAAAAAAATAACCCCATAAAAACATTTATTGTCAGTCTTATGTGCAGTGGGGTTATTTGTACCAGATAGCAGCACAGATATATTAGCTGGAGTTCATCTTGGGTTAAATTCTGAGAAAGCCACAGGAGAACAAGCCCTCTATGTAAGTGGCATTTTGTATCTACAAGGGAGGTTGTGTTGCTAAAACCTAGGCAGGGTAAATATCCCTTGTGTTTAGAGGACCACAATATTAACAGATCTGCTGCTGAATTTATAATGGCTATCGATTTTATTTACTGGGGGGTTTTGTGTCCCTTACCCCTTATGATGTACTTAAGTGCATTTCTATATGTATTTGCTGAAATATTCCTTCTCAAGAGCTGCATTTTGGGTTCAGTCACTGTCTGTGGATTATTCCCTGGAAATGGAATGTTAATTGTGTTGGGGACAATAGATACGAATATTTATTTACATAAGTAAACACTATTATCTTATGCATAAAGCATTTTTTGTTAAAGCAATTTTCTTTCTTGTGGATTTGAAGAGAAGTACAGTCTCATTTTCTCACTTGGTGACTTACATAAGAGTAAATAATTTTTCTACGCGTACTTTGTGTGGAAAGAGAAAGATGGGCAGAGAAATAGCCATGTTATTTATAGTAAATGAGACTTAAAAGTAATTAGAGGAACAGCACAACTCAGAGGATTGGTAATAGAATCCAGAGCCTTTTCTCCTCCAGGTGTTCAGATGCTGCATAATGAACATGTCGTAAATACCTCCATGGCGAGGTCACCAGTTTAAATGAGGTTTGTGTAGAGTGGCAGGAAGGCATTAATGCATGAGCATCAGTCACCAGGAGAACATACACTGCTTCTGTCTGTCACAGAGTGGTGAAGTCCAGGCTGTTATTTGGGTCCACACCAACCCCATCACCAAGGGACCCTCTGCCAGAAGAGGCTGTTGCCTTATACCATGACGTTGACTGCTGCTGCTTGTGGTAGCTGTTTTAGGAAGACCTCATGGACCATAGCACTTGCTGTGTTTGCTGTGTGACATCTCCTGGGTTTTCTTTGCCCCATGTGGCTATGTATGAATACAATGGCAAAAGGTCCCTAAGAGGCTTACGTGCTGGAAGCAGCAAACTACAGTTTATTTTATGCAGGAGATGTAAACTAGATGGTTGCGCTAACTCTGGCCTCCCACTGTAGTTCTCACAGTCTGTTTCCACGTAAAATTCATTACTTAAAGGAAATGCCACGCTCACTAACCTCAATCCATACTCTTCATGAACTGTAGAGGATCAGGGCTGGATCCCAGGTGTGCCTTTTCTGTTTGAAGGCAAAGCTGCTCACAGACTTGCTTAGAACAAAGACCAAATCTTTATTTAGCTGGAGGTTTGTATTAACAACATTAGAATTTTAGCTGCTGTTTTGAGCCTTTTCTCTTGAAACCAGCAAACACCTTGGTCAGAGGACCATGTCATTCCAGCACTGAAGGGAATTAATTCTTTTTTTTATGCATGGAAAATAGAGTCTGTGCGGTTTCTTAGCACTACTCAGAACAGTGAAGAGAGCCTAATGCTTGAAGCTTAGCTGCATATACCTTTAAGTATTTCTAATTGAAAAACACAAAGCATTGTTTTCTCTTGAAGAATCAGTCCCCACTTTGGATTTAGGAAAGAATGCAACACTGAGATAATCTCACTTTTCCCATCATCATCCATTCATTCTTCTTCACTCCCCCCTCCCCAGACACAAGGTGACATATCCAAGTACTTGTCCTTCAACAGATTCTTCAGCAAGCAACAGAGCAGAAAGCCCTAATATCTATTCATTTGTAATCTGTCATTCTTAAAGTATTAAGGACAATTGACTTCACATGTCTCAGGTAATTAGAATAGTCATCCTTTGCTCCAGATTTTTAAAGTAAGTGTCTCAAACTCTTAATCAGTACATTTATTGATGTCTTTCAACATATCTGTTTCTTGTCAAGTATGTGTTAGATTTGAAAAAAATCTTGCATACTGAATTGTGCATAAGAATTATATTAAAAACCTTTTTCTATTGCTTTTGTAATCAAATAAAATATATTAGTGACAACGTGGTATTTTCCTCATTCAGAGTAATCAATCTCTTTTTTTAATGTGGAAAACTGCTCAAAAGCAAATTAATAAATATAAATGTCAGAAGTTACATTTACACAAATGTTTTAGTACTTGTTTTCCCAAGTTTATATTTCCACATCAAGCAATATTAACTATGATAATCGCTAATACCATTTTACAAGCTCTAAGGGGCTCATAAAAGATGGTTGTTGGATTTCTTCAGCTGTTACTGATCTCAGCAAGAAAAAGCAGGCTATTCCTCACCTCAGAAACCTGAGTCCTAACTTTGGCCACTAACACAAGTTTTTGTAATTTTTATTAGCTACAGACATGGGAGATCTCTGGGGACAGATACACCTGAGTTGAGTGTCCTCAGTGCCCTCTTGGAGCATGAGCACTCTCAACAGATAACACTCATCTGGTCTGGCAGATGTGTGTTTGTGGGAAGAGCAACCTTTAGAGCATGTTAGGTAGTGCCGGTATTCTAGAGCTATGACTATATGGGCTTATCCACAAACAGGTTTTTTGGGCTCCCTGTCACATTGCTCATTTCAGCTGCCCTATTCAAGACACTCTTCCCCTTCATCTCTTTAGCAAGGAACGCACAAGTTTCTCAACAGCTAGAACTATTCATTTGGTCCCTTGATGCTTTAGAGTAGTGGTTACTCAAACCATCCTGCAAAGATGTCTCAGGCTGACTTCATGTGCTGGACAGGAGGAAAAAAAACAATCTGGAATGGTTTTTATTGATTTGAAGCCAGAGTGGAGAAGCAGCATAGGCAGTGGGAGATGCACGTCTCAGTCATTGCTGCAGTTTTCTCCTTTTAGCCACACCACATCAAAAACCAGGAGAGTGTTTTTACAGCATGGATTTTGCATGGAGAACTGGAGCGATAAAGTTAGACCAGTGCAGAGAACAAAGCTGGTCCCTCCATCCCTTTGCAAGTTTTTGCCCGTATGCACTCCACTCTCTAAGACTTTTTGCCTAGTAGGATGTAATATATGTGAAGTCAATTCAGGGACTGGTTGAATTCTTAAACTAAGAATCTTGTCTTTTGATTGTGGTTTTTGGGTTTTTTTTAACATTTGCAATAAATTATTAACAAAGGATGGAGAGGAATATACTGTGGTAAAACAAAATCTTAGGGATAATTTGGTGTTGTCACCATGTCCTAGCTGTCCCCCAGCCACAGGATATTCCCCAGCATCTCCCTGGGGAATACATGTTGTAGGCAGACTTAAGAACAACATGTAGACACGCATGCTACTTAAACAGATGTTGTGCAGACCTTTTGCACATCCAGCTTGTTGGAAAAAACAGAGATGAGCTCCGGTAGCTTTCTTTCATTTGTACTCTCTCTCCTGTACATCTTCTTCAGCTGTGTAGTCTGTACTGACAACAATAAGAGAGAAACTTGAGCGGGTGAAGTGTAATCCAACCTGAGCCTTCAAGCAGCCCCTGGTCTCCTGGGAAAGCTGCTTGCTCATTATAAGAGAGCTCTTTATACCTAAGGGCTGTGTACATGATTCATTACAGGGGATAGAAAGGAATATATTTGAGGTGTGCTTATCAGGAGTTGTCCCCTTTTCAGTGAATTTCTCCCCTCTTCCTTTCATTTAATTTCTCTTTGGGACTTGGGGTGAGTTAAAACAGGATTGTGAGGATGTGGAAAGAGAGAACTCCTTATTGAGGAAGAATCTCATGATTCTGTGGACACTGTATATGCTAGTACACAACAGAATACCCTGTAGGCTTCAAATGAACTCCCAGTTTCACAAAAGAGTGGAAGACCTATGGGATATGCAAGGCAGCAGGCAGCGTCACGAGTGCTGTGAGTGTTTGCTGTTTCAAAACACATGTGTATGTTTGAGTTTTTCTCTGTTGAGCAGAATAACTCGATTATGGACAATGGGTTAGGTCTGTCCAAGTGACATAGCATTATGGGTTTTTTGTGGTATTGACAGCTGTCTAGATCCAAAAGACAAAACTAAGTCTTCCTGTGGATGGTTATCTCCATCAGCTGAGGAGATGTATCTCAGGACTTCAGTGTGTTGGGTACCAAAGTGATTCTGAATTGTAAGTATTTGATAGCTCTTTGTTCATAATGGATGAATTCTCTGATTTACCTTAATTCTCCTTTCCTTAAGAAATTAATTGGTTCTCCACATACATAATACTTGCTCCTTTTTGTAATAATATTACTCAACATGAAATAACTAGGAATGCAAAGACTTCACGGAAGAAGGACAATGCTTGCCTCCCACTGAATCGTTTTTGTCTCTTTAAAGGACTCATTTCCTGATTACTGAATTATTTTAAACATGATATTTAACCTTCACCTTCTTTAGTTTGCATGCACATTAAGTAAGCCTCATAGTTAAGGGCTGTTACTGCATTTTGAAAATTCGGGGCCCCATTCTGAAACCATTACTCTTATGAAATATCTCAGTGGAATAAATTGATGTAGAAATAGCTGTGATTTTAATACAGAAATAATTTGATTTAGAATTTTGCCTTTGTTCATTTCATTAGAAGATACTTACCTGCATCCCTCTGAGTACTTTGAAATTATTTTATGTGGGTATCTGAACACACACACAGTGAGGTATTGCTATGTCTATCACTGTTTCAGTTCACTGAGAGCCACTTCAGCTATGCTGAAAATTCAAAATCTTCCCATAGGACAGGCTAATTGACTTGTGCTTTTGTGGTTTATGGTATCACCAAACCCCTTGACACAACTCTAGCTCTCTGTTGAATGGATGCTAATCTATTCTTCTTCTAACTATTGGTTTAATGTTGATATAACATAACATCTAGATATACTTCTCTTTCCTGAGAAGACATTTTATAATTCAGTTATGATAGTAAATATTGTATCAACTGGAGACATCATGACTTCATGGAAAAGTAACATTTTTGTGAAGTTTATATAGATTTTGGCTTTCTAAAACATGTCATATTTTATCAAGAGGAAAAATACTGATACTGGCTCTGTTCAAACATTTATTTCAGGATTGGGACAAAAGAAACTTGGTTTCATAAAAGTGTCCAGAGCAATTTTATTGTTTATTAAAAACCATAAAGTATATCTAGATTTGCTGTTACATTATAAATCATAGGCTTTTTCAAAACTAGGTTTGTGTAGACTGGGTGTCTCTTTCTTCGGTTACATAGCCACAAAAGTGAGTTATCCCATGCACTACATTTTGTCAGAGTACAGAATGGTATTCCTGTGAATCCAAGAATTAGAAAGGGGCCAGAGTGGAAGCCAGGGGTAGAGTCGGGGCTTAGATTTATCCCAGTGTGACTCTGTTGACTTAATAATAACAGCTCAAAGCTTTAGAGTATGAAACCCATTTCAGCTTATAGCTTTTCCACATGGAATTTAGGAAGGAGATAAGATGGGAGTTTGAAACCTTCCTTCTTGGTTAGGGAACTGGATGTGTTTGAAGTGAAAAGGGAGGCTGTTCTTTACTCCTGGTCTAGGGGGCTCAGATTCTCCTGAGTGGAGCTACTAGGGGTAAGATTTTAGCTCAAGGTGGCAGAAAGCCAGGGAGGGCAATTGCCATCCTGACTTCAATCCTCCTCCCCTTTTGCCTGGTGGGTACCTCTGAAGCAGAGTCTGGAAGAATTTAAAGTCCCAGGTCTGAATCTGAGCTGTATTTGGCCCAGAACTTGTTTTTTAGGCTAAATTATAGTACTGTCGCTCTGGCTAACGACAGGTAGTGTGGTGAAAATAAGCAGCTTTATGGTATGTTTCCATGAATGTTCTTGCTGGGGCAGATCCAGCTTGGATGTCTAGAAAGCACAAAGCACGCTGAAGCTGTAGCCACATCAAATAACGAGTGGGGTGGTGTGAACATTTTTATTTGCAGTATGTATTAATTGTTCTTTACTTCCTGACAGAAGAAGATGAGCACAGCTGAAAAGAGAGGGATGTTAGGGTATGCCTGGGGAAATGTGGGAAGTTGAAAGGCAAGGCCCGATGCTCTTAATAACTGTAATAATAAATTAACATATGATACAAATAATGCATCAGAAAAAGGAAAAAAAAAAGCTGACTTGTAAAGCAGGACATAATTCTGTGACATGTCTACTGTCTCTAGATAAAGGTTTGAATGGTTTTCCCAAGAAGCTTTATGCAAATGCATACTGTCATGTGAATCAGATTAAGGGAAGAAAGATTATTTATGCATGAAATCCAAACATGCTCCACGGGAAAGGAGAGGGGAAATAAACCCTTTCTTTCACCTAAATACATTATATGTGCAATGACTAAAAAAGAAATTACTGTGTCACTTCTATTACTGACACTAAGTGATTTCCCACTAACAATTAGGATGAATCATAGTGATAAATATCTGAGATGGAAAAGACCTATTAGTACATCTAGTCCACCTCCCTGTAAATACAGGAATCTCCCTGACGATTTCTATACGAAGCAGTTCACTGCTCAAGAATTTATGTTTTCATTAGTGCCACTTCACATGGGCATTTGCTAAGTCTTTGCAAGTACCACATCTATTCTTCACCTGAAAATAGAATCACATCAATTCTGCTCTTCCAGATCAATGTCCTTCTGGAGAGACTTTTGGTCTTGTGAGTACCTGAAACATAAAATATATGTTGTTGCTTTACCACTTTAAATACAATGGGTTGTCTTTGCTTCCATGCACCACAGAAGATGTGCAAACTGTTCCTGTATTCAGCAGCAGCACAGAAGACAAGCAAAGGGATATGCTTTGTTACAGTGAAATAGAATAATGTAGCAAAAGCATTTTGGGTGACACCAAAGTGGAGAAGGTGCATATGGAGGTATTTGTGGTTACCAAGTTTTGGGACTTATTCTGTGCCATCTTTACCCCAAAGGTAGGCTAGAACAACCTTAGGGTTGCTCAGACTCCTCCCATCTTGGAATGGCCCCCAAAATAATTTGTTCCTGTTCCCTTTCCTCCCCCCATGTCCCTTCTGCTGGGCTGCACAGGAGGTGATGGCACATGCCTGGCTGTGCTGGCTCTGCTCCCACTCAGGGTCTGTCAGGCAGAGGGCAGCTCTTAGTCAGCACCACAAAGCATCAGGAATGTAGACCACAGTCTGACTGATTCTTCATAGCAAATGGGCCAAACTTCAGTGGGAATTTAGGATCAAGTTTGGCGCTAATCCTTTTTTTAATAATAGAGAGGTACTACTAGAAACAGAATTGGCTGAGAATGCTTTCAATGGTAGATAATGTATGAAGCAAACCTGGAAGTTAACTTGCGTATGCAGCTTGGCTTGAAAGCTAGTGCAAGTAGGTTCATCTCAATGCAATCCAGGCTAACTGCTTATTTATCTGAGCCTGTAGCTGTTTGCACTGGTGTGATCCTGTAGACGTATTCCATGCACTTGAAAACTGCCTGACCAGGTTCTCAGCTGACATTGATTTTTCTCCACTGATGTCCACAGACAATAATTTCTCATCCTGAGCATTTTGCATGAATTTGAGATGTGAGGCTGGGCATTTTGCTGATCACCCTCAGAATGCTTGTTGTTATGGTATGACTGAATTCCTACCCAAGTCAACTAGAAATTTTCTACTAAACCCAGGGGCTGTTGAGCAGGCCCCGTGGAAGTAAAGGCTGCAAGCGAGTGCAGAGATGCACAGCCAAATACTTTTGTGGAAGCTGTTGAAAAGAAAGGGTTGTTTTGGGTGTGTGGCAATTCCGAGTTTGTGGCATCCTTCCATGTCCCTGCAAAGGAGGCAGCAGTCCTGTGTGGGAGCTGCTGCTGTCCCAGAGAGGGAGGGGGGAATGAAACAAACCCCCTTTGCGGGTAACATCAGCTACAAGTTTTGCTTAAATGCCTGTGGCTGAGCAGCATTCGTGTGTATGCAGCCTGGAACAAACGCGAAGGCTGATCAGATGATCCCAGGCAGATAAATTTTTAAAGGATATTGTTCCTCTGAAATGCATCGATTTGCCCCACATGAACTAAAATAATTTAGATGAAATTGATCTGCTCATGGTTTTTCTGATTGCTTGTAAGGATTTTTCTGAATTACAGTGATCTATAAATATTACTTGTAACAGCAGCTGTTACAACATTTTCAGACAGAAATCCAATTTGCTTTTGATTTAAAATAGATAATGGGCATTTTAAAAAAGAGTTCCCATGTCCTGGCACAGTCATGGGTGTCCTGATGTGTAACTCAGCACAGATCTTTTTAAAAAACAAGAAGTTTGCTGAACAAATATAAGCTTCCCGCAGCCCACCATGTGCGTCCCTGCAGACCAATGAACTTCCCTGTGACTCGAGATATTTTTAATTCTGCTCTGGACTTTCTCCAGGAAATCAGTAATAATTACTAATTGTATTTTTGTAAGCTAAATGAAAGGATGCATTCTTTCTTTAAATTCTCCCTCAACTTTTGCAATTAATTATGTTGCTCTTTTGTGTGATTAATCCTTGTCTTTGTGTTACAACTTCACTTAATCAAATAGTGCTGTGTAGCATGCCAAGGGTTCTTAAGGATAAGATGTTTTCTCCTTTTTTATTGTCACTTTTTTCTTTTCTCTGCTACTCACATCTCTTCTGAACTTTTAGCAAAGCAATGTTTTACTAAAGAACTAAAGAGTTCTAAAATCATCAGGAGAAATTTGCATGAGTTTATTGTATCTTGGCAAATCCCCCCTGCCATGCATGGAGCTACAAACTGATTTTTACCAGCTGAGGATATGTCTTTACATCACCAACACATACTAAGGCACTTTTCTGATAAAACTATTTCAGCAGAAGGTCATTCAAAACCCCTAAATGACCTCAGGTTTTCTTTCTAAACCTTTACTATATGAAATATATTAAAACAGACTTACCTGACCACCTTAAATTATCTATTAAAATTATCCTCTTGCAATATGCCCACATTGGAAATGTCAGGCAGAAAGGAGCTGGTTCTGAGTGGTTTAGAGAAAGTCTTAAACACTTAGGTTCCTGTGCAATTTTGTGGCAAGTCTTCTTCCTTTGCAGTCAGGGGAAGTTTTTTCCATGGTGTAAGTGGAGCATGTCTGTCATTCCAGCATAGTATGGCTGCAATATCGCCAGCATTCAATTTTCAAAAGTCAGGAGACTGGTTTGTACAAAGCAAGTCCCTCACTTTAAGATAAAACCTTTTCTCATTCAGTTTCTTATTTTTTAGGGTGCCCTGGGGTCATATTTCCAAGGGCCCTTCTGTATCTTAAAATGAATAAAAAAGCAGACAAAATCAGCTGCAGGAAAGGCATCAATATCATTGATCCAGGACTTGGGGCTTTGAGAGCAAGATCTCACCAGCCTTGCAGTGGGAAATGCAGAACTACTTGGAGTTGCAGGGAAAATGTAGTCATATTATCACCATAGAGGTGTCAGTGGGTCCAGGATAAGTCTGAATATCTATTACCATGAAAACCCTCTCTCTCTTGAGCATGGCAGAGGATGGTCATTGTCTGTTCAAAGCTCTACCAAGGTGAGCTGGGCTGGAACCCAGGATGATATCAGCTGTTAGTTAGGAAAGCACTGAGGACGCTGCTTACCTTCCATTGTGGGCTCACTCTCACAACTTAATAATGAAATAATAAGTGAGGCAGTAACTGAAATGTTCTGTACCAGTGTAACTATAAGTGGTTAGTGAATAGATAAGATGCTAGAAGACATTGTTAAAATGCACAGTGCCATCACTGTAGGATGAGTCAAACTTCTTGCTGGTGAGTACCACAGTGGATTCCTCTGTGAAGTTTTTTACATGGAGTTCCTAATTGCAAGGAGGATGAGCAGGCAATGGAAAAGAGTAAAAAATTATCATTAATATCTTCCATTAAGAGCTTAATATATGCTGAAAAGTAGCTTTGAATATGACCTGCATCTGCAGAGCATGGAGGTGCGTGCTCACCTTAAGCATAGGTATTCTCATGGAAATAAAATAAAATAAATAAAAAGTATTGTGGAGTTTTATGACCCTGCTTACATGTGTAATGCCAGGGATCTGCTTCTTGAACCAGATCCTTTTTACAAATAATAAGTCACAAATGTGGTAAGGATTTATTTTATGTTCTTTCAAATGAAGATGGGTTGGCTGTATTCAGTATATTAAATCCTTCCTGCTGCTAAGCTTAAAGAAACTGATTCTCTTGTAACATATTTTGATTTGACTACTGTAGCTTCCAAGTGCTATAAAGCACTGGAGTAGTTTGCCTTGGCCTCACACCTAGTTACAGTAGTGCTAACTTTAAAATTGCTGAAGAAACCCACATCTGGAGTCAATTGAGTGAATTTTAACCAGCTTTGGTGGTAATATGCAAGTAATATTTCATCCTCGTGTGTATTTCACTCATCTTATAAAAAAGATGCCTCATTCCAAGACTCCTAGACACATTTCTTTGCTGTCTCATATATCAAGAGTATCAGACTAAGCAGACCGCTTAAAACTGGATGTGTCCAAACACTCTCTTATCCTAAACAACAGCGAAAAGTTTTGCCAACACTTCCATTTCCTGCAGTGGAAAAAAAATATATAATCCCAAAGCCTTGGCCAGATCCTGCTTTCCTTGAAATGCATGGCAAATTTGTCAACAAAACACTCTCTGGCTCAGTAGTGGGGGAAGAAGTTTAACAGCTGGAATTAACCAGCAGGAATAATACAAAGCAGGCTGAAGTTTCGGATTAGGTTTAGTCTAATGCTGGGGTTCAAGGCTGAGCTTGTGTTCTGATCTGCCTGTGCCAAAATCATGGAAGCGACATCCAAAACAAGAACCAGAGAGCAGGCCCTTTCAGCTCTGGCTTTGGCCCAAAGCCAGACCAGGGCTGCAGGCATCGGTCCAGGAATCCAGCGCTGAGACACCCGCAGGCCCCAGATTCAATGGCTTGAAACTCCAGTTTTCTAGCATCAAAAATATTAGCCTGGTGCAAAGAAAGTGCTTTTATTTACAAAAATGTTGTAAACATAATTAATTCCCATTTGCACGGACTCTGTTTCCCTGAGTCTTTGCAGGGGGGTGACCAGCCATATGGGAGACAGACATTAAACTAAACAAGACCCCAGGTTTGGTTTATTCGGATGTTCTTTTTTTCATCTGAAGGGACCACCACTGGTGTGAGGCTCATTTCTTGTAGTGCCTCAAAAAGCTATTAAAGGCAATTGTCATGTTGGACCGACTGGGAGTTGAAATCTGCAGGTACCATCCTATTGGTGCTCCCAACATTTGCCTCCTCCACCCCTTTCTGACATGAATTTTATGCAGGTGCAGACACAAGCCTAACATAAGGGAGCAATTTTCTGATTCATTCATGTAAGACCCTGAGGGAGAGTAGGAACAAAATGTACAAAGGTAATGTGGCATTGTTAAAAAAATAACTTCGCTTCCATTTTATGGAGCCGTAGTGCTGTGTTGCTTAGTTACATGGATCAGGAATTTAACTGTAAACAAGATATTTCACTCCTCAGTCCCTGAGGTTTTCAGCCATTTGAAAAGCGGTTAAAAATGTGCATCTTTTGCCATATCCTAGGGTTGCCTCTTGCCATTGCTTGTACCCTTTGTGTCTGCTGCTGCTGCTCCAGCAGCGCTGGGAGACAGAGGTGGTAACACCCGTGCTAGCATGACCACTGCCAGGCTAAAGCCACACTCCCCTCTGAATGCTGCACTTGTTCGGAGATGAGACAAACCACTTACGACTTTTGTTTTGGTTTTTGTTTGTACAAATCCTGGCTGCACAGGTTCCAAGCATCGGGAGCTTGCCAGTTGGACTATGCAGTTATTCCAGCAATTGGGAGTGGAAAAGGGGTTAATTATCCTGGTAAATTATTACATCCTAGTGGAAATTCTGTTTTTGCCCTCAGGATCTCCACTGCTGTGTCTGCTCAGAGCTGTTAAATATGACAAGGTCACTCACCCTGCTTTAGTAACAATGAGTGCTAACAAATTTGGGGTTGCATGCATTGTCATTGCTTAACAGGGTTGTCCCTATAACCACAAGTGTTGCCTATGCCTTGTACCCAGCGAACCTCACTCCAAGTCAGATCTTAGATTACACTGTGTTATGTTTGGATCTGTTTATAAAAATATGGTGACATACAACTTCCCTGCCTATTTACATTCTATAAAAGAGTAGGCAACTAAAAAATACGGAGAAGATGGGGAGAGATAAGTGATAAAGAGAGGCTAAGAAGTGGGGCTGAAGAAAGCAACAAAATACTTCAGTTGATAAGGCAGACTTTTAGAATATTTTTCTCCTCCCTTTTCCTTCTGGCTCTGCAGATGGTTGGGGAGAATCTGTCTTTTACAACCTCATGTATTGAAGCAACATGTACTTTTGAAGTTTAGTCACCCACTAATTACTAGTCTTTCATTAACAACACAGAGACACAAATGATGGAGTACTTGCTTATATCCAGTAGTCTCTATTGTTGAGGCTTAAAAAAATAAATCATTAGCTACATGCTTGTTAAGCGTGCTAATACTGTTTATGTAAACTCCCTTGCTCTTATTTTGGCTCACACAGATGGTTAAGATACTTAGCTAATATTTTTTATTTTAAAGAGAGGGCTATTTGTCTTAATGTCAGAAGTGTCCAGTATCACTTGTCTTGGAAAGAATGGGAAGGTAACATTGAAGAGTTCATCCTGAATGTGGGTTGCTATTAGGGATTTGTTGTCTGGCTACTGATTTGTAAGAATGGCATCATCACAATTGAGGAAAACCTTTGTTGTGGCCACAGCCACACGGATCTCTTGAACCTCATGTTATTTAGGAACAGTTTTGCCTTTCTCCACCAAGGGTGTTCTTCAAGGGAATATCTGAAGGCTGAGGCAAACATTAGTAAGCAACGCACTTGTTTGGTTAAGACTTCAGCCTTGACCTCCATCTTTAAGTCCTTGTTCGTTATTAATCACGTGTTTCCTGAATCAAAGAGAATATTTTTGGAGAGGGAAAATTGTTCTGGGACTGGAGCGTTATACGCCAAACAGACTTGCCCAGATGACAAATAGCCTGCGCATGATAGCCAAGGTTCATCCAGCTGCTCGGCCCCGTACCAAGTGATTGATGGTGTTGGTGTTCTAAATAGGCTTAAGATATGCCAAATATCAGGGCTGTAACAAAGTCCTTCAGATATATACTGTAAATAGGCAAGAAGGCATGTTCCCAGCATATGGCAATGCTGAGAGTGGTGTCAGGATTATAAGTAACCTCGTAGGGTTTGTCTGGTTTCTTTCGGAGTTAGACAAAAACAGTTTTCTGTGCTGGAATGAGCAGGGTCACGCGAGGTCTGCACGAAGCTTCCGATTACCACCGATTTTCTCTGTAACTGGACACCCTTCGGAGTTATAACAACATTTGATTTCTTAGCAGAGATCAATAAACTGTTTTTCTACCACGGT
Organism: Aegotheles bennettii; assembly: GCA_013398125.1. Lineage (NCBI taxonomy): Eukaryota > Metazoa > Chordata > Aves > Caprimulgiformes > Aegothelidae > Aegotheles > Aegotheles bennettii. Next base: position 112,265 of record VZRW01011261.1, on the reverse strand, counting down.
TCTGAGGAGGAAGGAAGAATAGGATGTGCTCAGAAGTTGCTGTCAGGGTTTTTTATGTCTTAAAGGAATGGGAAATTCACACCTGAATAGTTTTATCTTGGTAACACAACAGTGCTGATTCTTTCTACTAATCCACAAAGGGCTGTTCATCGATATCCCACAGGATCAAGAAGCTGCACAGCAGAAGCAACAGTTTCATTGATCATTCCTTTCCCCCAGAGAAATTTCCTTTATCGTGTATTTCCCCTCTGCTTTGCAGTAAATGCAGTTCCCTGGATTGAGCAGGGCTGTATGCCTGCTAGGTGGGGAGCAGAAGCGCAGTCTGAGAAATACTGGGATACTGGAGGACAGGTTGCCCTCCTCTCTGACTACAGGACAGTCAGAGGTTAGAGCCAAGGATGGTAAGGTTTTTCTCTGCTTGGTCATTCAGAGATGATGGTTAGCTTGTGTTAGACTAACCCCTACCTGACAGCTAGCAGGGTCTCAGGCCCCTCACTAAGGGGCATTCTCTGGTGCAGCCCCCCAACTGGCATTTCACATCATCATCTGCCACTGACCCCTGGTATCTCCAATGAGAAATGTGTGTTCTTGGCCCCTCAAGCTCTCCATGCAACGCCAGAATCTCGCTTTCTAAAGAGATTAACCCATCTTGGTTTTAAGCATATGTTTGAATGGTTTTCTAGGAACGACACTGAGAAAAGTATCTTTTGTGAAAAGGCCTTGATGGTGTAGGCTATTTCCTGGATAAAACCATTTTCTCAGTAATTGGAAGATGAGTCAGGCTCACACATGCAAAACCAACTTTTACAGTTTGGGGACGCTGCCATGAGAAGTGGCCAAGACAGCCTCTGCTGTTCACCAGGCCCACAGTGCAAATAGGCCATGAAATAGGATCAAGTGACTGCAGGACAATCAAATTTAGCCAGACTGTACCAGTAAACTCAGGATCAGAGATGATCTGAAACACCAGCTGAGCAACAGAGAATGGTGTTTCGTAATAACCAGCTCAGTTTGGGGCCACAACATGGAGCAATTGGCCTATGTTCCTTTTCCATTGGCCCCAGCTGTAACTGGCTTCTTAAATGATCAGATGTTTCAAAATTCCCTTTTCTGTCATCCCCATGGGCTGGCTGGAATCAGCCGAAATCCCAGAATCTGTATCTTTATTTATTGCCAACTCACTTCTTGTTGGCAGTTCTCACGTCGTGTCACCTGCCTACTGAGCCAACAGGCTGTGAGTGGTGATTAGCAATTAAATAGTACACCATTCAGGGCTCTCTGGTGCCTCAAGTAATTTTGTGTGCATCCAGCCTGGGAGTAGAACAAGCTGGATTTTAATTCACATTGTAATTTAAGTGTGAGCCTGTGCGTGGATGTTCTTATCTCTGCATGCCCCGTTTCGATGAAGCTCAAACTTGTTTAAAGTCTCTTAAGTTAAATCAAAAGTGGGAACTCTGAGCATGAATGGAAAATGAATAATCACGCAATTACCTTCAACTAATTCAACATATAAATGCAACCAGATCTAGCTTTTCCAGTGGGTTCCTGTTCATAGGTAGTCCTCAGCATGATATCTCAAATGAAAAGCTAAGAGTAAAGCAAATCATGGTCACAGTCCTATTCTTGACTTTCACATCATCTGTCCATGGGGATGTTAAGGCCCTAATGGAACACGATGGGTACATGGTTTGACCTGCACAGCACAAGTCAACAGACTTTATCTAATAACTTGGGCATTGGGCCCTTAACTTCTGCTTGAATTATAGCCTGCATTTCAGAAAGATGGGCAAACATGTCTTAAAGGCTGCAAGTCAGTGAGGCTTTACTATGATCCTATCCAACTTGATCCACAGGTTAACTACCCTCCTTAAAAAAAAAGAGTCCTATTTCTGTTCCATACCCTTTTCTCCAAGTTGCATGTATAACCTTCTGTAATGATAATAAACAGTGATATTCCTTACTTTTGCTGATTTTCAGTCATTGGGCAAAAAAAATACCATTCTGGACTTTGGACTTTGACTTGGACTGATACTACTAGCTAATTCCAGCTGGATATTCCAGTTCATTGAGTAATCTCTGTAAAATTACATTTGGGAGCAGGAAAGATAGATTCGTCAGACAGCCTGAATAGAGGGTGATGATGTTATTGCCCTTTTGGTCAACAGCCAGGACACTCTTCCAGGCTGAATTGAACCCAAGTTCAATTTCCGTATCTGACCTCCCTGTCCCTGGCATGGCTCTGACACAGCTGGGTTGTTTATAGGTGGGGTCTTCAGCAGTCCCTTCTGCTGCTGCTGCTTTTTGCATGGGATGCTGCCATATTATTTAGCCAGAAGCGGTGGAAAGTGGACATGTGTCCTGAAGCTGGTGGGGAGAACACTGATTCTGAAGGTGGAACATCTTACCTCAAGAAGAAAATTTAAATATAAGCATAGAAAATGGAACTGTGCCACAAGATAAATTGACAGCTTCCTTTGCCTCAGGGTGCTGGAGCCTGGCAGATAAGGAGGTCTTCAGCTATGGCTCCTGGAAAGAGAACTATTGTCTTCCCTTCTCTGCAGCAGGAGCCATTGGATGAAAAAAGTTGACTCCTCCCTTTCCACAACTTTAGTCTCATACACTTCACTCAGAAGTGACCAAAAGGAATATTTCATGCTGAGCAAAACAAAATATTTTTTCTTTCATATAGAAGAATTGAAATATTTTAAAACGTCATTTAAACTGTTCCTTAGACAGTTGCTCTTTTGGGTGCCAAATCAAGGAACCAAAAATTAACTAATAAGCCTGAGTGATGCTGTCTTTCTAGGAATGATTTGTGAATAGGCTACACACAAGCAGTGGGCCACCTAATGACTTACGTATATGGCCTTTGCTGTAAAGAAATTGCAAGGCTTTTTCTTTATTATCTTTTTCATGTACACTGATTCAATTGTAGTTATATGGGCATAAAATTGATATGACATAAGTTCAATAGCTATTTCTACTATAACTTGCATACTAGGCTCCTACATCAATATTAACTCATTGATCCTCCTGAAGTGATAGAAAAGCTGAAGACAAGATGGAAATCAACAGCAGAGTTAGAAAGGAAAGCCAGCCTTTGCATTTTTCTCCAGTGCCTTGGCAACACTTTCTCTTCTTACTGCTTGTAACAGAGCATGTTTTGCAGCATTTTTATTATTGTAACACTTGTGTAATTCAAACCCTGTTACTTGTTCTTTTGGCTTTGTAGATTAATTAGATTAATTGGTCCCTGCCATCCTTTCTGTATCTACAGATATTTTCTTACTCTCCTCAGCTCTTTGCCAGGCTGAACTTCCTTAGGCTTTTCTCACATAGCAGGTTACACAGATGTCTCATTCTTACTGCTCTCCTGAGCTCTCCTCTGTCTCAGCCTCCCAGGAAGTTCAGCACCCATACCATCCTTCCCTTGCTATGACTGAGAAGTGTTTGGACAGGTTCTCACTATAGAGCAGATTTAAACTGGACTTGCAGAAGTCAACAGCTGCTTTGGTTCTGCTGGTTCTGGTTCTTGCAAACTTGTGAAGTTTTAAAATGCACCTAGTGAAAGTTTGGCTTTCAATATCCCCTGCCTGTGAGTATTTGATCTGCTCTGCAACTTTGAGTCTCCCAGTTATTTACAACTAGCTATTTGTATACTCAATGGGCTCCACTGTGTGAGGAAACTGTTTAAAAATACATTTTAAAGAGATGATTTCTCTTCATGTGGTTTTTTGCCAGCAGTGCGGTTTTTAAAAATGTTTTTTTAAAAACTGTGTAGCACACAACTATGAAGCTGTACCTTAAAAGGTGAAGCAGAGCCCTTCACTTGCTGAGTGTGCTCAAGGGAGCTCCTGTTGGAGCACATTGCAAACCCTGTGCATCGCTTGAAGGCTTGATGGGAATTTTGCTTCCCTGTGCAGCAAAAACAGTGATAAGGCTGTGCAAAAGTAGGCAGTAAAGGTTATTTAAAAATTACTTCAATATGGCCCTTGCTATAACATTATCTGCATTGGCCTGGATATTTAAAAGAGAATTATCCATAATGATCTTGATCTGTTACTTTTGCTTCTGTTTCTGCTTTTCCCAGAAAAAAAATAATCTGACTCATCAACAAATTTCAGTTCAGATTTCTGTCTAGAACTCCTTTGTGCAACCCATCTCTCCGCCACATCTGTGTCTGCCCTGGCAAGGAGCTCTAAGGGCACTGACACAAATGGAAAGCTGCATCAACAAAATCATTCCCATCTAATCCCACCATCTTGATTAATGTCTGCTACCTCAAAAGAGGTGAACTCTGTCAGCCAGGTCCAGCTTCAAGGGGAGCTGAACTTGCCAGTTTGCCCTGTTACTCAGTGGCTTCTCTGTTGCAAAGCAGCCTGCATGGAGATCCCATGGATTGGGAAAAGGGTGATGATTTCTCAGCTGGATGGGAGCTATCTCCCAAAGGACATTTGCCTGATGCAGACAAAACAGCTGTGCAGGTAGTCTGAAAATTAAGGGACTTCAGACAACCATCAAGCCCTGTAACTATATTCACTTGTTGTTCAATCTACAAAGTAGCAAATGTATCACATTCTTAAAACAATGGTCAAATATAAATTTTGAAAAAAAATATTTTGAGATGTATCAGACTCAACCAGACCTATTTGCCCCTGTCCTATAAATTAAGACAAATTTTCAGCTTGGAGTAATATTTTTTGTCAAGTTATGAATGAAAAGCAAACAAAGAAAAAAATGTGGATTTCTAATGGAAATGCAGATAGCAATTGCTATAATTCTCAATAGCAAACCAGTATCTACAAATTTTATCCATACATACTTCACATGTACTGCAGCAGTATTTAGGGTCTGAGCCCCTTGTTTTCAAATGACATGCTGAAAGCAGCTTTCTGGCCACAAGGCAAGACTAGTTTCAGTTATTCAACTTTAATTTTGCAAGGAGTCTTCCTACCCTGTCATAAATTCCCTTTGCAGAATGCTGCAATGATGAATTCCCCAAAAGCAAGTACAAGTAGGCTAAGATTTCTAGGGAGAGTTAATATCTGTTATTTAACCTGCTGATTTATCCAAAATCATGCTTGGGGTTTTTTTCAGCCAGATTAGTTGGTTTGAATTTGATTGTATAAAATCTTGAAGCAATATATATATTCAAAATATTCATTATAAATTCACAGGTTTTCAAATATTCCTTGCAAGCTTGTAGATTTTTTAAAAATTATAGCTCTCAGTGATTCCTGTTGAATTTTGTGTCCCACACGTCGAGTAGAATTTTTCCCTATTCTCTCTGTCCAAACAGAAACTTCCAGTTTTTTAGCCGTCCAAAAGTCCTTTCAGTCTCTTTCTTCTCTGCCTTAAAATTTCACAAGTATTAAATTCCATACTGAAAAAATTGTCTTCACACACTTCCATACAATTTGATACCAAAACTGTTTGGAAGATAAAGTAACATTTCAAATGCTAGAAATCATCTGAAAGGGAATAACCAATCAGTGAATGGACCTTAATTATTTTTTCCCAAAAAAATAATTCTCATACATTTCTTAAGCAAAAAATTTGTATGAAAAATAAAGAAACTAGAAATGGCTGGAAAAGATATTCTGAGGAGTGATTATTTTTTCCCCACTAGCAAAATAGGTATGGAAAATGTAAGTAGGCACAGCTGTGTTTATTCCAATGATTAGACATTCTATTTCTTTGTGACCCCTCTGCACTGAGCTGGCAAGACACCTGGGTATGCTTAGAAGTGTCTCATTCATACATTTACATTTATTCAACTCGGACCTTTCTTTCTCCTTCCCATGCCCTTTTATTCTCTAAAAAGACCAAAGGAAAAAAAAACACAGGAGAATCCGGTGCACTCCTTCCTCTCTATTTTTTTCCTGTTTGCAAGGTGTTGGTTTAGACTCTGTCCTGTGCCTTTACACATTTTAAACACAAGTGTTAGCACTATTTTAATGGAGAGCATAAAACTTTCTTTTTCAGGGCTTTTTCAGGCTGAATCAGAGGGAAGGGGTGGCTGTGATGTAGCATGTAATGTGACCGTACACATGCCATACCAGGAGTGCAATAGAAGCTAAGCCCCAGTGTCTGCATTTCCCGTGCTCTACATCTGTGCTTGCATTTTATTTATGCAAAATATGTGCACATGTATAACCTGGGCTATGCTTGCACTAGTGCCCAACTCCTCTGGTTGATACTGATTGATGCTTAGTTGATATGAAGAGGTTTGCTCACAAAAAAAGGCCAGCACACAAATTTTGCAGTTCAGACTGTTGCTGATGCAGAAGTGAGAAGAGAGGGGTTAAAGGGTTTCCTCACTGTCATCAAGGAAGTTTGGTATGGAGCTGAAATTTCCCTTAGGTCTTCTGAGTCTTAACCCAGTGCTTTACCTGCTACTTCAACCTCCCTCTGCAAGTATGCATCAGGTTTGGAGTCAAGACTTCCTTTGTGAGTGTCCAGGCTCCAAAAACTTTCCATATTTGTTTCTCTTCTATTATCGTTGAAGCCAAAACCAGAATTTCCAGTGAATTGAAAGTTACCAGATCAATTCAAGACTGATTCCCTCAAGCTTACTATAGTTTCTGCCCCTGCTCCTTTGGATATCTCGGTATTTCAGAGCACTAAATACTGACTGTAAATCCAGATCTTCTGAATAACTGCATCTTAACATATTGCTGGTTTCCTTAGAGTTACTATAAATTTAATCTGAAAAAATATGACTGTACATACACAGAATTAGAGTAAATTAAATGACAATGAGAAGCATCTGTACATAAGGCACTCATTTTCCTTTCCTTTCAAGCTATTTGAATTCATTAACTGGCCTTCATACAGTGTGCTGTGTACAATACAATGTCTCATATCTCCTCCGCTCTGTCAAATTAGCTTTCTTTTTCCTGCATCAAAACCATTACTCAAAAGCTCTGAATTGCTATTGGGTATTAGTCAAAGGTGCATTTGAGTTGCTGTTTTGCCCATTTTTTACCGGGTATGTTTAGGAAGGGATGACTCCCTGACATACCTTAATTTTTACTTTAGATGTGATTAGGATGTGTTTGTATTTGCCGCATTAGCTGTCTTTTCTAAGGGCAAGTCCTGTGCAAAGCTGAGTGTCCGCTGAGGTCAGCAGCAGCAGTCCATGCTCAGGACCCAGCTGAGGGTCCTTCCCATGAAGAATCAAGCTATATGTTCTCAGAATGTATTTAAACACTATCCAAAGAGATAATTACTGGGAGATTCTTGTACCCTCACTCCACATCAAGGCTGAAAAGTCCTGAACCTCAAACACAAGAAAATTCAACATGATAACCGATCCCTTCATGTGCTTCCCAATATCTTCCTTCAGAGCTGGAGAAACATAGATAGATTGAAAAGATTTTACAACAGGATAATATTCTCATTAGATTCGTAAGGAAGTATAAAGATCTACCTGTGAGATGAATGGGTTTCTATGTATCAGTTTGCCTGCCTCTGTCTAGCCTGTTGATGCACTGGAATCTATAGAGCTAGATCTTTGTGTAGTCTGGTTACAGAAAAGAGACACAAGCAACTTTGTCAACACACAAGGTGGAAGAAAATGAGGGGAATAAATGGGAATGGAAGTAAGGAATAGAAACAGTGAGACTGGAAGGAGAGGAAGAGGTAGTGGGGATACACTATGAAACCTTTTTTTCGCACTTGAACTGGAAGACTCTTCAGGTGGGAAGCCAGGCAGAGCAGCAGCTTGTCTGCCTGTGTTACTAACCTTGTGTTTTACAGGAATGAGCTGGTACTGAAAGGGGTAGATGCATGGGCTAGTTTCCTCCTGTGGTTTAGCAGGTTTTCACCACCTCGATTAAATGATCTGAGCTAAAGAAAACAACTATTTTTTTTCAATCCCTAATGTTTTTAAAACTTGGATCATCTCACTTACCTGGTTTTTAACATTGTCATGAATAACTTGTCCTGCTGAGCACGAACTGAAGCGCCCCAGCAGGAACAGCAAGCTGGGGGTGCTGCAGGTGACAGTGTCAGGGGACATCCAGAGGGAAATGTCCCCTGTGCCACCAGAGAAACCACATGTTCTAAGTACCCTCAGCAGCTTTGTAGGGATTTCTCTCTGCTCAACAGAGGGAGAGAGAGGGGATGACTCTTAGGGTGAGCTGTACAGAAACATCCAAGGGGTTTAAGCCTGAACCCCCAATGAAATGTAATGAGCAAGAGGTACCTCAATCCTTGAAATCCCTTGGGGTCACACCTTGGTGGAGCTCAAGGAGGGCACCCCCCAGCTATGGGCTGGGCTGGCCTTGGCTGTGGGAGCCCAACCACCTCACAGAGCCAAAGTGGCAGAGACTGCATCGAAGTGGGGAGACCCGGGGAGTGCCAGGGGAGTGCATTTATGAGGCTCCTTTGAGCTCAAAGAATTTGGAAGGGGTGGGGAAGGGCTGCCTCCCCAGCCCCAGCTTGAAAGGAGGGCTGGAGGGAAGGGGTGGGAACCAGCAGCCATCCATGCCCTGGCCCAGGGCAGAAAGGTGGTGCATTTGCTGCCTTCACCCCTCCCACCTTTCAGCCACATTAAAGCCCAATTATTCACGCTTGATGTCAGCAAGGCAGGGCCCCGCTACCCGCGGCTCCCAGATCCCTTCCCCGAGGGGCCAGATTACCCTGGCGTGCACCGGCCCATTCGGGGCGGGGTTCATGGGGCGCCCAGGCAGGCAGGGGCCCAGGGCCGGCACCCTCAGCCCCGTGGGGTGCCTGTTTCATCCATCCCGTGTCCCGGGGAGACATCGCTCCACCAGCCTCTGAGGGATAGCGTTGGCTGTTGAGAAGTGGCTGTCCCTTGCTCTGCCATGGGGTGCAGGCTCCCTGGGATGACAGCCACTGGCCAGGTGGGAGCCCTGGGAGCCACGAGTTCGTCAGGCATGCTGTCCGTGCTGCTCCCAGTGGAATCAGCCCTGGGACCAGGAGACAAGGATGGACACCCAAGCACCCCACCAAGCAGCTAGGGGCACGAGGCATGATCGGAAAATTCAAGAGGAAGGCAAGAGGGAAGGGAGAGGACTGAATTGACCCTTTTTTCCCCTTACCATTCACATGCTTACAGATTTTTATCAGACTTTGTAGCTGCAGGGCAAAGTGTTTCTTTATAGTTCTTTCCAAAGCGTTGCTGCCAAATCCAGGCTCTGGCTGCGGCAGCTGTAACCCATCCCCCAAGGCCCGCACACCACTGGGCTGGGAGCAGCTTGGCAGGAGGGGCTGAGAGCACTTCCAGAAGTCTGGTGGGGAGATTTCGGTGTCCTGAGGCCACTGCGCATGCAGCACTGGGAGCTTTCTGTAAGGGCTTTTGCCAGCTTTTGCCAAAGTGTTTTGCCAAAATACACGTGGCCGTGGCAAAATTCAGCTGCCATGCCCCTGCGACCTGGCTGCTGCTCCTCTCTTACGCGAAGGGACTTACCGGCCAGTCAATGGAAACCACGAGTCACTGATGCTTGTGCAGTGCCAAGGGGCAGGTGGAGGAGGCCTGGGTGTGAAATCCACGGTGATATGCGCCGGTACATACCCAGCACGATTCCCTCCTTCATGCCAAGCCCAGTGCCAGCATCACCTTGGTGGCATCCCCGAGAAAGCAGCTGTGCAGCACCCACGGGTGGGAAGGGAGCATGGGCAAGCTGGAGCTGAGCAGCTCTGCCCTCTCCCAGGGCTGAAGTCAAGGGGGTCACGTTCTTGCAGAATTCAGGCAGAATTAGACACTTTTATGGCCTGTCCGGGGCTGCTTTTTTCTTTCTTTCTTTTTTTTTTCCCCTTCCCCAGTGGAGACTTGCTCGTTTGTAATAGGAAGGTTCATTGTTTTCCCATCTGATATTTCTTTGATTACTTAAAAAGAAATCCCAGAGGCTTGTTTTCACAAAATAGTGATTGCATAATTGATGTGATTATGATGCATTTTGCTGTGTCACTGCAGCTCAGTTGATTATTTTGAGAAGCTCTGAGCACTGTTAGTGCTGCCATGTGTTGTGCGTGCATGGCCTGGGCTTTCATCCCCCTCCACATGTGTACAAGAGCCTTTCAAACACCATTTCCTCCAGTGGGAACTGCACAAGACCTTCCCCAGCACAAGGTAAAGGATGCAGACTCACAAATGGCTAACAACAATGAATTTACGAATACCATGGGGTGAGCTGCAAAGATTTTTCTGATTTAAATAATGACTTTCTGGTGTAATCTCCATAAAATCAGATCTATCATGTGGGTGAGTACACAAGTAAAATTGTGGGGCCAAATTCTAGGCTCTTTCCCTGGCTAAAAATGTACAGCAAATGCAGACCAGCCAGATGTGCTAGAAATAAAATTCCTCTGGATGCCAAAAAGTGCAGCAGATCATTATTGGTAATTATTAATTGTAACCTGAAAATCTGTCAGCAAGCTGCAGACAGGAGTATTTAAGATCTCACCCAGCGAAGCCTTGCAAGAGAGAATTGCCTTCCCTTTTCTTGGCTAGAACTTGTTAATTATTTTCAGCTTGAGGCTAGAGACTATCCTAAGTGTCCTTTCTCCTGGTGACATTTTTTTCATTTCTTTTCTGTATTTGCCTTTCTTTTCAATTCAGGAATGAAACATTGCCCTCAGTAAAGCTTCTTGGCCAAATTTCCAGATTTCTGAACCTTTTGTTTTTCTCAACATGTGTGCAATTTTCACTATTTTTGTCCAGCGGTGACCTCTGGAATTCCAGAATAATTTTCCCTCCCCTTCCTGGTGCCCTCACGTGACCCAGGAACACAAACATCTGAGAGACCTCTGGGCATCTTCACATCTGCTGGTATATAAGATCAGAGCCATTGTGTGCTGTATTTTTAACAACAGGTGTTGGGCTTGGAAAAGGGTGTGTTGGTTTTTCAGGGGCTGGTCAGAATCTGCACTTAATTCTTAGTTCCCAGGCTATTTAGGAACAGCTTAAAAACACACTTAATCTGTTTGTACAAATTTAACATTGTAAAACCACAATAAGGAATTGCTAATCAAGTGCCAGCCTGGATTTAGTTTCAGCTTTGCATCATTGCTGTCCTAAAAAAGCAAAAAACCCACCCAAACAAACAAAAAAACCCCACCCCAAACCAAACCAAAAAACCACCATCCAAGCCGAGTCCGAGATTCTAGTTTACAACTTATTTTCATGAAATACTATTGATTGATTACTTGAAGCCTGTTAATTATTATTTAGTCACGGTTTTCAACACAAACTGCTTACAGCAGCAAAACAAACAGTGTGGATGTTTTATCTTTTGCCAATTAACACAGTTTGAACATGATTTAAAATAGGCTGTTAGCTCAGGGTCTGATTCACGACTGCATCTCTCCCGGTTGTGCTGCTGTAATTCCGTTGCTTTCCATGGCATTGCAGGAACCTCGGTGCAAAATGAGAGAAATGCTTCTTTTTAATTGACAGCCCCCGTTCATGTGTAAAGGAGCTCATGGCACACCAAGGCCTCACACATGGTTTATTAGTAGAAATTTAGCATCTAAATTAGAGAAACAGTATAAGCAGAGTGTTTTACCCAAAATATCATTGAAATCCTATTTTCACAGAAATCTCTCTCAATTTTTTTTATCAGACAAATCTACAATGGTGTTTAGGGTTCAGTTATCTGTCAGGTATAAATGGCATAAATGGATGATTACTTTAAAATACATCTTCTCTGAGAAGGGATTTATGGGACCTCACAAAAGCATGAAGCTATGACTACTTTCAGGAAATCACCTAGAAATAAATAAGATGATAAAGGTTGCTTGCAAGTCCTTAGATTCTCAGTGCCTTTTTAGGCAGATAATTGAATTCAGTATGAGCTGTAATTCCTTCTGGTATCACTAAGGAACAAATTATTTATTATTTGGGAGAAGAGACTGAATGACCTGACAGGTCCTTTCAGTCACAGCACCTATGATTATAAATTCTCACAGTACCCATCACAAGGGTGTATCCACACTGAAATAAAGAGGGAAATCTTCGCCTTGTTGAACTTGGCAGGATTTTGTTGGTAGTGGTCTCACCAGTAACGTGGTTTCCCCTGTCCACATTCCTATGCTACATTTGAATTTTACCACATGACCTCTTGGGCTGTTTTTGGCTGGAGTCAAAATAGCTATTTCTGAGTAGTTATTTTTATTAACATGCCATGTGTGGGTACTTATGAAATGCAAGGCTCTTGTTGTGGATTGGCTCAATCTGCTCTGGGTTCATCCCAGCTGCTGGGTGTTGAATTTGTGTCCTTTGTTGATCCTCGTTTATTCCAGATTTTAATATAGAAAGTCACTAAGAGGATGTGTGTGGACCTGACATCCCAGGAGCAACTCAAAATGCCCTGCTTCCTCCCAGTTGTCTCCTGCTGTTGCTGACACACCACTTGCTGTCTTAGAGACAAACAAAGAGCAGCCATACATGACTGTATGTGCTTGGCTTGTTGCACTGGTCGGGACCCACATCCTGCCCCCCCCAAGCCTTCTTTATCCACATCAGGTTTCATCTGATGAGATATAGGATGTCAACAGCATCTGAACCCCTCTACCTTACATCCACCAAAGCATGCCTTGCATGGTCAGGGACGTGGTTTTCAGATGACTAAAGCAGTTTTTTGAACAATGGGATGTCTACACATGAAGCTTCTTTTAATTTCTTTTTTTTAAAATGTTATCTCTGCTCTACAATTGAGGAAATGGAGCTACTGATTGTCTTGGCATACCTCAAGATCTCATCCTTTGGGCTGCTGGACTTCATGATGCTGCAAATGCTACTTCCAGTCCTGTGTGCTGTATTCCCAGAATGAAACAGGACAACTAGGAAGGTTTCATGGAGAAACTATAAGAAGGACTGGAGGAAACAGGACCTCTGAAGGAAGAGCAAAAGCACTGGAGTTTCTTAGCCTTAAAAAAAATGCTAAGGGATGACAAAATGAGTCTATGTCGAAGGCAGCTGCAAAGAGAAAGGGAAAGATTTGTCCTGCATGTTTCTAGAGTTTCAGTGTGAAGAATTCCTGAAGAGTAAGAGTAGCAAAGAAGCAGATTATGTGCCTTGAGAAAGCTATGAAAGTCTTTAAGAATAGGTCAGTCAGACTGGATGACAGTAACAGCCCATTCTGCTTTGAGTTGGCATATCTCCAGAGATCCTTAGTAGAGATAAACATTTTAGTGATTCTAAGGAGAGTAAGTTTTTCAGTGTAAGTGCAATCTGAAGCAATGTAGAGTAGGTCTTTACATCAGTAGATGTGCTACTGATCGTAGTAAAGGATGTGTTTGGGAAAGCTCTTTGTTGAGGTGCTCAGGATAAACAACCCTCACAGTCTGTGCAGCCATAGCTGTCCTCTTGCTCTTCTTCATCCGGGATTGTGGAGTGCTCACTGTGGATCGGGCTTCACATCCTGTAATGAGATACAGCAATGGACATCTTCCCCAAGCATATCAGATACCCATCATCATTTTGCAAATGCCACTATCTTTATTGTAGTTGGAAATACTTTCCAATATGTCTTATCCCAGTTGATTGTGTCCATATGGTATTATGAAAGTCATAGTGATTTTGAAAATTTGTTTAACACTAAGACTTGCTCCATAACTGATCTGAATTGCCTTAGAGTGGATTTTAAAAAATATTAAAATAATTATTACTTGAATTCCAGAGATCTACTCTTGTACAGCTTGATCCTCGCATCTTTCAAAAGACAATAAACCTAACCAATAAAGCAGAGAATCTGTGGGACAGCTGTCCAGTCAAAGTAGTGGGGAAGTCAAAACAGGCATACAGGACTCTTTCATCTGCCATATGATTTTTTTGGGGTCCTGGAACCTTGCTTCATTCCACTTAGAATACAATTTGGCTTAGCCTTCAGACACTGAGGATGCTTTCAGACAGTACCCAGCAACCTACATAGCTGTCCTGAAGCAACAGAGGCAACATTTTTTTCTCCTTTCACCATTCCCAAGAGACTGGAAGCCAAACATCTCCTTCTGTCCTCTGCCAGACTTCTGCAGTTGTTAAGCATTGTCTCTCTTGCCCTCCAAGCAAAACAGTCAGTGCTGGTACAGCTGCAGTCGCCACTGGCAGACCTAAAATGTCTCCTCTGGTTTTTAGTATAAGGGTAGGATAAAATGACAGGGGAAGGGGCAGTTAAAATCCCAAGTGCTTTAAAGATAGAATTTGAGTGAAAGGTGAAGGGTAGTAGCTGCAAAACAATGAACAGGAATTGGTAACACTGGATGTCCTGTGTTCCTATGAATAATGATACAGAAGGTCCATTGATGATCAACAACCAGGTTGTTAAGACCTGACAAGCCCTACACATGCTGTCCCAACAAGGAAGTCTCATGGGAACACACAATACCATTCTTGGACACTTCAAGCTTGACTAATGCACTAGCTAAGGCCAGTGAGCAATTTCCAGAGAAGAGTCAGGTCTCTGGTGGTGTTGCCTGCTGGAACTGAAGCTCTTCATATAGTGTACTAAGGCTGTTGCACTGAAAAAGAGCAGCCAAAAAAACCCCAACATGCTAAGCAGGCAGAAGGAAATTATGAGGACATAGAAAATCTTCAGCATTGTTCTTCAAAGTGTTTGCTGCCCTGTCCAATTTGGTAGACAGCATATGTCTTGTCTCTACTGCAGCAAGACCTCTCTCTTACAGTTAGTGCTTACATTGACCCTTCCAGAGAGGATACAGCAAGGGAAAGAGTGCAAGATCTTCTCCACATCAAAATGTGGATGCCACACAAAAGAAAAGACAAGCCAAGAAGAAAAATGTGTTTTGCTAACAGCAATAAAGACAACTCAGCTTTTAGTAATGGATAAGATAAAGTATTTTGCTCAGATTCAGCTAACTCCAAGTATAAAGTGTAACATTCCTACCACAGGATTTAAAATAGATGCTGTCTGCACGAACCAAAACTCAAAGGACCTTTGAGAAGGGTGCCCAACTTGACTGCCCTAAGCCTCAGCAAGGGAGGTGGAGAGAGGGCAGCTCACAGCCACACATGGTGCTCTCGGGACAGCCAGGCTGTAGTAGCCCATAAGGTATTAGCAGAGCAGCATCTAGAATGTCATGAGAGATAAGATGAACAGGGCTGAGACTGACATGAAGCACTGGGGCTGTGTATCACAAAATCACAGAATCCTAGGGGTTGGAAGGGACCTCGATGGATCATCTAGTCCAACCCCCCTGCCAGAGCAGGGTCACCTAGAGTACATCACACAGGAACGCATCCAGGCGGGTTTTGAATGTCTCCAGCAAAGGAGACTCCACAACCTCTCTGGGCAGCCTGTTCCAGTGCTCTGCCACTCTCACAGTAAAGAAGTTCTTCCTGATATTCACATGGAAATGTCTTCCTCAAACAGCCAGCCTGCTGCAGCAGCATGCCTTTTTCCTATCCAAAATCCTGTTGGATAACCCCAAATCTGAAACACAAGGCAATTTTCTCCAAAAGAAAATAATTTTCACTTAAAACAGCTAGAAATGCTCTTACCACAAGAACGATTTGATGAGCAGGCACAGACCAGATTAATTAGCCTGTTTGCAACTCAAAGCGATTCTAGGCATCAGGGTTGGAGGGAGGCAAAGAAGCACTTGCGTTTTTACATAAACACAGTGTAAGATTTCAGCCCATACTCAGAGCCTGATCGATTCTGACAGTCACGTTCTAGTCAACATTGTCTGTAACTCAAGGTAAGCTACAAGTGCAGTGTCTGATTTTTAACAGAGGATTAAATATTGCTGCACAACCCTACACCAGATGAGCTCATTAACTGGAATTTTTCTCTTCCATTAGATCTCTCCTGGTTTTTTTAGCCTACTCCTTTTCAAGTCTGCACTTCCTTCAGATCACTGTTCCAGCATTTCAGATATTATCCTTATGCAGTGGATTTGGACCAGATTCACAAAAAGGTTTACTCACCTAACATCCCTTACCTGCCACTGTACTTCGCAGCGCCATCATTTGCATCCTCATTGAGCTGCTGCATATGCCCGGAGGTGTCCATTTCCCTGCCAGAAAAATTCCTAAATATCAGCCCAGAACTTGCCAAGGTCTTAACAGTGTAAGCCTCCGAGCACCTAAATCACATCTAAGCTCTTTTGGGATTTGCAAACAAAGTGTTACCCCCCACTTGCCAGGCCTGACCTGACATGCATTTTCAGAGCACACATTCCCAATCAGGCATCATGCAAAGCTCAGTAAGAAAAATGGTGGTGAATCTCCGGTTCAGTGGTCAGAGCACCCACACAGTATGTATGAGATCAGGTTCACCCCCCTAGAGTGAGGGGAGCCTGTCTGTCTTACAGGCTCCAGTCTCAAGTAATTTCTGTGGTTGAAGGTACTCCTGCTCTTGAAGATGCTCCTGCATATGGGCCAGTCAGGAGGTAATCATTGGGACAAGCAGGGTAGAAAGAAGTCCATGCTCATCAAATCATTCTTATCTCTCATGACATCCTAGATGCTGCTCTGCTAATACCTTATGGGCTACTACAGCCTGGCTGTCCCGAGAGCACCATGTGTGGCTGTGAGCTGCCCTCTCTCCACCTCCCTTGCTGAGGCTTAGGGCAGTCAAGTTGGGCACCCTTCTCAAAGGTCCTTTGAGTTTTGGTTCGTGCAGACAGCATCTATTTTAAATCCTGTGGTAGGAATGTTACACTTTATACTTGGAGCTAGCTGAATCTGAGCAAAATACTTTATCTTATCCATTACTAAAAGCTGAGTTGTCTTTATTGCTGTTAGCAAAACACATTTTTCTTCTTGGCTTGTCTTTTCTTTTGTGTGGCATTCACATTTTGATGTGGAGAAGATCTTTTAGCATGCAAATGCATCTAACCTCCATAGAATGGTTCATGTTGGATGCAGTATGTTTGCACAGTGGTGTTCTGGAAGAAAGCAGATTTTCCCTATGATGTGCAGATTGATTCACCTTAACCCCCAAAATGGGTCTTATTGTTGTTGCTTTTCTCTGAACACTGTAGAAGAAACACAGGGGAAGAGCAGACATGAAATAGATTTTTTCAAACAAACTCCAGACAGAACAATGGATGAAATGAGTCTCTTCAAGGTTTCTGTGTCATCAAATGTTATTGTTGACACTCTGAATATAGCAATAGTTGTTACGCTAATTAGAGTGGTGTAGTTCTAGAAACAGGAACTGTGAAAAGACTGTGTCTAGAAGGTACTAATAATCTTCTGATACCTGTATTTTTGCCATTCTTTATTATTATAATGAGAGTGTTAATGTGCAGGGGAGAAATCATGTGTGTCCTTAATAAAAAATGAAGCAGCACAGTTGTTATCATCTTGAGTATCATATTCATTTAAAATCAAGTAGGCAACTTAAAGGTTAAGAGGTTTAATGTTCCTGAACTGTACAATTGAAGCACTATAGTCCAGGTTATTGTTAGCAATTATTCAAAGTGCTTGGGGGTTTTTGTTACAAACTTCATTTTTCCAGAAGAAAGTTCCCCACAACTTTAGCCAGCATTGCAGTGCGACCATTTAACAGCCAGACACTTCTGCACAAAGTGCATCACAAGATGTTGTCATGACATAATTTGCTCCCAATTATTGATATGCTGTTAGATAACAATCCTCAAACAATCTCCAGCCTCTCTTTTCATGCCAGATATCTTTCCAGTGAGAATCAGAAAGCTTAAGGAGCTCTATATTTAGAGATTAGTGGGATATTCCACATGCATTCCTCTCAACATGAGGAATATGTCATGTAGTTGCATCTTTTCCTAGGACAAGAAACAGACAGGCTTTACTAAAATAGGTAGTGTACCAGTAAGCTTATTGGACTGTGTGATAAAAAATAATGAGCACAGAATTAATATTATGGTCAAGAAATACTGAAGGAAACCAACTAACTGGAGGGAAGAGAGGATTACAGATAGTTTAAGAGTGTGTTAAATGCAAATCTGAACTCCACATCTTCAGGACAGGCAACCACAAAAGCTAATTGATATAGATGCGGATGTTTACAACATGGTATCCACAATTAACCTTTAAAAATAAGGTCCCTATAGTAAATGAAGGACATGGCCTACATGCTGGAGAAGATGTGTCTGAGCCTGAATCAGACCAAGAAACTTGAGAACACCCTTTCAGGAACACTGTAAAATGGCTAGCACTAGCAGAAAGGTGATCATTTACTGAAGGCCAAGATTCAGACTCTCTTGACTACTTTTTACTTCTTTAATCTCTCCAGGATATCCTAGAAGCAAAAAACTGGTGTTTTGTATTACTTCTCTTCCACTTGATCAGTCACAGCTGTTGTTGTCCTTTGGTCTCTTAATAGAGGCTTATTGGCAAATACATGTACTATGGGATGGGTGTTTCCAACCTGGTTCTTGAACTTACAGCCTCCTACTTCAGTCGCTATTTTACAGCCTAGTGCCTACAAATCAAGACCTTTCAATAGTAACTGTTTAATCCGCTAGCAGGATTTATGGAAGTTACAGTTTAGACTCCATTTGAGCAGCATCAGTCTGTATTAGCTGTATCTCAGCTAGCTGAGTTTCTTTCTAAACTCTAACAAAACCCAACCAGAGAGTGAATTAATACCTATTTAGGGATCCTCCTACAGCACAGAAGGACCATTAAGCTGAGTCATATGGACATAGTTTCTTTGCCTTTATTGATATGTACATCATTCCAGTTTTACTTTATTAGTTCCGAATTTTGAAATTTCTTTAACCTTTGCTGCAATACACAAGTTTGTGTTTAAAGCAGTCTTTTCATAACAGTATCCAACAGTCTTTCCAGATCGTTTCAAACCCTTGTAAAAGAAGAAGTCACCAGTACCTCCTTGCACATTGTGCCCCATATGGAGAATAAACAAGCTTCATGACATAATTTGCTGGTCAACAAATCAAAAGTTTTGGTGAACTGACACAAACTTAGGTTCACAGTACAGTTCCCTCACTTTTTCAACAGCATCTCATGTCTCAGAGTCAGCAACTGAAGACTCCTTGCTAATACACATGGAAGGACACTATCTGAAGTGGCCGAGATGCAGTGAGAATGGATAAAAAAATGTGCAAAGAAAAAAATGGGGCAGAGCCAAGAGGTGGAATAACAGACATCACCTTTACCAACATTTTCCCTGATCTGCAGATGCTCCAGTGATGAAGCTGTATAGGAACTCCTTAAAATGAGCTCTTGAACTATGTGCAGAAATAACCTAGGAACCAGGGTGGCTCCCCAAGCTCTGACCACCTCTTGCAAAAAGCTTTTTCAGGGTCCTGCATTGGCCCTACTGAAGGTGAGGGTTGGAGATGCTGGGGCCCAGCAGTACTGCACTGGGTAACACTGATCCATGATGATGACGTGGGGACGCCTTCCTCATTGTGTAAGTGTCGCAAATCACCAGCATTAAAAAAAGGACAAAATAGCTGTCTATGCTTCTCTAACTAGCTGGTTCTCCTGACTTCTGGCATGATCTCATCCTGGTCTGATTGACTCATAACCAGTTCTGCTTCATCCAAGCCACAGCTGGGTCAAGGCACAGAGAGACCCTATCAACCCCACCAACTTCGTCTGTGTCTCATGACAGTTTAATCACTGAAGATTGTGTTGGAATATTTCCCCTCAGGGTTTCGGGTGGCAGGATTATATGAAGGCAAATGGAACCAAAAAGTGAAAAAGGCGCTTGTCCTCACCCAAATCCTTTGGAGTTATTACAAAAACACCTCTCCTGTTGCCTTTGCAGCAAGCACACATACTTGTCATGAGCCCTGCACCTTGTGCAGTGGCTCACAATTCAGTTGAAAAGGCTGCATTTTACGTTCTTCTTTTCACTGATGTCAGTGATGACTTAAGTCAGAGGATACAGCCTAGAAAGGTAGTCAGTCTCACCATCCATGTCAGCTGAAATGAAGAAAAGGCACTGGACAGTGTGAACTGATGGTAAAAATATTACTCCCTGGGCTGGATTCACTCTGGTGGCAATCAGGTATTAGTACTGAAGTAGTCAGAGATAGATGGCTCCGTAACCAGGCCTAGTGAGAGCAGGGTCAGAGGAACAATTTCTATTACACCAGGTTTCAGGTTATAATTGCAAGTGCACAGTGTCATATTTTCCTCCTCATTGTATTTTTATAACATCTGACAGTATATGGCTGTTGTGACTCAAATTGCTGTGTTGAGTTTTACAGAAAAAAAAAACAAAATTGAGAGATAATAGAATAGAGTACCAAACACTGCTAACATGGGACCTGAGTGCTTTCACCCTCACTGGAACAACCATCCAGAGATGTTTGTTCGCCCTTTTTGTTAAAAATATCTAATCAAACCAATATTATTAAAGTGTACAAAAAAATATCCAGTACACAAGTAAAACTGCTGTAAGGAAAACAATTTTTCAATGATGTTACAAAAATTATAGGTCATTGTACACACCAAAGTTATTTTAGCAGAGCTATGTTGTTAGCACTGGAACTAAGCCATGTTTTCATAGTCAAATGATAGGCCTTTTCTAAGGTCATGCCCACCCAGTACAAAGCCCACTAAGTGCTTCATTGAAAAGGCTAAATGGCATTCACACTTCTCAGGCAATCGTTTTATTATGATCAGTATGAGTATTCACAATGTCATTTTTAAAATCTTGGAAATAAAGCAGGCCAGTATCTAAGAGCAATCACATTACGTGTCACATTGAAAAGCTTGTGATTTCTGGCTTTCACTTCCAACATATAACATACTATACAATGAAATTAACATTTGTTACCTTACTCTGGCCTTTCAATCACATGCTTCTGGCTTATAGTTTTGAAGAAAAAAACCCTCCACTTAAAAATAATAGAAATCAAGATTTTACTTTTTCATACTGAGACCTACCAACACTCATGTAACATTATGCATTATGTAAGGTGGTATGGAGCCTTGAAAGAAGGGACAGAAAAATGTCAGTGCATGAATTTAGGATCCTTCAGAATTTACTGGGCGCTTGGGTTTTAGCATCTGGTTTAGGTAAATCTAGACCAAAACACAGTGCATGGATTCATGAAACCAGACTTTCCTCAGGGTCTTTCCACAGGCGATGGCTTTTATGCCATCATAATGAACAGCCACTGACATCCTCCATGATCTTATCTAAACCTTTTCTGAATCATGAATATATTGGACCTCTATGACAGCCTGGGCCATCCATTCACCAGCATAGACACACAGGTATAGAAAAGGGCAGAGAGCTACCAGCACGCTGGTATGTTCACATGGTCTGGCAGGGTTGTCTAGCTTGACTTCAATAAGACTTTTGTCACCTTTGTACATGGCCTTCTGGTAAGCAACCTATGGAGAAATACCAGAGATGAGGTGCGTAACAGACTGGGTACTTTACCCAAGGAACAATTTAGTGTTTCAACACTAAAATAAAAGATAACTCAAATACAAAACCCTCTCCTGCCAGATTCTCTCTTAAACACACTGCTTTTTTTTCTCTTTAGTGAGCTGGGTGGTGAAATAGAAAGTATGCTCACTACAGCTACAGACAATATAATACTGCAGAGATTGCTAGAAGATTGGAGGACAGGCTTGAATACAAACTGATCTGGACAAGCTGAAGGAATAGGCTTGGGAAAAAAAGGAAATTTAGTAAAGACATGCAAAGTACTAAATTTAGGTATCAAGAGTCAAGCAAAAGCACAGGATGGAGAAAAACTGGTTAGGGAGCAGTTCATCAGAAAAGGAGACAAGCTTTATAATAGATCACGGGCTGAGTGAGTCAATCATGTCATGCCATTGCAGGGATGTCAAACTTTGTGTTGGGTGTTTGGAGTATGCTTCTATACAGCTTGCTGTGCATCTGCAGGTGTCCTTCTGCTCCACGAAACACTAGTCCAGCCTCAGCTGCAGGGATGCACTCAGATTTGGCTACTGTGCATCAAGAAAAGCAAGGACCTCTCAGAGGCAAATGATCCAAGGTGTGCTTTGAGGAGGGACTGAGGAAATATCAAAAGAGTTAGGCTAGGGATTCCAAAGGAGAACCATCTTCAAGTATGTAAGAGGCCACTGTCAAGAAGAGAAACATCTGACTTCAGTGTCATGAAGCAGCAGCCTACTTTAATTGTACTCAGAAAGACTCAGGCTAAGCACTTTAGGAAAAACCTTCTTAACACTGCAGATAGTGAGGTTCTCAGGTTCAGTGGCTGGTGAAGCACTGAAACACCCATTATTACAAATCTCGTGAACCAACTGGACAAACAACTCTCAAAGACAGCATGGATATGGTGAATTTGCATTCCAAGTCCCTTCCAGCCTTTCTGTTTGATTAGCTTGGATGTGCATCATATTCATGGGGACTTACTTGATCTAGAGTCTTTGCAGGACAGTTTCTGAGGCTATCCTGGGAAAGCAGCTGTAACAAATAGGCAGCAGGATTATTCCCAATATGTCTGATAAGGACGATAAGCACCTCTGAGGGACAGGAGTTTTGCCATTCAGTTAGGCTCCTGGTTTGGTTCATTCTTCAGGCTTAGCCTATCATTGGAATCAAAGGTCAGCTTTTTAAAAGGCTTTTCTGGTACCACAAATGAGCAAAAAAACCCCTTTGCATTCCCTTTTTTTTTTCTTTTTTTTTTTTTTAGCACTGTAACTCATCCATCCTGGTATCACAGTCACAAATAGTGTTGCACATATCAGTGCCATCTTCAGATGAAAGTGCTTATCATGTAATGACTCAAAAATGGGTAATAGCAGTTGTGCTTGTTTACATCAGTGCATGCCAGGGAAAGTGCGAGGCATATTTTGTAGCATCTCCATTATTAATTATACAAATCTCAGGTTTCATGGCTGGCATGTATGGAATTCATACAAATAAATGGTAATGAGCCATCACTAAAAGATTAAAACACAGGTCCATAGTCCCTGGCACTGTGCATTAAGTGCCAACAGTACATTAAATCTGATCCAGGAGGCAGAAGGTGGGGTTTGCCTTCTCAAGAGGGCTTGCAATTTTACAAGAATCTCTAAATCTAATAAGGATCTTTCCATCTAGATATGCCATTTTTCATTCTTGTGCACACACAGATCAAGGGAAGGCCATGAGTCCGTGGATAAAGCAGTTTTTAAAAACTTCTTTATCTCCTTTGCTTTGGGAAGTGCTAAGATCTGGTCTCCTTTACTTTGCCTTCTTCTATTTATTTATGAACCCAAAGCTTGGGTTCTTTAGAAAGGGGCAAAAATTGCTTTGATGATAATTTTAGATGTAGAAGCAAACCCTGACCGCAAAAATGCTTTCAAAGGGTGACAGCACTGTCTGGAGATTGAGCTGTTCTGACATTTCTTAATATTGGGGATAAGGCAAATTCCTTTTGCCCTGATGTGAGGTATTGATCTTACTCAGGTTTTACGGGTTAAAAATTGTATCCTACAAAGTTAAACGTTAGGGGGACTTTTTCTTTTGTTGTTCTCAGCATTTCTACACCCAAATCCTCCGAGGGTGACTCTGAACTTATATTCAACATGAGTATGACTTTGGAATTGTGGAGTTAAAGCACACACATCACAGAGGTGGTTTTACCGCTAGATCCTGTGAACTCTTCCCAAGCGGTTACCTGACTGCCGGACCCATTACAGCCTAGGCTGTATTCTTCTACTAACCTCTCCCTCATGCTGTGTTCTCACAGCGGTGACCACCAGGAACATTTCGGTTGTGCCAGAGCAATGACAGCACCTCTGCCTTGGCACTGCTGGTTGGAGAGCTGGATGCTCTAAATGTATTGCTTTAAAAACCAAGGTTAACCACATGTACCATTCCCCTACAGTTCCGCATGTGCTCCCAGCCAGCAGTCCCTCTCTGGCCATGTGCACCCCCACTCACCCACAGCCACACCACGGCATGTCCTCCAAGGGTATAGCCCAGAATACTTTTATAGAAGCCTTTTAGATTCCCTTGTCAAGCTTCCACAAGGTTAAAAGGATATTTGGCGGTATAGGATGGATGAGGCGGAAAAGGACATCCAAGTTGGCTCAGACCAATCTTGGCAGACATTCCCAATGCAAAGAACCTCTTACATAGATGGACCTTCCTCCTGGGACTGCCCAGGTGTGCTATGAATGATGCAATCAAAAAATCATCACCAGTTAAATGCAACCAGTGGGCAAGTATGGCAGGACCATGGCAAGATGGGAGGATGACACCTACTCTGAGGTGAGAAGTGCAACGTGGTGTGTTAGTGTCCACACAGAGGAGGGCTGTGGTTTGTGAAGCTTCAGATGGGCACCTAACGGTGGTGTGACCTACACTAGGAAAGACTTTGATGTGTGGTGATTTGTTTGCCTTCGGCATAGAAACCATTGTTATGATGGTTCTGTGTTTTCATTTGAAGACATATTAAACCATTTTATTTTAAAGATCTATCAGATAAATGGTAGAGTAAGCCTTTGAGCATGCTGGTAATGCATGCTTTAGGTTACTTTATCTCTGGGAATGGGCCAAAGAGGTTTCTGTCTGTATGTGTGTGCCTGTGTAATTAGCCCACAAATTCAGACGCAAATATAACTAACTAGGCAATTAATGTAAATAATCAGGGCCATGATACACATCACACTCAAAATGTGATTCCCATGTGTTGAGAAGACACAGAAGCCTCAGCTTTCAGTTCAGTCACTGGGAAGAACTGTGGAAGAACATAGATATCTGTCTGAAAAGGGAAGCAAAGCAAAAAAGCAGGACCAACTCCCCTGCACAAGGAAGTTCCTAGGGTAGTAAATCCAAAGTCAGAGTGTAGCTAGAGGTGGAGAAGAGGGGCCTTGGTTTGCAGAGGTGTCTGGTCTGGAAGCAGCTTGTTGCCATGGAGGACTCAACAGGGTGAATATCTTCTCTGACCCTCACATCTCCTGTCCCAGGCTCATCAACCAAGAACTCAGGAAAAGCCAAGCTCAGGTCACCTGTTGCACAAGAAGATTTTTATATCCCACCTGTCTGGACTGCACGGGTGAGAGTCAGGGGCCACACTCAGGCATTTGGTCTCCCCTCCCAAGCGCTTCAGGGTCAACCTCACCCCATGGGCCAGGCTTCAGGGCTTGCACATTGGTTCATGCCTGCAGCACATGGACATACCTTCCTGCAGTTGGCCAGCCCTGTGCATGCAGAGACTCCAGGAACCTCCACCCAACATTTTTTTTCCTTCCCTGCAATGTGGCATGGTCATGGCCACAGGTGCCCCTGCAGTGGTGGAGGGAGGCTTGTGTAAACAGGTCTTCAGCCTTCCTGCCCTTGTGTCACCTAGCATGAACCAGGACATGCTGCGGCAGTGCAGGCTCCCACTGCCAGCAGTAGCCCCTGCTAGTATCACTGGAGTCGTACCGGCATTAGTAATGATGGAAAAATTCAAGGGGAAAGCCTGGAGGGCAGTCTTCCAAGATACTTTCTACAGATGCTTTCCCAGAACGAGACAGTGGTTTCACAACATTCAATGGTCTGTTTCTCATCTGCCCCAATACTGAGGTCAGAGGAGCAGTCGGCAGCCACTGCTGGCATACCTGGGCGATGTCACATGCTGCCGGGAGATGCGAGGGAATGGAAACACACAGAAGTATGATACTCTCAGAGAGACCTATGGCTGTAATATTTACTAGCACAATTTGTGAAGCTGACAACACCCACCACAAGTTACAAAATAAAACAGAAATGTGTGGAAACAATAAATCAGTGTAAATTCTTGTGGCTTTCTATCACAAAGAAGGACAAGTATCACAGAAATCTCAAACACCTTTTCTTACTGTTCTTAGCCTTATCTCTTCTAGGAGTAGGCTGGAGCCCACCAGGGGACAGGACACCCCATGTCTTCCCCAGCTGCTTCTCACTCCACTGTTTTAAATCCCTTCACCTTGCCAGGAGGTGCTGCTTCTTTTTGGGTCCCAACCGGAAAGTCACTTTCAAGACAGATAACCAGTTATTAATAGGGTCACAGGTATGGTAACAGGGAGTTACAAAACCCGCTGCTCAATCTGATGATGGGGAGCCCATGATGGTGAGATGGGCTGTGGTGAGAGTGCACAACTCCTTGTTCTCATGCACTTTGGCTGTGCCCAGCTCAAGGTACAGGTTCACTTGTCTCTCACAGGAAAAGAGGGTGAGTCCTTCCTTGCCTGGCTGAGTGAATCCCTGACCAAGCTGGTTTTCCACATATACCATGTTTTCACAGCAGACTTTCTTGGCATCAGGAATGTCAGAGAAATCACAACAGGGCATCCCTGTCCTGCTGGCTGAAGAAAGTCCCAAGTGCAAAGTGGTGGCTGATGCAGTCTTGCTGAGTCAAAGCTCTCCATTATCTCGTTTCCTGACATGAGCCACATCCCCATGTCACAGTGGGTAGCTAGAGACACAGTTAGCCCAGCAGATCCTGTGGGAGGATGGGACTGTGCATTGCCCATTCAAGGGATGCTTCAGCCCCAGAGAGCGTGCTGGGAGCAGTGCTGAAATCCTCTTGCATTGTTTGGTCTGTAACAACCTGACTCCATTTAATTTTTCTGTAGGAGAAGAATAAATTGATGGGACCACTCAAAAACAAGACAGAATTTTGAAACACAATCAGTTTAATCAACAGTTCTCATTGGGTCAGTCCAGTGGTTCTCGAGGTTTACACTCAGCTGTAGTTTTTCTTGGAAACATCACCGATAGCAAAATGGACAACTCCAGCTAATTTCTGAAAGGGAGAAAATTGCTTGTTCTTCCCTCTGATTAACACCTCTGACCTCCAGCATTGAAGGGTAAGCCAGGTTGAAAAAACCAATTAGTTGTCCAAGTATTCCCCTCCTTTTGTCCCTGGCCTCTCCAACATTTGCCCTCCCCAGTGTGAATAGCATCCCACAGCAGCTCTCAACTCAGTCACCTGCTTCAGGAAGGAGACATATTTTGAAGCAGTCACTGTGCTTGAGGCAAAAGCTTTCAGCTGAAAACACAAAGGAGTGTAGGGGATGAACCAAGGATACTCTATTACTGCATGCTAACATGGGTATGCATATAAGAGAAAGTAAGTGGAGACAATGCCACTGGAGCACTGGAAATATTTTGCAGAACCTGTAACTGTTTGCTACTGACTGGAGATGCAGGCAGAGTTTATCTCCACTTGCAGAAGGCTTTTCACCTCAAAAATTACTGATCCTTATTTTCATGCACAGCCACAGGACCCATGTGCTGTGGTTCAGAAGGGTGTCTGGTCACATGCTAGAGCCATTGGTAGCACCATATGCAAGTCCCAGCCTACATTCTGTGCTGCAATACTATTCCATATTACCTGTACCACAACTCCTTCCCACTGCTTAGCTGTGTATACCTTCATTTCTGAAGCACGATGTGGGTTGCGGATTTGTATCCTAAGATAAACATGTTCAAGGTCTCCATGTGTACTTACCACTTAGCATCCACATACCACTAGTACAGGTGAGCAGGCAATCAAGTAATTTTATGCCCAATATGACCAGCATTGCTAGGCTATGCTGGGGTAACACTCCTGAGAACTTGTTAGGAAAGCCTTGTACAGCGTTCAGGATCCCAGCCTGGGATGCAGAGCATAAGCCAGTGACTCCCCATGTGCTGGGTGACTGGATGTGCTGCATGCGTGATGTGGACTCATCTGCACACATGTCAATGGACTGATAGTGTACCCCGGTCTACCTGGCGGTGGAACACAGGAGCTGTTGGCCAGGGAGGATCTCTTATGAGTGGGTAGCTGAATCTCTCCCCTTGGGCTCATGTCTCAACACATCACTGGCTGCCAATACAAAAGTAGTTTACCATCTTTTCCCACTATCAACTGTCCTGCTACCATGCAACTTTGTAATCCTTACTAAGACTATTATGGACACACACGTTTTGTCTTAGGTTCTTAGGTTGTTACTAGTGTTACCAGCTTCACTGACTATTCAAGAAGCTTTATAGATGGCAGCACATGAATAACTGTCATTTAATAATTTTAAACTCTAGGCATGATCAAGTCTTAATATCATGATGATAGAGATATGTTATTGTTCAGGGCATTATAATTTAAGTAGCAACACAATTTCACCTACCCATCTTCTAAATACTTTTGAAGTAGAAATATTGACAGAAAGCTAACTATTCTTAAATGCCACAAATTTAACGAAAGTATCTGTGTACAGTTTACACTTCATTTCACAGCTGCAAATTTATTCAAAATCAATGATCTGATTCTTTTTCTACCTGTGTTTGCAGAAGCCAAATGAACTAGTGGCTAAAGTAGATGAGGACATATTCGTGAAATTTTACAAGTCCTCAGTGAGGATTGATTTCAAATGCTGTGTAAGACTTTGATGTTCCCCTTTCTTGAAGGAGCTTGAGATAGTGCTCACAACCAAGCAGAGCTGAGTTCTGTGGCCCTGGAAGTGCCTTTCCAGTCCTGTTGTCCTGTGTACCAACTAGCATATGAGAATGAGCTGAATTGATTTACTTTTTGTGGCTATCCAAATAATTCCAAAAGCACAACCTAGGTCTGAAGCATACAGAAGCAAGATTTAGCTGCAACTGTACAACATCTCATTTGGGTTAAAATTACTGATCAGGATGCAGGCAGGAACACAGCTGGATTTCTGGAGTCTGACACACAGGCATTTGAAACTGCGTTGGTGGTATCTCAATGAGGTGATTTCTCAGCTCCACTGAATCACTGGGATTTTTACCACTAGTTTTAGTGGTGCAAGATTATCACTTCAAGAATTATTTGAAACATCCATATTTGCAATGACATTGCTGAGATCAGAATCTGGCCCTTGTTCTCTTTCTTGGTGAACTAACAGATTTAGAAGCAGAATCTTAAATTCTTCTAAAATTTTGTGGAACTCCCATCTTCAGACCCTTGTCTTCAGCATCATTCACTTCTCTGTTGAGCATCCCAGCTGTCCCAATGAGGATTTCAGCTCCTTGCCCTGCACCTCCAAGCCCGCTTGGAGCCCAGACCCTCCCTTGAAAGGGCTCCTCCCATCCAGGATCAAGTCCGTGCAATGACCCAGGGTGGAACAAATTGCCGTCTTCTGGCTGGTCTGTGGTAACCGTCCACCTCTGCATATCAAAGACACCTGTTCCCCTCAGTGTGCTGAGAGAGGCAGCAGCTTTTGCAAAGCAGCTAATGAGAGGCAGCTAGCCAGGAGGAATGTGAAGCACAGGAGACACAGGCCCCCCAGGCTTCCAGAAGCACAGGACCCAAAGTAACCACCTGAAGTTGCTTGTGCCTTGCTGTTACTTTTCCTTAGAGGGCTCTGGAGTGGTGTTTGCAGCATATAACCCTAAGCATCTCACGTAGTGCCCATGTTAGAGTACCAGCTATCTTGACCTTACAGTTAATGGCTACCCAGTGCACCTACAATTGGCTACTGCAGCCAGTCATCCTCCAGGGAGCCTTCCCTCCGCAGTGACTGTGCAAGGGAGTCTGCCTGCCTTGCTTCATCACTTGCACTGCCTGACTCAGATTGCGTTGTGCATGTACCCACTCACAACCCTTCTCCCCTTTCACTTCCTCCCCTTGGGTCCAAATGCGTCCATGAGTCACTATGGGAAGCGCACCTGATGATCTCAGAACCACAGCACCAAACACGAAGCATCACAAAGCAACATCATGTGAGAGCTGGGGACCAAGCCAGATACGGCCTAACTGGTCAGATATCAATATCTAGGGTTTTATTCATTTCATAGCATTTTCCAAGCAATAGTAGTTCCTTGCTGTACAAGTTTCACAGACATTCAGATTTTGAAATGATACATAAAAATTTACATCTGTAATGTTATGTGATGTGTCTGAGCACACAAAATGCAAATAACTGAGTTGCCGTAAGAAAGATGAGAGGTTATTTATAGTTTAAAGGTTGTTTTTAATCTACAGATTTATCTGGCATCAATTGGAATAGGGAAGTGTGATATGATCACACATCAGGAGCATGAACTTTTGTTATTGGTGCTGCTCGTGTACCATTTAAAGGGGCAGAGAAACTCAGTCATTAAGGAAAAAATAGATTGTCCGAAATACCAACCATATTTCAGTGACCATGTATGGATGCATGCAGATGTATTTAAACTGCCAGTAGCAGATGCTCCAATTGCAAGGAATAGTCATACTGGGCCTCACACACCAGTAAATTTTGTGTGGAGTTTATGTAAGAAACTAGATCCATCTTAAACCACTGAAAATGCAGAGTAAGTCTCACTGTACTCTGGCTTCACAGCTCTGTGGTCAGGATTGTGTTCAGCACTTTCTGAGGCAGGAAAAGCACTTCTTTACATTTGTATTAATTTTAAAGTAATGCTAGAAATTATTTTTAATAATACAAATACTACCCTGTATGGGAGCAGAGCTCTCAAGATGCAGTTGAGGGCAGTAAATCCTATTTTCTACTGAGATGAACAGGTTTTGCAGGCTGAACGTGCCTGAAGGCAGCTGTACTCTACACGCCCAATATTTTACAAAACACAGCAAGACAGGTTCATGGCTGGTGTAATCCCTTTGCCTCCAGAACATTTCCATCTTGGCAAATTGGCCTTAGAAGAAAGCAGTATGCTGCAGCTTTCCACTCAGGGGCCAGTTTTTCTTCTATTTCCCCTAGATCACATTAGCTTCCTGGGCTTGGGCATTTTCTTCAAATGGGCAGGACACTCTACAAGGTCAACTTTGAACAGTCCAAGCAAGAAAAATAACACAAATCTTCCTTCAGCAGAGAACCGGTACAAAAATCAGAGAAGGGCAGGAAATCATGGTACAGACCTTGTTAACAAGCCCTCTATGGAAGTGGTTTTGGCTGGAATCTCACCAAAGAGCCCTTTTTCTTGTGGCTTGGATCTCCCACGCCTTTGCACTTATGCAGGCGATCTCTTGTGCATCATAGGGTGGTGTGAGCCAGACCTAGAGCCTCGTGCTACTTTAATGTGGCAGCCTTGGTTTTGGATTCAGTTTGGGATTTGGAGCATTAGTTAGGAGTTCATCCACATGAAAACACAGCCAAGTTCGCTACTGCTTCCCTGTGTCATGGCAGCCCTCGTTAGTGGCTGTGCATTCACCTTGCTTCTGCTACACCCATGTGAACTGTGCCTCGCCACAGGAAACGAGCTGATCCAGTTAAAATTCTCCTCTCTCCTCGTCAACATACAGAAATGAAGACAGAAACTGCTGCCTCCGTGTTGCTCAATGTGCCGTGCGTTTGAAAGGGCTTTTAGGTGAACGTGGAGCCAAAGTGTCTGTCTCCACCCACTCTCCTTTTGCCAAAGAGGCAAGAGGAAAAAAAACATATATAGCCCCTGTCGTTGTTTTCTGGTTTCAGTGGGTTGCTGGATGTATGTGCATGCATCTAGCAGAGTTTCTGCTACAAAACACCTCCCTGTTTTGGGGGGGTAAGAAGTTCTTTTCTGTGTGCACAATTGACTCAGAGACTTGTTTGTCTTGCAGGAAGAGTTGCAGGATTAACTTTGAATACTTTGATATTCAGCGATGAAATAGCTCACGTTGACATGGGGATTTGTGGAGTCTTAGTGCATTTTTCCTTCTCTCTTTTTACGCACCTAGAAGCTGGACATGATTGACAGATTGCAACTTCAGTCCTGGAAATAGTCTCTCGAGGCTTAATCCAAAGAGCAACTGAGGCGTCATGAAACCTGGTCCTGCTCTACTGAAAAATCAAGCAGCTGGCTGCAGGCATGAAATTCATGATGCAGAGTTGGACTCTAATGATCAAATTCACAGCTATGAAAGGCTTTGGTGAGGTCAGCTGGAGCTGCCAAAGACAAAGGCACATGTAAAGCAATGTTCTTCTCCCAGGCAGCCAGAAGGTGCATCTCTCAGGTGGCAACTCGCCCTCCTGTACCAGTGCCTGATTCAGGAATGAGGCAGAGTGACTTTGCCGGTGCACACACATCTCTTTTTGGTAACAAGAAAGGAGGAGGAAATGCTGATAGCACCAGCCTATTGCTCATTCAGGAAGAGAAAGATCTAGACACCAGAGCTTGCTCAACCTGAAAGGATTCAGATTCACAGCTCTGACCCAGTGTAAACTCTTCAGCGTATCTAAAGCATCTCAGGGGACTATGACCTGAACATTAAGCTCCATAATATCCATAAGTGTTAACTGGGATTTTATCCCTAACTTCTAGTTTGTAACCCATAAGTACTTAGGCATGCTTTCTGCTCACATTCAGAAATTACAGATCGAAGCTGTGGTTCTCAAACTGCCCAACATCAAACCAGATCTCTTCAGGAGGGATGATGAGAGATGGATTTGTAATGGAGCAAATGATACAATGGCATAGGGTGCATTTCTTTCATTCAAGAAGTTGATAAAAACATTTGTCTGTACAGAATTTCTTCTCTAAACCTTCTGGTAGGACATCCTCACCTCCACACACGCATGGCATGAAACACCCCTGTGAAAACATTGCCTCTGTAGAGAAGCAGGGCTAGAGATGATTCTCTCTTTGAGAGTCTCTGAAGGAAAATACTATATACCAATCACAGAACTGTGATTTTTACTACTTTTTTACACTTTTTTTTTTTATTTCAGCAATTCCCCCAACTTGGCTTCCAAGTCAAGAAGTATCTTACACTCCATCCTTAGGAAGTGCCTTTTTCTTCAAGACACTGGAGGAAAATAATGTTTCTCCAGCTGCCCAACTCATAGAAAATACAGAACTGACCCTATCTCAAAATGAGTTTCATTTCACAGAAAGTAATCAGTGCAATGCCAAAAAAGAGCAAATCCTAAATTATTTTTTTTTATTTTTTTTTCATAAATTACTTACATTAGACCTAGCTAAGAGATTAATGGCATAATTACCTACAAGGAGGCAGATATGCTGCAGCATCTTACATTTCTTGAGTAGACATGGGTTCGTATCCTTCTGTAAGCTCCCCATAGGTGAGGCATGAGGAAGAATGAGAGTTCCCAGCCTAACGCAGCAGTGCTGTCCTACCAAGGTCTGGTGACATTATTTAAAGACAATGGGAAAACATACTGATTTTAGCTAAACTTTGGTGCTGTCAGCTGATGGTTTACCTGATTCATTTTAGAATATGAAATGTTTTCAATGAGCTAGCATTGATAGGAAGATGTTGTGTCATTTTAAACTGTGTAGAGTTGCATCATTCCCATGGAGTTAACGTAATGTCGGTAGCTCGTGGTGTGGGACAGGCGCATCTGGGTTTGAGGCTCGTGATATTTAGAAGTCTGTCCTGCTGAGGGTTGTCTTCCTCCTGAGGAAAGCTGTGCATTCAACTTCAGAGTATAAATGTTATTGGAAAAGTGAAGGAATGGCATCAGATTTAAGAAATTATGGACTAATTAGAGGAGGCAATATTTTTTCATCAGGACTTTGCTGGATGAAAAATGCAGATCTGTCAACACTGAAACTTTCCAGGAATGTCCCGTTTCACCAACTTATTTTCACACACAAAACTGAGGAGAAATTCCCTGAAAATTAAAATCTTTCTGTTGTAACATTTTCAAAATTAAGGTTTCAGTGCTTCTTTAAGAAACAATGTTTTGTTTTGAGATTACTTTCAACTTTCTTTGAAATAAAATTGAAAACATTTTTTAAAATCTCAATTTCAAAATAAAACAGTTCATTTGGGGATCAAACAGAATATTTCATTTAAGCGGTCAGAAAGGCTTTTTATTCCTTGGAGCTGCTGATGAATCAGAAAAATTCTTTCTTTACACGACTCTGATATATGCTGTGTTGAAACTGCTTTGATATTTGATATTTATTACCTTAATCTTATTTGTGCCTTTGCATTAGTGGCTATAATGGTTCCATCCTTGCCTGATGTTAGACATTTAAATGCCGTGGGCCTGAACAGTGCTGGGATGGAAGCCCACTTAGGGATCACAAAGGCTGTTGACATAAACAAAGTAATTATGATGGGACTGCTGACCTGGTAGACAAAAAGAGAATAATCATCTTGGTCACTGACAGTTGCAGAACATGGGCATAAATAGAGGATATAATAACAGTGAATCTTAATTAGAGGAGAATCTGAATGTAGGAGAAAAATCAGCTCAAAAGAAATGGAGAGATCTTATGGCATTGAGATTAACTTTGAATCTATTTAAAATTATATGTGAGAGCTGATGAACAAGGTGTCATGTTTTCAATGACTAATAAAAGTAGCCTTGAGCCAGAACTGATCTGAATTTAGGTATTTGCTTTTAGCAAATAACATATGTTAGTGCTTTGAATACACTGACTTGTGACTACAGGAAAGCTGCCCGTCGTCTGCATTTTATGAGTACATCTCTTGTTTTAATGCAAACACTAGGGAATGTTGGTCTTTGTGTGGATAGTTTTCAATGCATGGGAAGAAAAAATACTTTCTTTTGGAAAAGAAAAGGAACCTTTTGCCACCAGAAACCCAAAATTATCACATTAGGACCACCCTGTGTGGCTTCTCTGTGGAGTTCTAGCTTCAAGCAAGTAGTATGGATACAAAAAATTATGTTTAAATGGAGAAAACTATATAGGTTTGTACTGGAGATTTTGTTTCTCCATTTGGCTTTAACATCACAGTTGTTATCAAAGGAACTGAGTATAACACAGACTTTGCTCTTATTGCTTAGGGAAGTACTATTGCCCATTTTCAGAGACAAAACGAAGTTTGAGTCAAGGAGAGAGCAACTCTCCAAATTCCAAGCGTTAGGAAGGGAACCAAGGTCTTTGGACCTCCAGTGTGCTGTGACAGCCACAAGCCTGTTCTTCCTGTCAAAGGCTGTTGCAGGCATCAAAGCTGGAAATCTTCCCTTTTCTCTTGATTTTTGTCTGTGGGCAGGGCAAGTTTAGGGCAACCCACAACAGTGACTAGCCATGAAATTCCTACACAGTTCTAGGTTTGGATCCTGAAGCTGCCCTCTCTAAGCTTCACAATTTGGATTCAAGCATTTATTTCAGGGCTACTTATACTTACACAATGAAATCTGAACACATCAGCTGAGCCTTTGAACTGTATCCCTTTTTCTTAGTGGTCTAGTAATCTTTCCACAGTAAATATGTTATATACAGTGGTCACTGTTAGAGTGAGTTCAGCCAATTCCACATGGAAAATACCTTATGTTGAGATTTGAGAAGTGCAATGCCTAGCTTCAACAGGACACAATTTTGGAAACGAGCTTTAATTCTAGCTACAGGGATAGCATGAGTCTGTGTTTCAAGTGGTGAAAATGGTGGAGTTAGGTTCCTCCAGCCAGAATTTCAGGGTCAGATATCTACATGCTAATTCATACAGGCACCTGAACAAATGGTCTCAGAGCAAACAAGGGACACAGAGGATATGAAAGCAGGAGAATTTTCTTCAGTTTTCTCTATTTGTGTTTGGTTTCATTACTCAACTGGCCATAGCAACTTTCTCTCCGTCTCCTTGTCAGGAGATAATTTATGCTCTGAAGTTCTGCCAAAATGCTTTGTTTTGCCATGAGGGGCTCACAAGATGCTCAGCTCCTTCTGGAGGAAGGGCCATACTTCAGATGCATCTTCATCCCACATCTCCGTGATGCTCCATCCAAGTGTGAAAACATCCCAGGTTGCTCTGTCTTTGTGTGAGCTTTTAGCACTGCTAAAGCATGCTCAGGTGTGTGCTTCAGAAGGACCAAACACGTCAGGGAAGAAGAGCTAGCAGGTCATTTAGGTTACCCTGTGCCAATGTAGCAGTTTTCCCTGATGCTGGTGTCCCCATAGCATAGGCAGCCCTGATCAGGCACTCTGGCAAATGAAGGGGGTCATATGAAAGACTCCTGATTTGGTAATCTTGCCAAATTCCTCCTCGTTGCTGTGAATACTGCCTGTTTCAAGTTATCTGGCAAATACTTTTGTCATCATGACTAATGACCTGCCAGAAGAAAAGGAAAAAGACATATAAAATGGAGCTGCATTCAGGGGTAGGTGGCCGTGCCCTCATTTTAAAATTTCCTCGCAGGCAAACTGCAATGGCTCTCCTTTGTGAAGGAGCTCTTTGAAACTTCACATTCAAAATCTGCTGTTTTCCTTACAGTATTGTTTATACAGTGGTCATCTGGAAATGGTCTAAAGCTTTACTTGTGCCCAAAAAAAATAACCCAGGCTTTATTTTAAAATGCATCTTTTGATCAAGAAGGCAACCAGTACCATCAGCAGAAAAGCAATTTAGTTAGATGGAAGCTGTTTGAAAACAAATTTCTACTCTGAGTTTTTCCTGGACAAAACCAGATCATACAAATATAAGTCTGTGCACCAGGCACAGCTTCCCCACATAGAGCCTTCAAAGTTCTTAGAGAGGATACAGCCACTAGTCCCTTTTAACCACACTAAACATTGAGACACAAAGGAACTCATCCAAGCTGAAAATGAACCCCAGCTCTTCTGTGAGCCAGGCCACCAAGCAATCTGCCGTCCTTCTCTGTCTCACATGCAAGAGGGAGGAAGGTGAGGAAATACTCCTTTGCCCTTTGTCACGTCCAAGAAGTAAGTTCTGCTTACTCTGATCTCTGGACATTAAGACTCATTCATGCCCATGTGGACTCACTGTTTACCTTCTGCAAGTTGCATGTTCCATGGTCCTTTTAGAACAGCCCACTTGCACTGTGGCTTTGTTACTCAGGGGTTTTTTTTGTTGTTTTTTTTTTAAATCTGCCTCTCGTTTCTTTTTCCTCTTGGATTTTGCATCAATAATTGGGCCCCTTTGGTTTGTCTCTGAGGAGGGGAAACTCAGTGACTGATAATTACCTTGCATGCCATTAATGAAATTGAAGGAGCACAGTAACATCCATAATCTAACTCTTCTAGCTCGTTAAGCCTTAGTTCTGCATATTTCCAAGTGTTAATATTCAGACATAAATGGAAAAAGGTTAAAAGGATTCAGTGAATTTGTAACAAATGTGCCCTTTGTGTGTATGAATTCTGAATTGTCCCTACTGGACACAGTGTATTGGTTAATCTTGCTATGAATACCAAAATTACCTCCTTGTTAGCAGGACTCACTGCTGTTATTACTGTAGCCCAGTGGAAAGGGCATTGACTTCGGTGCTAAGAGACTTAGTTTCTCATCACATCACTGCTACTGTCCTGCCATTTGTCCTAGGATGAATTCCTACATCTATTTATTCCTCTGTATCATTTCCTATATTGTGCTGCCTTATTTATCTAGAGGTGAAGCTCTTTGGGACAGAGAACTCCTTATATACTCAGCATCAGGTACAAGGGAGCCTGATCTCAGTTGATTCCTTGATGAAGTAACAACAAATGCCAAGCACATAAGTGTTAAATGAAAAGACATTCCATCTAAAATTAATTAACATACTCAAAATTGAGCATACTTTGTATGAAATTTAAACCAGCTTTAACAACTACAGATGCCGCAGTCTTAGGTTATCTGGTGCAGGAGATGGTGCATTCTGCAGTAGCTCCTTCTACATTTTAAGTATGAAGGCCTTTGAACAAAAGCCAAGACTGCTGATCCCATGCCTTTTCAGTTTTACTGCACAGCAGATTTTTGCACTGAAAATGAAGAACTCAAAGGGAGAGTTACCATGGGGGAAGACTGAGAGGTGATCAGAGGTTACCTGGAGTGAAGGTATGAGTTCTGCAGCTGTGCTGAGGGAGCAAGCAATCAACAAGAAAAAAAAAGTGGGGAGTGGAGGAGAAGAGAGGCAGCACTTTATTTATTAAGTGCCATCTATGTTTAAAGCATAAGGCATAAGGCAGAAATTCCTGAACCAAGCAATTCATAGTTTAAGTGTTAAATTGTACCTTTAAGTGGAAAAAGCCCACACTGAGGCCAAGAAACCACTTACTGAGATTTTTCAGAATGTTTTCAAGCAGCATTGGGGTCTGCTCTCCTTCCACCTCTCTGGTGGAAAAGAGGGTGTCACCATAAATCACACCTCCCTTAGAGGCTGGTGTGACCCACATGGATATCCTCTGCTTCCTCTGTGACTGCTGCTTCACCACCAGAGCCATGTCTCTGCAGCACTCCGCTCTCGGGAAAGAGTCAACAGCAAAAGAAATGTGGCGGAGCAAGACACTGCCAACTTAGTGAAGGAGTGAAATCATAAAACCACAGCTTTCTCGTGTAAAGGACCACAGTTGGTGGGTAGCACATAATGCAAGCATAAGGACTATTAAGGAATCCCCACCATCTGCAGCTAAGCTGTCTTCTCTCCAGCTGGGTCTGTCACCTTGGTGTATGCCTTTTCATCAGAAGATACCCACCGTTTTCTGAGTGTTGATGCTTGCACATTGTAAGTTTGGGTTGATTTGGGTTTTTTTCATGTTTATGTGCCTGTAGCTAATAAAGCTTGGTCACTGCTGGCCATGCTTCAAGTATCTATGGCAAATTATAACATGTACTTGTCTTGGCTAATGTAGGTCAATGGCCTTTAGAGCATCTGAACCTTTCATGATCCCCTCCTGGTGTGTCTGGATACCTAAGAGTTTCTCTGAAGTGCAACAACTTATGTGTGGGACAAAAGCATAAGAAAGACCTTGTATTTCTGCCCTATGGTCTGATCCACCTCACACAGGTACAGCTTTACTGCGGAGGACTTACACACCACAGGCATCAGGCTGCTCTGTACTAATACCTTGACATCTACAAAACCAGAAACAACAACCACAACTGGGGAAAGAATTATGGGTAACCCTCTTATCAAGGATGTAGGGTGGAAACATGTCACGTAAAACCCTCTGAAGGATTCCCAATGTCATTCTTGGGTGTGGAGCCCACGTGAGGCATGCAACTTTAGCCTCTCCCTCTCTCCCTCCTCAGCACCTTTGCATGCTCTTTGGTGTTTTGCCTGTGTTGGTAATGAAAGGTCAGTTGGGACTGGCTTTTGTCATCACCTAAAAGCACTGTCATGAGTTGGAAACAGAGGGGGAAAAAAAAAACCCATGACCTTGTAAGCCGAGAAAGCTGCAGAAAGGTAGTGAGCCCTCCAGACGGAGCTCTTGGAAGCCTATTCTCCTACCGCAGAAAGCAGATAAAATCTAGCTGAGGACAATCATGTTTGGCCTAATATGACCCCTACACTTAAAGTAAGATTCAGAAAGAAATACGTGGCCTTGCAAGCGGAGAGAGGTACTAAGGTATCCACCCTAGAAAGGGCCATTAAGCTAAAAAGGCTGCTGATTGGAGGCCTTTGTTTTCTCTACTAATATTTTTCATACCAGGAAATTTAAGACTTTTTGTTGCCTTTTCAGAAAATACCAAGGTTATAATGTCTACCATCCTGGAGTAGGAAACAAAAAAGAAAATAAGAATTCGCTTCTGGTTTACAGCTGTTGTCCCAATAGTTTGTATATGCACCAATAAAGTATTACAATGGTCCAGAGAGACTTATTTGCCAAGCCACAAGCACATCATGCTCCAGAAACAAACAAGGGCCAAGAGAAGAAAAGTCAGTCCTGTTGGAACTGTGTTAAAAAAGCCTCCTTAACTTGGTTGGAAACCAAGTACGTTATTGCCAATCTTGCAATACTGTAAAACGCTAGTCTTCCACCTCCAAACCATGAAATTAAATATATATGCAGTAGGTATTTTTATTTGCCTTCTACAACCCCCAGAGGTTCAAATGTACAATCTTCTCCTTGCCATCATGAGGGCCTAGTGCATTTCTTTTTAAACAAAAGCTGAGATTATCATGTAATTAAGTGGTGCTGGGCAGTGAGCCTTAAAAAAATACCCTTTAAAGGATTCCTTTCAAACAATGAAAGATGGTAACGCCATAGTGAGAGAACAGAGAAAAATGTGGCAAGGAGATCCATGTGAAGGCTAAGGTGAGGGTGGCTGAGCAGGGCTGGTGACAGTCTTGGCTAACCAGGGCAAGCAGGGTTCATCTCAGGAGCTCAGGGTAGAGAGCATCAAATACACAAACTTCCAGCCTTGCCATTTGGCTGCAGCTCTGCTGCGCTTGATCTGCAATTCCTCTGGGAAATCCCACTGAGATTTTTGGCTGGGGCTTTGGAACAACTGGAGAGGAAACTTCATTGAGCCCTCCGCCTGTTTGGAGAGCACTTTATAAGTTTATGCTATGCTGACTGAACACTTCTGCAGTGCAAACACCAGCCGGTAGACTTCTAGCTTATAGGCACAGCAGTCAAGGTTCGCAGAAGGGCTGCTAGTAAAAGATACTCTGGTGAGCTGGGGTGCAAGGCGGCTCTTCTTGGCACGAGCTTTTGTGGATCTTATTCTTTTGCTCTGCAGCTGCAAGCTGCAGTAGTTCCCCAACGGGTAGATGGAATCTGTTGTTTTCTCTCTAGAGAGTTACTAATCTTTTCAGCTACATAAATACACTTCTATTATTGTCTGAGTAAATTGCCTTAGAAAACTGTTTCTTTGGGAAAATAAGCTGAAATTTCTTAAAAGGAAAATGTCAGTATATTTTTCACAATTATTCCAGTACTTTTTTTCACCATTGTTTATGGTAGAATCTCAATAGTTAGGAACTAGCACATAAACTGACATTATCATACCTGCTTAAGAATCTGAGTTTACCCAATCCCAAACAAAAAGTGAGTCCTGTGCATCTCAATATCTCTTGCTCCTCTGCAAATCCCACCTAGATTTCTTCCCAATTTATCACCTGCCTACATTTGTTTGTTATTACAACATTTCCCTTGGATGGTGAAAAGCTCTGAACAGAAGAACATTTTACAACTCCACTGTCAGCATTGCACTTCAGTGCTCACATCCAGCTCTTCCCAGAAAGAGTCCAGTTCAGCAAGATATTTCTCCAAATGCTCAATTCTGCACACAGCAGTCTGCACTCGCTCTGCCCCCTCCAACATTAAGTTGAGGAGTTTGCTCTGGCAATTGGAGAAATGAGGCAATGTTTAACAAATCTGGATATCAAGTGGTCTGAACGCCCCAGAAAGGAGG
This sequence comes from Aegotheles bennettii, assembly GCA_013398125.1. Lineage (NCBI taxonomy): Eukaryota > Metazoa > Chordata > Aves > Caprimulgiformes > Aegothelidae > Aegotheles > Aegotheles bennettii. The sequence goes on along the minus strand of VZRW01011261.1, from coordinate 71,429 downwards.
ACAGAAGCCAAAGGAGGGATCTGCTCTATTTTATATACAGCATTAGGTGTTTCTACTGATACTACTTTCAATACTTGAAATTAGACAGCCTTTTGAGTAATTTCTTTTGTAAAAAGAAAATAAACTATGCAACAGGCACTATCTAGATGTAATTTCCAAACAAATCTGCACTGTGATTTCACCAGGAGGTCTGTTAGTGGAACACAGACAGGTCCAGAGCAGACTTGTTGAGATGTCTATGGATGTCTGTTGAAACTGCCTTTACATCATAATAAAAGATTAGGTAAAAAAAGAACCCATGCCTAAGCAGAGTGGACTGGATAAACCTTAAGCAAATCCATGCCTTATTCATATTATTAATTTTAGTATCTGGACTTACACCTGAGGGGCATTTAGTGAATATGGTGGTGAACAGACGCAGTTTGACTCTATTTTCAACAGATACATATATTTGTTATTGGAAATCCCAACAGAGATTCGCATGCAAAATTCCTACCTCTGGCTGCAGTTATTAAAATCATAATAGTGGAAGAGACTAATAATTTTTGAGTCTGGTCCTGAAATTACCTGACCAAACAGCAATTTTACATACCAGATCCCATTTACATCTGTAAGACCAGGAACTTGTACACAGCTCCTAAGAAGCTCATATATTTGCAAAATTGTAGCTGGATATGAAAATTTTGACTAGTCTGTGGGCCTGCTTATGCTGCAGCCCTGAAGATATCACAAGCCTTGGGATAGTTTGCCCCATCGAAATCCCAGCTCCTGGCAGAAGTAGTCTGGCAGAATATCAGCTTTCCTTTGTTTGTTTTTTGAAGCCTCAAATATTCTTGGTAACAGAGCAAAGCTAAGTCATATAATCTTCTAGAGGCTTAAAAATCAGAAATCAGATAAAATCAAGTCCTTATTTCCTAGATCTTAAAATCTCCTGTTTTTTAAACCAAGCTTTTTATTCCAGGGATCTCAGTGCTGGTGTTCAAGTAACTGGAACTGCGATACCAATCAAGGGATTCCCTGAACTATCAGTGGCACATCTCTCCTGCCTTACAGTGGTAGCAGGTCTGGCCTGATGTCAGTGATTTCTCCATCACAGAGTTCATCAAAAGTACGTTTCAGCTGCTCGCATTAGCAAGAGGCAAGGGGAAGAGAAACAGGTGTTATGTTTTAACAGAGAGGACTATGCCTATTTAATTTATAATCAAATGGTTTTAGTTTATAGTTTCAAATTTCACATAAAACTGTTGCAAAACCATTTAGTAAATAATGGAGGGAGCAGCAGACCGGCAAGCAGCAGCTGCTATTGCAAGGGCAGCTTCTGACCAGAGGCTACTGTGCAGAGCCCTGCTTTCCCACAGCTACAGGGACCTGTCAGCTTCTGATCTGCAGCCTAAGGAAACCACTATTGCCCTGCTGAACTAATAAAAGGAAAACGTTAAAAAATAAAGGCCATGATTACATTCCCTAGTCAGCATTTCATTGCAGTAAAAGGTGCCTGGGAGGGCCGGGGGGGTCTGAGGCTCAGCTGTCCTGTGCACGCTTGCATGTGCACCCTGGGTTTCTCCCCAGGCTTTGCTGGGCACTCAGTGCAGCTGGAGGAGCCTCACACCACTTCATTGCAAATGCTGCACCCCAGGGCTCAGCAGCCTCTGGAGGCTGCTGACCCACCGTGCCCATGGGAGCTTTTGCCCCATCGGAAATGTGGGGTTCACAGAGAGGGGATGGTTTCCCAGCTGGAGCAATCCCCAGACATCAGCACAGAGGCACTGTAGGGGGATTGTGACCCACCTGCACTCCTGCCGGGGCTCTGCACTTTCTGGGTGTTCCCTCCCGCTCCCAAAAGGAAAACTTCTGCCATGATCATGAGGATTTCTTCCTCCTGGGCCAATTATGGCACCTTTTTACTCAGGGTTTAAGACAGCTAAGTGACTCCAAGGTGCACGGTGCCCAGGAGAGGAGGGGGCCCCGGTCCCCTACACAGGAAGGGCACAGGGGGCAGGACCAGCAAAGGCGGAGCAAGATTGAGCCTTCCTGACTTTCTTCCAAAAAAAATACTTGCAGAGAAACCTGGAATTATATATAAGTTAAGTTGCCTTTTGATATTACCACGTAATTTCCACTTCTGGCAAAGAGATTTTTGCCCAAGCTAATTTGGAGACATTTCCCTTCGTTACATTGGCACCACCGTGTCATTTTTGATAGAAGTCTCATTCATCAGGAGGGTCGGGGCAACCCGCTCGCCTCTCGCTCCTGCAAACAGGGCTGTTTGTTGAGTCTCTTGAAAGACTGTGCGAACAGATAAACATGCTACACATGAAGTACATTAGGTGGAGGTGAAATACAGATGATTATATTTAAGGGCTTACAATAGTCGTTAAGAGCTTCTAACCACAGGCCCTGGCAGGGCTGGTCCTCAGCTTGCAGTGCATGTCTTGGCTACGTCCTCAACCAACTTTCTGTTTCTCCCCCTTGAAACGGGGCCAATCTTGTCAGTCTGGTGGCAATAAAAAAAAAAAAAAAATCAACTCTGTTAATAGGATTATAAGATTTGGGGAATATAATGTTGTTGCAGATCATTTATTTTGAAAGCTGATTTCGTTTTAGTGAAAACAAGCTCAGCCCTGCACGCTGGGGGTTTGCAGCCATTATGCCAAACACAATCATTGCTGGTTTGAAAGATGTGATTGCTTTTTAATGTGGAAATTTCACAAGGTTACAAAAGAGGAAAAAATTAAACTCCTTTCTTATAACAAAGTCACTCTGGGATATGTGCTACAATGCCCTGACAATGTCCAGATACTCTGACCGCATTACACATCAGAAAGGTGGATAAGTGTGATTTACATCATTTCGCAACTGGGGTTTTTTTCAAGCAGCTGAAAATGCTGTAGAGTTTTGAGCAAAATAAAAGCAGTGCTTTGTAAAATGCATTTGGAATTGCACAAACACAGCCCAGGGGTTAAGAAAGTAGGGGGTGGATGAGGAAAGAGTCCAGAGGGATAAATGAGGGGATAACATGATCTCCCCCTCCATGCCTGATAGCTCTGGACCCATGGTGGCAGCCCACTTGGTGTATTGAAAACTAAGCTCCTCCTCAGCGCAGCAGACAATCTTTATATTTGTTAGACATCAGAATAAAAAACGATAACCAGCATCCCTGGCCTATTCAATAGCAACCTCCCAAAGGACCTAAGTATATTCTAGAAATAATGGCTAAGCCCCATTTTCCTGGATGTTAGAAGATGTTCTGTCACCATCTCAGAAGAGCCATTGTTGTGACAAAAGCCTCATGGCACAGCCCGGATGGAGCTGAGCAGGGAAACAGGCGCTAGCAGGAATGTCCCAGTGAGAGGAATTCATCAGGAGGGACCAAAAGGAATGGATTTTTCCAATGTGCTCTTAAAAGAGTGATGGGGGGGGAGGCGGGGAGAGAAGAAGGCTGCCCCTTTTTGAGACTGGGGGGGCGTGTTATGTATTTGTGGGCTCTCTTCTCTGTAGTGAAGATGCTGCTTTTGATCTATAGTGTGGGGAGGGCTCTCCCCAAAGGCAGGGGTGAGGGAGCGGATAGATCTGGAGGAGACACAAAGGATGGAGCTGAAGCACTGCCTCATAGCCGAGGTTTGAAATGACATGTGTGCCACGGAACCTTTTCCTTTTCAAAGCAATTTGCTATCATTATATTGCCTGTGCATTTCCAATACATGTCAGCCTGTTCTCTTTTAACTTGGCGGGAGGGGAAGGTGCTTTTATTGCAGGGCTCCTTGCAGAAGCTCGCCAGACATTGCTATTATTACATCTGCCGGGCACAGCACAGAATGATGCACGTTCATTAAAAGAATGGGGTTAGAGTAAAGCAAATTTGTTCAGTCCCTGTTACAGAACACTTCCATGAGCTTAGAGGTTTTCATAGACAGAAATATTCCAAATTTTAAAAGTAGGATGGTTTCTAACCCTGTAACTTCAGTTCAGCTTCTGGATGGTGTCACCAAAATCATTTAGTATTGTTTGCCTGGATCCTGTCAGTGGTGAAAATCCAGGAAACTTCTAGAACAACATTTATTAAGGATTTCAGAAAGTTATAAATTACAAGATTCCAAATAACTATTTCTATTAAGATTCCTCTTCTCCTTTAACTCACAACGTATGGTTATATATCTGCACGTGTGGGACGAGAGGTAGGGCAAGGTTTGAAAGAAAAATTCAGATTTCACTTCTTCAACCAGATGCTCTCTCATTCACATGCCAAGGGATGGGACGGATGATCACTCCATGTGGCACCGTGCCTGATCTGATACACTCTGAGGTTTAACACTGATAGGCAGCACACAGAGATTAATTTAGCCTCTGGTTTTGCATTTCCAGCTATTAGTACAAGGAAAACTACACAGAGCAGAACAACGTAATTTTGGTTCCCTCATCTGTCTTATCCTGGTGTTGGTTCCACCCCAAACTGCCTGACAGTGACTGAGCCCTGCCTCCAAACTTCTTTTCCTTCTGTTCTTGCATGGGAGGCTGGTAGCTGGAAAGGTCTTTTTGGTGGGAGAACAGCCAAAACCCACCATCTCTGTATGTTTAGCTTTGGAGTCAGGATTCCTAATGGTACAGAGAGGTTCTGCAAACTATTTGGTTTCTTCTGCAGAACTGTGAAGATGACATCAGTCACCTCCTGCAAAGATGGCAAAAACTACAGGAGAGTAGAGCAGAAGTCCCATCCACTCAGACCCACAACCAGCAAACACAATGAAGAACCAAAAATTATATGGGTACTTCACAATGCAAATACATTAAATTGTCCTGTAAAACCTGGTGAACGAGCTGGTTTCAGAAAGAAACAGCAGCAGTAGCATGCCACTGACTTACATCTGCCCTTTCATCACTTGGAGCCACTGACGAGGCGCTCGAAGAGAAAGGTGATGCTGCTGAGTCCCAGGTGGCGATGCCTGCGATGCCTCTCTCTGTAATAACAGCCTCATAAATGCTTTAGCAGGACATGTGTGGACAGGCCAAGAGTTGGGTTTGCGAAAGAAGAGGACCAGAATTCACCCTATGGTTCATCGTGATCTCCTGAAGGAGCGTTGAACCATGAGGAGTGTCTCTCTTGCTCACTCTCTTTTTTTTGCACAGGAACCCAACTAACAAAATGAAAAGTGCAGCTTAAAACGAGCTCGCTGCACACAGGTTTTCTCCTGGCATGACAGGCTATCGCAGCCTTAATGGTAGGCTGCTAGACTAGAAGCAGTCTTTCATTGAGTTTGTCTTACTGAGAGGAAAAACTGCTTTGTGTAATAACTTTATGGTAAATGTTGGCAAAAAATTTGCACTGCATACTGAAAGAGAGACATTTCTGACCACAGCTCATGAACCGCATTTATTTACTCTGGCATTTGTCCATTATTTGTTCATAGGCTTTCTGTCTCTGCTAAATGTGTTCCAATTTTGGGAGCTAAATCATTGCCAGTAGTTTCCAGGACATTCCGCTAGGCTAAGCAAAATTGCCCTAAGCAGTTGTCAGAAACCACTGGAGTAGTATTTTAAATACAGAGTATCTGAAGAAGAAAAAAAAAAGATACCAAGCGTCCTATCTGTCTGGATCCTGGATCCTGTGTGTTGTAAAAAGTTAGGGACCAGAAGCAGAGGGCTTACAGCTATGCCTGTGTTTCTTGAGCCATTTTCCATAATTTAATGAACCAATCTGATTTTAAAATAAGGATAAAAATAAAAAAATACATGTATTTATCAGCAGCTCTCCAGATAGAAATCATGCTTAAACTTCAGTCTGGAAAATCCTAATTATTTACTTCTTAATAAAAATTAATTACAAAATACAGAATGAAAACTATGGCTGTTAAAACTGACACTTGGTTGCTGTCAGATGGCCTTACAAAAATGTATATTTTTAGCTAAAGCAGGATGATAACATGAGAGTTGCTTTTCTGGACCAGCCCTCTGATCCATCTGCTCACTGTCCTGTGTCTGGTAGAATTCACAATAACCTGATGTATTACTTGTCCCAACCATGGTCTAATGAAGACTGCAGAATAATCTGCACAGCAGTGAGCAACTGGTCTGAAGTAAGAGTGCCTATATTTTTCTTCAATATTATTTTTCTTGGCATTAATTATTGTAATTGCAGATAGATTTATTGTCCAAAAGAAATCTTAGTGCTTCTTCAGACTTTGTTGAATTCCTGGCCTGCATGGTATCCTCTGGAAAAGCGGTCCAGAGTCAGCATGAGCCCCCAGGGAGCAAGAATCTTGCCTGCTAGTGCTGTGGAATTAGCTGCCTTCCATTTTCATCAAGTGTCCACTTTTTCCTGTATATGAGAAGGTACACTGATTATTTTCTCTACTTTTACCATGTCCCTTTCTAGTTCTCTCTGTTTCAAAAAGAAACAAATCCCAGCTTTCCAATTTCTCCAGCAATGAGTCAAAGTAATTTCTGAGCTCATTTCCAAACCCTATCTGCTTCTGCAGACAGAACAACCAGTCCCACCTATGCAGTTCTGGGGGAAGTAGCAGTAGTGATTTACATAACAGCATTCTGCTGTTCTATTCCCATTAAATCCTATCCAGGGTTTGAACCCACAGCTTCACATCACTAGAGTATCCTCAATGTACTGCCAACTAGGATCCCTCTCTAAATCAGTATTTAAATTTAGAAGTCTTTGAAAAAAAAGGGGGGGAGGAAGTTACTCTCAATATGTATATATAAATTTTATCAACACTGAATTACAGCTGTTATTTTATTACTCATTAGTCTGTTTGTAATCATGTGAAACTCCTCAAAAAGCTCTTTTCACACAGTGAACATAATAATTCTATGTCCTCTGTTTATTTTGCACCACACTGCCCACTTGTACAGTAAGCACAGTAGTAATAGTAATGTAGTAATAGCAGTATAGTAAGTAATGACTTACTGACACTGATCCTAGTAAATGGAGCATCTCAATTGTAAACCTTTTACTTTGACAAAAGCTAGCCATTTAATCCTTACGTGAGCAATTGTTTATTCACTAGGTATAAAGAGTACCTTGCTTCCTATGTTCCAGCCGGTTTTGATTGATGGAAATATTCAGCTTAACTTGCATGATGATTTGGGTTTTTTCCTTAGACTCGTGTGTGTGTTTTGTTAGAGGCTTACTGGAATTTTGGGAGGATGGCTGGCTGGTTAGCCTCTGTCCACCCCCCTGCGGGCATGGGCAAAGATTCAGAGAGATTAGGGAGGTATGATTTGGCAAAATCTATGACAAAACTTATCTGTTAACATATTCCTGTTACTGTTTCCTTTTTACTTGACATTTGATGAAGTCAATGGATGCAGATAAGATTCCCGCTGGCCCATAAATCCCAAATTATCCCTGTATGTTTAAATACTGGTAGTCTAAGCAGTATCCTAATACTTTAAATATTATGTCTTCTATCTCCTAGAATTTTTCCTACTCCCATCATTAACGAGGAAATGCAAATGTTATTCTATCACTTGTCAGTGGTAGATTTATACTGTATGATAATTCCTTTGCTTTTAATTTACCAGTTTGCTTCAGTGACACCTTTGTTTCACATTCTGCACCATTACTACTACTAGAAAAGAAGAGGTGGAGAATAGATGACTTTCCAAAACCTTATGTAATAAAAATCTTTCTTAGCTCCTCCTTTAACTCCTATGAGCCCAAGCAATATTTCAATTTTCTTGAAGCCTTCAAGCTTTTGAAATATTCAAATAAAGCATTCTTATTCTGTTTGAGACATTTAGTTACTTGGGCCTGTAAAAATCTATCTTGACTTCTTAATTTTCCTCTTCCTTGTTCTCTGCTAAAAGGCAGCACCGTTATCATTCACTCATGTATTAGAGTCTATTTTCTAACCAAAAAAAAAATAGAAGGACTACAGCGGGAAAGCAACAGCATCTGGAAAAATCAAACAATGTGAATTAATACATTCTTTGTGGGCTAGAGGAAGCAATGGAGTCAAGGAAGGCCTTTGGATGTTATGTTTTACAATACCTCTGGAGGCCCAAGCCCCACTGTAGGCTGTTTTCTTCCTGCCTTTGGACAAGGTGAAATTAAGTGGTAATAACACACAATTAAAAGCGCATGTGTGTGTCTGTGTGGGTGTGTGTGTCTTTGCTCTAATTCCACTCCTTCTGTGCATTTTAACTTTCAAACTTCGACAGCAGTGAGGAGGAGACAGACAGGTATACATAGCAGCCACATCAAAATCTTGGTGGGGCAAGGGGAACATTTGACACCTCCTTGTTTCAATGCCCCCTGTCTGTTTTTAATTTCACTAAATCGCTCCCGTCTGGGGATTGTATATTTTCAGTGGCCTCTCCCAGCAATGCAGAGGTACAGCATTAGTGTGCCAAACCCCAGCTATGCTCAAGCATGGGGCTGCAGCATTACAGGAGGCAAGAGGGGAGTCCACTCTCAGGACCAGAATTTAACTCAGGTCTAAAAGTGATGCCAAGAAATCTCACTTGCCCTTTTCACTTCAAGGCATCTTACAAGGAAAGAGGTGGACAACATGAGTAATAAATGGGTTAATAGACTTTTTACATCACTGCTTTGAAAGTATCATCGCAGTCTGTGTGTCTGCAAGGTCCCTCACCAGCAAGTCGATACTGTACTGCAGTTGCTGTTCAGGACAAGGACTTTGTTGGCTTGGGTGGGAGGTTTGCTTGGTTTTAAGAGTCAAGTAGGATCTAGTGCTTAGTACCTCCAGGGAAAGGGACGGTTTTGAAGGAGGATTTCACTGGACAGCTGTAGGCATGATGGAGCCTGGGCTCCCATCCCTTGCCACTGAGACCGGTATAGGTTTTGCTTCTGGTTTTGTTGAGATAAAAGCTCAGGCCCAACGCAGAAAGCTTGAGTAATCTTGGGAGGAATTGCCTGGTAACAGGGAAAGTGAGGAACAAGACAACAAAAAATAGGGAAAAAAGATGAGCTTCTCAGTCATCTGCTCCAAGTCTGAATGTTGCTGTCATAGGGCACAAACCTGTAACCCTTATCCTGTGAGCTTTATCCCCTCATGACCACTGAATAATGAATAGCAATCTCAGATACTTATGCCTGAGCTGAAACCCTTCTTCACATATGGAGATGTGTCAGGATGTAAAGCAAAGCCATTCCTCCTAGTATTAGTTGGTGCAACTCCTGGACACTCATCTGCTTGTACATGGATAGAGGCATGGGACAAGGCCAGCGAGAAGCACTGGGCAGAGTCCAGGTACATGTGGCTGCTTGGGGGTTGCAGAGACCTGCAGAGATTTAGGAGCCAGGGGACTAAAATAGCTCTCAGGATAAAGCCAGCCAAGAGACACCATGAATTACTTTGCCCCATTGGGAGCTCCTCCTGCGAGAAGCAGGATTTGGCCTCAATACAACACAGAAACCGAGGCGGTAATAGGGTGCTTTGAGAAATCACATTGTGCCATTGCATGGCCCTGAGGATGTAATGAATGACTTACACAATAGGCTAGTAAGAGCATGAATAGATAAGATACCTGAGCCTATTTCACTAGGGCTTCATTACATTAAAGCACACTGTCTTGAGATCTGAAGCGTATTTTTTCCTCCTCTGCCCTCACTGAGTTCTCTGTGAATTGAGCATTACAGTGGCTTTGACTGTAACCATTATAATAATTTTCCAGTGCTAATGTTGTGGTTTTAATGAAAGGAAACAGCAAATGGGGTATAGGCTCATATACACAAATCTGCACTTCATTTGCACAAAATAGCTTCTGGATGGTTTTCCTCCATGTTTTTGGTCAACACCACTCTTTTTGAGAAATGATCAATGTCTACAACTGTTTGCTCTTCCACAGATAAAGCAGATGCTATTCATTACTGCTTTTACCATGCATATATTGCTACTTTCCCCAAAGCAGCCGCAGCGGGTCATGTGTTTATTTTTCTTTAAATCCTTTTGTTCTTAAATCACTCCACTTTTGCTTTCAGGATATGATGAATGATTAATGCTGTAGTAGCAGCATGGTTGAATTAGCAAAGTCACTGGCAGCTTCCAAAATCATTGAGACAACCAACAAATAAATACAAACCACTTCTTTAGAGTTAGATACAGTGGAGCAGTGTGATGGTGTCAAGATAAGAAAAGGCGATGTTGATGTGAGCACTTTTAAAGCTGTAGGACAGACTTGCACTTACTGACATGTAAATCATAGCAGCACTGATAACAATGTAGGTGTCTTGAACAATCTTGCATTGAAGTAATATAACTGTAATAAAAACAAAGTTAAGGCAAACTTAGAGCTGGTGTGGGCATTTGAAGGGAATTCTTTGAGAAGTGATATGATCATAAAGAAAAGAATTATTTGTGGGTTTACAGTTTGGGTTTATTTAAAGAATAGAGATTTGGAGTCGGATGCTGAAACATAGGCGTTCAGCACCTCCCAGGGATTAGAGCCAACTGCATGAGCAACAACTCACCAGGAAAGGAGAGAGATTATAGATTTCTGGATTTCTTTGCAGTCAGCACTGGAATATCTGTCTGGTTTGCAAGCAGAGTTAGTCTACTGTTTGTGGTGATACTAAAGAATGTAATATGGAAAAATTCCAGTTAAATGGAAGCTTGAATGAAACAGGAAAGCAGGATTAAGTTCTGTTTTCTATATTCATGCACAGAAGGTTCTCTACTGGCTTCCGAAGGAAGCCCATCAGGTTTCTATGAGGCCCTGTCCCTCACGTGTTTCATCACAGTGCTAATGGGGTCAGGCAACTGCACCACTGAGCCTTTAAAACTCCTCTACACAGATATGAAAGACTGAAAGGCTATGGAATGATGAGAAATAAACCCTGGTATCTCCAGCTCTCTGAGTTTGCAATCTGAAAGGAGAAACCTCTGCATGTTGTTTGACAGCAGCAATAATTGTGGCTTTCCGCACCTGGGGCTGCCCCAAGCATATTGTAGAACTTTCTCCCTAATTCTTCTCCCTATGGCTCTGTTAGAATTTCTATAGATATCAAGACACACATATTAGTTACTTCAGTATACTCCTGAAAATAAAGGGCCACTTTATTGAGTGATGTAGTTCTGTATACTTTCCTGGCCTTAAAATCTTTTTTGTTTGTTTTCAATGACTTGTTCCATATTAGAGTTGGGTAGGAAATGTGATTTCCCTGCAGAGTGAAAGATCTCACAGACTAGCAGGTCTCTGCTGCTGTTCTACTTCAGGATGCTATCAAGGCCTTTCAAATAGAGGCTGCTCAGAGCAGTCAACAGCCAGGGATTAAGACTCTCACTGGAGCTGTCAGAGAACTGGGTAAAAATAATTTCTATATAGAAATAAGAATAAAATCTGCTGTAGTCCCGGACCAGCTCAGAATACTGGAGGAGGGTGAGGTGATTTTGTTCATTTCCCTGGCTGAAGCTGTTTAGCTGTTTCACTTTGTACAAGTAATGACACATCAATCTGGGAAGAGACCTGGACTTCCATCTGCTCCTCCCAGCACAATGATTCAATTCCTGGACTACCAGCTCAGGTTCTTTCACTCTCTGGCCTAATGCCTGTCTCATCATCTATGCAAACTGTATCTCCAACACAAGAAATTCCCATTTTGAAGCAGTCAGCAACCCAGAATGTACTTGGCCTGTGGGGCACTAAATTTCATGTCCCCAGGTCAACCTAAAGCGACTACAGTCCTACATGTGGTCTCCCATTTTGGATCTAAATATCCTATCCAGGAACTTCTGGCTGGCCTGAGGCAGCAAACAAAGGTCTCTTATTTTGACCAGAAATCCATTGAATCAATGAACACCTTTCCATTGAAAGTTCTGAGTTTGACAAATCAACATGTTCTGATTCAAAGACATTATTTCATAAAGCTACCAGCCATCTGTGTTCCCTGTCACCTTTACCTGTAGATCTTCAGTAGGTTTCTCCACCTGTGAGTCCTCATGTTTCTAAGAAGTTTTCATTAAGTTGATTCAAGGAAAAATATTGCAGCCTACTTCATCATTCTTTCCACAGCATAGGCTCTGCCTTATTTTCGGCCATGCTTTCCATCACCTTGGAGCTATGCTCAGCCAGGTACAACCCAAGAGAGAAGTTCTCTCTCTTCATCCCTCACCACAGGTAGGAAACAAATTGCTGGAATCCTTGGCAGATATTATACATCTGTTACGTCTCACCAGCTGAGCAGGTATACCTGAGGTATTATGGGGAGAAACTGAAGGTCACTTCCATCTGATTAAGTCAATCCTAGATGTGGGCAGCAGGTGAGGACTGTCATGGACAGAAATTAAGAACAACCCTGCCCCCTTGAAAGCCACAAAACCTGTGTGAGAATCAAAATCTTGCCCCATAACAGACTTATCTGCCTTTCCCTTATTTCCTCCCCTTACATGGCAAAGCTTGCACTTGGAATTCTCCTCTTGCGCCAAGGGGAGGGCAGGGGATGCTAGAGCATTTCCCTCCCTGCTCACTTCAAGCTCACTGCTGTTTTGTTGCTCCAGCTGAAGAAAATCTCTCCAGATTTTTTTTGTCCTCAGAATGAAGCTTCCCACTGCTAGCCTTGGGAGACATGGAACATCCCAGCTGGGCAAGAGCTCTTTATGGATATTTCTAGTGCTCAGAGGGAGAAGAGGAAAAAAAAGCAACAAACTACAGCAAGTTTACAGTAATTGCTTTAATGAGGCAAAGCCCTTTAGAATGCAAACACGCTCAACAATACACAAAGAAACAATCAAAAAAAAAAGTGTTTTATACAGGCTGTTTTATAAGAAGGTAATAAAAACAATTGTACAGCACACTCAGTTGCATAAACAGGCTCACCATGGAAGGTGTTTGTGTGAGAGCAGGGCTATGAATACTTAATTGCTTCCATTATTCTTATTTTCAGTACAAAATACTGCAATCAAAACTTAATCTACCGTTTGATTTTTAAATAAAAAGGTTATATTCTTGTTCCATTGTTGTAAATATAATAAGGCACTGTCTTTCTGTTAAATGCTATTTCATTTCCTACTGCTTGTAAGGAGGTATAACAGTGATTAATATCTACATCCCTGGCAATTTCAAAACCTTTTTGAAAGACAGGATCACTTTTTCTCTTCATATAGAAGGTAAAAGACACAAATGTTCAAAAGGTCTTCATTAATGACATTACTAGAAGTCATGGAAGCCTTTGGTGAGATCCTTCTATGGCTGCCAATCCTCTTTGAACTAAGCCCCAATAGCAATGCAGAATTCAGATCTATTTTCATTCATGTATCTCTTCTGACAAACCCAGTGAGTAAAAAAAGAACAATGCAAGGAAACATGAGCATGGGGACCTCGCTACGTTGCAAAGTACAAAACCAAAAAAATGTCACCCATTTTCTCATACCAAAAGGCTCATATGAATTTGAGTACAATCTAGCATGTCTGGTATGTTGTATTCTACATCTCTTAAAAAAAAAAAAATAGGTACTGTTACACTTGTGCTTTAGTGGCATCTACATCCTTACACATAAGAACTCCATTTTTTTCCCTCTGACTTTTTGCTTTGTGCACATAAACTGAGTGATGGGTCTGAAAAAATTGTCATACAAGAAAATCAATATCTGGATGAAAAAAAAAGTATTTGTTAATGGTATGTACTTTACAGGCTGAGCACATTGCTGTAAATAATATAACAGAGTAATGCCAGAAAGGCCACAGCCACTCTCACTGCAAATTGATGTCTCTAGGAAAGCAGTGATGATTTCTGGTTACAAACTAATGGCAAAGCATGAATTTAAACTTGATATTTGTTGCTCATACACATCTAAATTTGCATATTTAATTAAAAGAATGTACTGCTATAATAGACAGTAAGAAGTAGCACTTTTTCAGTTCACTAGTCCTACAATAATTTCTAGCCTTGAAATCATCTGACTGTTGGACTTTCTGTGAGTGCTACAGAGCATCTGCCAAATAGGAAATGTCATTTTTATTTTCACCTTTCTCATCATTACAGATAGCATAATGCTGTCAGGAATCAAGCAGGAACCATTTAATGTTTCCTGCTGACAATTTCATCATTATATTTTAATACATTGCATCACTAATACCTAAAAACAGTTCACATAAAGCAAAAGAAATTTGATCAGGCAGAAGCTCTCATTCCCCCTGTCCCAGGGAAAATTTTAACACCTTCTGTCTCACTACAGTAGAATTAATTCCCAGGACAACAAAGGACATGTAACTAAGTTGATAAATATAATATGCCTATGAGTTACATGAAGAGTATGGGATGTCCTATAGCCAAACTCTGATCAGCCTTTCCAGGCACTTATTTTTGTGGTGTCCAGGGGGACAAGAACTCCCAAACACCAACTGTTGACCTTTCAGCAATGTATCTTACCCTCTTATTAGACATCAAACCCAGATTTTTTGCTGGCATCTATCAATCTTCAACAATTAAAGGCAAGAGGACATATTGAGGAGGAACATGTATATGTATGTGGTTGTATATATAAGAAGGAATTTTACATATTTATAAGGAAGAATGATGTACGAATTATATCCAAACAATATATATGATGAATGTATATAAATTAGGGTGAATGACTACATATATTATAAGAATATATATGTGTGTGTGTATGTACACCTACTGGCCAAAACAGTTTTTATGATTTAAAGCAAGTATCTTGATATACCAAACAGCCTCTTTTAAGCCAAGCAAATTATGGTTTCTAACCTTCCAGTATATGCATCTCCTTAATTTAATCATAAAAAGAACCAATTGCCAGACAAAGATTATAAGCATGCCATGGTCCCATTTCTCAATCTTATTTCTCCTAGCAAACAACTTAACAATGGTATTCAAGACCAAAATTTTGTTTGCAAAGTAAATGGGTATCTAGGTTTGGATTATGTATTATGCAGAAAGATCTAGCACATTAATCTGAAATTTCAGAAGGAATCCAGACCATGCTTTCCTCTTCGTGTCAAATTCTTCAAGGTTCAGAAAACAAGTCTGCAATCAGAAATCCAAACATGCTAACAAGATCTGTAATATGCTACTAAAGTGGAATTGAAAAGACAAGTCATTCAGTCTGATGAGGTAGATGGGTGTCTGGAAGCATGCTGAATGTCATCCGCTAACAACTGTCATCAAGATCAAGGAGTCTAGCAGGGACAGACTTAATTGATTCCAAAGTTACTCATGAGTTAATATCTGCTTACAAGGACATGTGAAGAACAGCCAGGAACTAGTAGTGAGGAACTTTCATTAAAGAGATGTGATATTAACCAGCCCCTAGAACTAACCAGAGAGGCTTGGTGAGATACCATCGTATGATTATCTGACTGATCCTAAATGTGTTGGGTCTAAGGTGCTACAACAGAGCTTCACCAATGTATGTTTGTTGTAATAAAGGAGCTGTCAAGTTTTCCTCCTCAATGCCTCACCAGAGGTCCCTTGTTATAGAAATCAGGCTACAGTGAAGGTAGTCCTAAATAAACCATACACTGATCCTTCCACCCCCTCCTACTTTGTTTTCTCCTCTAAGAGGAAGCAGTCTGTATTCAGAGCTCAGTTGAGTTCCTCCACTGGCTTGTCTACATCTGCAGGATACCCACCTAAGTCACCTAACAGCATTTCATTATGACCTTGGGGAGGCCTCCATCTCTACAGGCCAGCTGACACCTTCACAGCGACACTCACTAGTGTCAGCTCCCCGTGCCACTGCAGCACCTCCACATACTGTGGAGACGTAGCACTGAAAAAAATGCAAGTGTGTGCAATGTGCAATGCTATGTGCAAGCATACTGATCAGGGTACTGACTGCAGGCAGCAGCCTGCAATGACATTGCATTTTTATTAAAAGCCTTAAAATAACAAGAAACAAAACAGAGGTGCTACTCCACTGAGTTGGGCTTGTTTTGCATTGTCAGTTATGTATGTTAGATAGTAGGTGAGATATTGTTTTCTGGAAGTGAACTTGCAGTCAGAACTGGATATCTGATTTGGCCCTGAGTGGTGTAGCACTTGGGTGACTACACCTCAATCACATGTAATAACTCTCATTCTTACTCAAAGAGTCTGCACAACGATAAAACTCACAACAAGGACTTTACAAAGCATAGTGATTGAAGTCTTTGGAAGGTGTCAATGGGCATAGTAGCTATGGT
This sequence comes from Aegotheles bennettii, assembly GCA_013398125.1. Taxonomy (NCBI): domain Eukaryota; kingdom Metazoa; phylum Chordata; class Aves; order Caprimulgiformes; family Aegothelidae; genus Aegotheles; species Aegotheles bennettii. Next base: position 55,313 of record VZRW01011261.1, on the reverse strand, counting down.
CAATCCCCATTTCCAACAGCTCTGCCTCTCTGCTTCTGTTTTTTTCACACTTGCATTGGTAACATTGCTTATTAAAGAAAAAAAAAGAGGCTGTTTCCTTAGAAGAAATGTTGCCCAAGAGCAGTTTACATCATATGCTATCTGGAAGCTATTCTGTGAAACATCGTAATAATTGCTTTTCCTGGACTGAGACACTTATTAGTAGCAGCTAAAGTTAACAGATTGGAAGACTGCCTGAAGATGATGGATGGGTTTTCTCAGATTGTAGATTTCTGGTCATTTTCCACGGCAGCTGTAAATTTAAAAATAATATAAAGTTAAGCAGTGGTAGAATAGAATTCACAAATATTACACAGCTACTGACTTGATCATTAATCATCTTAAATTAATGTTAAAGTGTTACATATGATGAGCCAGATTTTGCCTTGGGGTGTATACAGAAGTTCCTCATTGATTACAAATGGGAAATGGCACAGGTATGTGAATGCTGGATTTAGCCAACTGATTGTTTGCTTTGCTGGGTTTTTTTTAAACACTATTTGAAGAAGGTGGAGACATTTCTGTTTTATGAATCCACTTTCATACTAATGCTCTGGAAGAAAATGATCAAGAGCCATCATCTGATTTGTAGTCAATATCCCAAGTTATTGCAACAATATCCCTACTTATTTTCAAAGCTGAGGAGCATCAATGTCCTCCAGAGTTCAGGAGTCGTTTGATCTGCCTGATGTACACTTTTGAGGTGGCTGCAGTCAAAAAAGGATTTGTTATTGGACAGAATGAAGATTTTTGTCCACAATCAAAATTCCTTCTAGGGTAAAACACTCTTTTTCCTAGATTTTGTCTTAATTTACCCCATTATTTTCTGATGAAACCACATATCTAAGTGAGTACTTCAGGTGAGCAACTAGAGAGGAGTTGCCAGAGATACAGATGTAAAAAAAAACCCAAACCAAAACAATCCCACTCTCCTCGCCCAGCAAATCAAGTCTGATGCAAATGAACAAGTCTTGCACTGAGAGACATGATAATGATTCCTCACTTTCTCTGCAGAATCTGGAGGTTAGAAAACCTGTAATAGCTTCAGCAAGGTCATGAAGATATGGACCTTTGCCTTGTGAACATTTAACTCCTCTCAGATTCTTTTGCACTTACTTAACACTGTTATATTAATTACATATTAGTTACAGTGCATTTAGGCATATTTATGTTATATATATATGTTGTTAGTATTAACATATATTAGCTACAAAACCAAGTTTTTCAGCATTGCTAACTTAGTCTTGTATTTAATGTCTTTCAGACTCTAGATTCAGCACTCTACAGTAGTTGCACTGAAAACAACTTATCAGCAGGTTTTCTTGGGGCCGATATACTTCTATTTATCTAGAGAGTTTGGTAATAAATACTTGTATTTTGGGGCTCTAGGTACATTAAACATCCTGAATAGTCAAAGCTTGGAGAAGCTAATTTCCCTGTCATTGCATTATAGTTAAATTGGTTTCGCATGTCTCATTCAATTATGTAACTTCAAGAATACCAACAACATAGGTTCCTGATTTCAATAGTGCATATGCTGGTTTTACCACTTACAATGGATCAGCTTTTATCATGAGACACTAAACTCATCACACTCTGAAATCCAGAGCCACAATTTCAAATGAAATATTGCCTTTGTGTGTGTCATTAATGGCTTTTCTTTTTAAGCTTTGTGGATGCATATTGTAATATTTTGTTCAAATCAAAGTGAAGACTGGAAGGTAGCTCACAATTAATATATGCAGTTAAGCATTTACACTATCATATCCTCTACTGATATCAGCTTAGTCAAGTGGGTATTTAACCAGTAATAAAATGTGCACAACAGTCAAATAAACTGTTTGCTGTTAAATCCTGATGTAGGGAAAGTGCCAGGTATACTGTGAAGTCTCTTCAATGGGATTCATTAACGGTGTTTGTTCTATGTGGAAGGCACTCAGCTACTACAGTAGTGCAGAAGGAACAAGAAGAGAAGAAAGGTTAAATCAATATCCACAGAAAGTGACATACTATTATGATTTTAGTATCGCACAACAGAAATAAAGCACATACAAAATAGATTAAAAACTGGACGACAGATCTCAAAAGCTAGGCATCAGCTGGGATTTCAGATTGAATGAACGTTCCCAATGTTCTCTTGAGTTCTGTCCAAGGCCCAATATTCTTTAGCAATTTCACCAATGGTCATGTAAACATATCCCTAAATATAATCTGTGAATGACATGAGTTTGGCAGGGTGGTATACAATGATGAAGACTGGGCAGTCAAACAGAAATCAGGAATGGTACAGGCAAGAACCACAAAATTATTGAAAAGAGAATTCCTTGTAGTAAAAAGAAAAAAAAAATAAAGAGTTCCATCTGTTTAGTATATCGGAAAGAAAATGGGAAGAGGTGAGTTGTACACAAAAGGAAATCAGAAAGGGAGAAATACCAAGTAAGAAGTTAATTCCATCTAGCAGTAGGGGAAACATGGGCTGAAAATTTAAGTCAAATAGACTGAAACTAAGGTGCCTTTTTAGCAATAAAGATGCTTGTCTGTGGGGAAAATGCTTTCCAGGGATATAACAGATACATTTTATGATCTCTTAAGGCCAAAAGGAAGACATACTTTAGCCAAAACCAGAGTTTTTTGTTTAACATAAGAATAAGTAGAGATAGTGTAAAGACATATAAGCAGACAAATTGATCATATTATATGAGTACGAATGTATGCAAATTTACCAGAGCAAACATTTCCTCATCTGCTTGTGGTATGTCTCGTTAAGACAATTGCTTATTAAGAACCATCTTCTAAGGAGGTGGATTATCATTGTTTAATCTTACCTTAAGGGTTATTATGAAAGAAAAAGTTTATCAGACATTTAGAAAGTGTAATAAAGTCTAAAATACAACCTGACTTGCAGCTCTACAAGTTACTGGAGACAACAGCCCTTGTTTGTGAGTTACAAACCTGAGGTAAAACACAGTAAAAAAATTGAACTCATCTTAGTTCAGCAAATATTATGAAAATACTGCCACCACATAAGCTTTGAACTATGTGGTGGCACTTAAGTGCGTCCCAGTGTTATTTTTAAAATAATTAGAACCACAATATATCTTCAGATAGTTTCTATCAAATAACAATAATTAATAACTGTTAGCACACACACACCCCGCTCCGTTTTGTAGCATATTATATCTCCGGGAAACTTGCTGAGAGAGTTGCATTAGTAAAACCAGAGAGTAAATCCATTCAAAACAATGTGACTAAAAGCAGAATCTGCATATTTGCTTTTGCATGGTCAGAACAAAAGGTTCCATTGCTGCTTTTACAGCTAAACAGCATTTTATAACAAGCTATGAAATTTTTGGGAAAGTCAGATTACAATGTTGGTTTAACATCAGACACTCTATTGTTTAGATGTAGAATCACTGCAATGTCCGGTGTCTGAAGACTTTAGTTTTTCTTTTGATATTAAAAAGACCACTGAAGTAATCCACAAAGAGCTCGGGCCTCAGGAAAGAAGTCTGAAAAACAAACACTGTTAAAGATTGGTCAGACACAATTATGTGGCTGACAATTACATATGATAACAATTAAAAAACCTGATACCAACCACATGGCATCTTAATACAGCAGATCCCCAAGCAAATAACGTGTCACATAATAGGTTTTGATTGATGTTGTCAGCAGCCTTTTGAATGTTACAGATACCTTCCCATCAATGCCTCAGAAATCAGTGGAGACTACTGACCTCATCCTAAACTGAAACTATTTGCATGTACCTAAACAGACTCTCTGGTTCTAACTGCTCAGTAACCTAAAATTCTTGTTTAACTAGATGGTTAGATACACGCATACACTGTGTCCAGCTGCTTACTTCCAGTTGTAAATAACTTAGCTAACATATGCATCCGTGGTTTGAGTGAGAACCCTAGATGTTTTCTGAGAGGTCTTTCAGTTACCTGCCAGTACAGCTCTGGGAAGATATGCCTGATTATATGCCAGCTGAAGCACTCCAAACAATTGCTGAAGTCCATGTGTTGGTTGGCATAGGGGACCTAACCAGAGAGCGTAAGGAGCTGCCAAGGAGCTGCCACTGAGCAGCATGAGCCTACTCTACTGCCAACTTTAATTTGTGTTGAAAAAAAAATAGGGATGAGTTAATGATTGCTAAACCAACAAATCATCCTCCTATTGGAGGAGCCCCAGAGGACATTCTGTCTCCAGTGGTGATATAACCAGTAAGCAAACACATTGTCACGTTGCCTAGAATGGGCATACAAAAAGCAGAAGGGATTGGACCAGGAATTTGGAGTATTTTCATGGTGTCAGTCTCCACACATGTTCTTGGCTTAGCCTCCTGCTCCTTATTTTCCTCTAGACTAGCATGAGGGCACAACCCACAAACTGCTCTTCAGATCTGTGATGCAAGTTTTATTGTTTCCCTCTGTATACTGTTAAGTAGGAAGAGAAACATAATGTCTTTAAAAAAATTTGAGGAATAATGCCATACATTTGTTAGAAGGACAGTTTTTGCTACCATTGTTGTTTTAAAAAAACAACTTTTTCTGCTTTGGCATCTAAATAATGATTGCAACATCTCAGCTGGAAAAACAGCTGCCTCTTCTAACCATGGCTGCCACAAACACAGTTCTCTCACTGTAGGCTGTGGAGAGCTGGAGTCGAGAGCACACTGAGAATGAAGGTTCAATTTAGATACCACAACAATTTTGTCAGTGTTGTTGAAGGTGAGCAAAAACTTTATGTGTTATTCACATCAGTTTCACCAGTCTGACAGAACGTGTTACCCAGGCACAATGCAAGATCTTGCCCACGTTATAAATATTCGGGGGTTTTAACCAATGTATGGTGATTTTTCCCATCCTTTATAATAGACCATACTAAAGATCAAGAAAAATATGCAGCAATAAAACTCAGGAATAGACAATGCAGTCAGTATTCAGCAGTTATTCTTCACACCTTAGTCATAAATGTGTTTCTGTCCTGAATTAACAGTGCTACAATGTATGCCACAGCTTCATCTAAATGCCTTTCCAGCAACCAATGGTCATTTGACTGCCCGAGCAATGTCATCTTACTGTGAAGGAAATGCATTGGTTTTCAAATAATAATGAGAGGAATTATTCAGAGGGTCCATGTTAAATTAGAATCACATATTGCTTCTCCGCAAGAAAAATTACATTTGTTGTAGTTATGCACCAAAACTGCTAGCATCTCAGGAGAGCAGGTTCTCCAGAAGAACAGTGAAGCACCAGCTCATTGCAACACATCTCACAGGATGAAAACCCTCCATAACCATATAGCTCTCAACTTTCAGCACTAATCAATCACAACCCTTGCCTTAAACTGCAGAAAAGTATCTTCAAAAAATCAAGTCAAATGATACTTAGACTTTACAGAGACAAGATCTCAATGTTGTGCAAGAATACATTAGACAAAATGTCCAAGTCATTAGAGAGCCAGCAGTAGAGCAATCAACAGAGTATGTAAACAAGTCAAATTATACAAAACCGTTTTAGCCACGCATCCATAAAGAAGCAGTCATAGTCCTATTCTCCAAAAAACTGGGTGAACATTATGACAGGGCTAGTTCAGCTGATACGTATTTTCCATCTCTGACGTACAACACTACATTCAGAGGCTACTTCATAAGTAAAATGCTTGTGTGGCTGAAGCATGAGCAGGGGTGATTAGCATGGGAGCTGGGTCTCTCGTTTTCTTCATGCAGACTCTAATACAAAGGGACTTTGATCTTTAGGGGCATCTCTACCACAGTGCAAAATAATAATGATGATAACACAACAGTAATAATAGGTACAGATAGCAATGCTGATCCTTGAACATGTATTCATTATAAACACATAAATATTCCATTGTCTACTATAAGAGCACAGGTCATATACTCTTTAGCTTCATTTCCCTGTACACAGCCAAAAGTAGGCAGGAAAAATACTGAAATATATTTATCAACTGGTAAACAGTATCTTTTCAAATTGGTATGACAGGAACTTGGGGAGTCAGGGTCCTAATGTGTCTGAGAATTGTAGTTGCACTGAAAACAATATTATTTCTATAATATTAGAAGAACAGAATAACTGAGCTGTGGAAGAATACACAAAGATAGCCAAAACAGCAGAGACTTACTTTCAAAATGGGAAGGAGAGGTTGTGACACACATCAAAACTCCCTGCAGTATTTTGAAAAACTTAGCATCTACCTACAAATCAACTGTAGAATAGAGGAGAAATGTCTAACCTATGGCCTCTGGGACAGTGCACAAAGGCCAGAACTTACCCAAACAATATCCACTCTTTGCTGTCACATTCTTCACTAAGGCCCTCAGTCACAGGGAGGCAATGAATTGCAAGCTGCTAAATTGTCAAAAAGGTAGCCAGAAGCTTGGTCTTAGCATCATATTTGCTTAAGGCCCTGTGGCCTCTATATGACTACAAACCAGGAATTGCATCCATCCTAATTCAGGCACATCCCCATCTCATGATGAATGGGTGATGTGAACAGTTCTGTGATAAAAGTATGAGTGAATCTTGGTGTTGAGGCAGGTGCTGCTTGAACCTTCTCATCTATTGCTAGAATGAGCATCTTGTGAAGGAAGAACTTCCATTTTGGTTTTCTAATGAATATGCTTCTCATGAAGTCAGAGATCAGAGCATATGTATTCTTCCTTAAAAACGACACAATCTTCCAGATCAAAAGGCTGAGACTGACAAAAGGAGTGGAGTACACTCCACAATATGTGGAGTACATATTTACAGAGTAAACACAAGTATTATTTGTTGCCAGATCTAATGCACCAGAACTTGGCTTTGGACACACATGGCAACAGTTTAGCATTTTTCTGAAGCTGTGAGTAGTGTCTTTCTGTCACAACGATTCATCCATGACAGTGAAAGCATATCTGTGTTTCAGATATGTGGAGAAAAAGAGCATCCCTGCCTTGGGAAATCATCACCTCTACAACAGAAGGACAAAGAAAGGTCCAGAGAGTAAAACATTCAGAAGGTCGTCAACAGTGAGATTTTCTGCAGGCATCATAAGAAGGGAATAGAGAGATTAAAAGTGGAGAAGGTAGTGGCCTGGTGGAAGAATTCAGGAATGATGAATAATACCAGTGGGGCTGTATGGAAGTTATTTTCTGATCAAAATTAATCTGTTGAACTCCAAATTCACCGAAAAGTGATGAGAGGGCTTGCAAAGAGGGAGGTGGAGCTACTTGCATAGTTTTGCTTGGCACAGTTTCATTGCTCACAAAAATGAAAATACAAAAATGAAAATACAATATTCCAAAACTCTTCCCAGGCAGTTATTAATTATTTTTCTCCCTTGGATTACAACACATACAAACACCAACAACCCTTTTGGTTATGTTGGTCTGGCATCCTGTCCAGGCTTTCCGTGTGAAGCTTGTAAGGAGCCGCCCCACTCCGTGTTGAAAGTCTCTCTCCCTGGAAATGCATTTGGGCTGGTGCCTTGAAGTGACATTCAAAACCTGCCCATGCTGCTTTGCTTTTTTTCTCCTTCTTGTTGTCAGGCTCATCATGCTGAGTCATATCTGCAGCTAGATCATAATGATTATCCTGAAATGTCAGCAGCTGCTCTTTTCACCCCCATATGGTGCCAGATTTAGGATGAGGTTTCCCTAATGCATAAACAATTACTATAATTGTGGTTTTTGACAACCAAGGTATCACAGAGATGTTATTCTGCATTTCCACAGTTGTAATGAAGGGGTGGGTCATACTGACCCATATGTTTCTTTGTGTTCCTCCCTATAGAAAGTCAATGACGTAAGTGAATCCCTGTCAGCATGGCTGTTGGACATCGGATGTTGTTTGACAGGGGAAACAGCTAAAAGCTTTAGCAGTTAATATCTTATTAACTGTAAGAGCATTATTTGCTTAATTCCAGAGATGATTGTTTGATAGTCAAAAACCTGGCTTTAACTTGTATTCTCTTAATTTAGATATTGTTTCCTTGCAGTCCTCAGGTAGCTCTGTCTTCTCCCTTAGTGCTGCTTGAAGTTACCAGCTCTCTTTAAAAGTCAGCTTTTAAAAAAAGCTGAGGTATCAGAGAAATAAAAAATAAAACCAAACCAAAACAAAATAAAAAAACTAGCCTGAGTTGACAAAAGCAATGAAATTCCAAGGCTCTATCTCTTTTTTCATGTGTATTTTCACTATTTAGTATCTGTGGAGATAGAAGATAGTGAACTGTGTCAGTGAGAGGGGAATCTAGCCCCAGCACCTCCATTCTGTATTTTAATGCCAAATCAAGTAATACAGAGATAAATGAAAGATAAGCAAGTAGAAAACCCTGTAAGGGCAAAAGCAGGGTGAACATGATGCATTATTGTTGAAGATTGGGAGAAGAGTTATTGAAGCTGATGGAGGTAACCACCACCCTTCATTTGAGATAACAGAGCCAAGTAAGTTCTTTGATGAGGTAATACAGGTTTCCAAGACAAGGCAGAAGTACACCCTAAATATTGAATAATGTGGGCAGATGGTACTGCTGGGTATTGCTTTGGGTAAGGGTGTATTTGTGTTGTATGCATGTACAAGAAAACAAGGTTGCTGAAACACAGAGAGAAGTAAGCTCTAAACACAGCAGCAAAAAGGAAGAATAAATACCTAAAGAGAGAGCTTATAGGAGATATTGAACAAAAAAAATGTGACGCTATAAGCAAAGATACAGTCTTTGGAGGTTTGACTGCTTCTGCAGAGAAAGGGGAGTTTGCATGTTCTTTGTAAGTAGGTAGAACTGCATCCAAGAAAGGCCTGACTTCGTCAATGGTTTAGCTTCCTCACCAGAACAAGCTCTGATTTGTGGCCATCTGTGCCAAAGGAAGGAGTATGATAAGTAACAAAACAGACTAAAGGGAAGCCTGCAGACAAACGTGCACTGTCTGGAGAAAGCTAAGGATGCTGTAATTAATTAAATCTTGTTGCAATTAATTACATTAATTACACTGTAATGAATCAAAAGCCACATGCACAGAAATTATTGCAAATGCAAAATGATTTAACATTATCAACACTGACACTAGCCGTTTTTCACTAAAAGAAATTCTCCCAAAGCTTAAGTCAGCCTTCAGGAATGAGCCTGAGAAAAGACTAGTGCTCTGCAGGACAAGACGTTCAGGTTCCATCAGACCAAAGTGGGAGCTGGTTTCTACAGTGGTGTCCTTCTCTGAGAACAAAGTCTCCTCAGGCTCAATATGTAGGTGCCTAGGTCTCATCCTCAAAGCTGGCTTAGGCAGCTAAACCCTCATTAAGTGCCTAAGGTCCCAACCCCTCCTTCCCCTGAAACAATCAATGAGGCTGGATTTTATGTACCCAGTGGTACACAAAATGGCAGGTGGGCCTACCTATTTTGCTGGTTTCAATCCTGTCTGCACAAGCCCTTCTGCTGAAGCCATCAGATGATACGAAAACTAGTTGGAGAGATGAGCATGGAGATGACCTGTGCAGTAAACTGAAGTGTGCATGTTCTAGACTTCCCATGACATCAAACCGTATATGTCTCCCTCCTAATTAGCAGTTGCTTTGGATCTCTAGTACTAAAACCATACTGCACTTCCACAGCTGTGACTGAAAAGCAAAATTATTCTGATTGGAAATTATTTTGATCCTTCGTAAACTAAGCACAGAAGAAAATCTGTAGGATGCTAAACATCCAGTCACAGTTGGATTTTTTACACATCTTTACTTTCCCTGTGTAGCTGTTCTCTGGGCATCTTGTTTCATCCACTTAGATGAGATCCATCCCCTTATATTTAGCTGCCTAAGAGTTGGACATCTAGGATAACTCGGTTGTCTATGCCTCCTTTATAGATTAGGAGGTAGATGTTCACTTCCAGAAACACATCACAATACCCTAAAGAAGAAATCTAAGTTAGATATCTCTGAAAAATTGTACAGTCCATCTTTCTCTATTGACTGAAGTGGGAGTCTAGACAACCAGTCAGTCTAAACATGCTACTTTGGGACAGCAGAAGTCAAGTGACACAAACACTAGTTCCGCTGTATTGGGAGATGGTGCATTGCCAAATCTTTCTCAAGGAAATCTGTGGTTATTCACATAACCTTTCTTGTGTGTGTCAAAAATGGCATTGTCAAATGGAGTGAGCTTCTGAAAACAGATCTGAGAAGAGGTCTCAAAAAAGAGAGGCATTGGGCAGGCTGCTTGGATGTCTCACCTGATGAACAAACCTCATGTGGCTTCTTTCCATGAAGGAGCACTACTTGTCATACAGTATTCCGCCCTCATAAAAAGGTGTGTGTGGTGGGAAAAGAAAAAAAAAAAAAGGAGTACTTGTGTTGACTCAAAAAGGTGTGGCCTGTTTAGGAGTTTAGACTTGAGCACCATAGTTGTCTGAATGAGGAGCAGTAAGAAAAGAGAGCATTTCAATCTGTCTGCCACTCTTTAAGGGGTAATAGGAGGTTGTCTTAATGTTCCTCCAGCATAACGTGCAAGGATGATTTGTAATGAGGCAGAATCTAGGGTAAATAGCTTTTGCTATAATACTTTGTCTTCAGATATCTTAAGAGGTAATCTGCGGTGGGTATGCTTGCTGTAAATCAGAGGCTATGTCTTTGCATTTGGAAGTCACTATTATTATGTTAAAGGGTGTATGCTTACACAGTTCAAGTATGGCATTTGGAAAGAAGTAATTTCACCTCAGAGTGGAAGTTTCCCTGGGGCACGAATCTTCAACAGTGAAATTTTGTATGTGTACTTTGACAAATGCATGCCCAGTAGGCATTTGCCAAATTATGCCTTTGAAGCCATGAAAGCCTGGCTGTGGGAACCTAGAACCTTGAAGAGTTTCTCAAGGGAGAGGAAGCAGAGCCAGCTGGACTCATTTTCTATAGACACAAATTTAATTGCTAGCTAGTAGCTACTACATTAGAAGAGAAATCATTTCAGAAACCTGGAACATGCTGACGTGAAGCCCTTGCTAGAGGAGTTGGGTGGCAGCCTGACTTTGACCCGTCCAGATCCCTCTCTTTGCACATTCTTTTTAACTGCAATATTTACTGTCACAGTAAAATGTGATCATAAGAACCAACACATAGCTGTCATTACTTAGCACTTAAGAACAAACTGTAAATACTCTGCTTATGAGTGCAAAGTAGCTGAGCAAAGTACAGTTTCTCTAGAGCTAGCGCATGCAGACTCAGCAGATTTACAGACATGAAACTAAATCTATGTAGTAAAATTGACGTACAGCCTCTTCTGCAAGAAGTGGCTTATTCTCACAACCCAGTGGTGGCTGGAGTCTATCCTTCTCATTCTCTGAGACGTAACGTTTCAGCCCCTGAGAGACAGGCTCCTCTTTCTGGTAGCAGATACCTGTCTTCTGTTCCATGAGCTCTTTTTTTACTTCATCCTTCTTCAATGCTCTCAAGTAGGTCCTACGTCATCCTTAACTCATACAGACACATACACATTATTTTGCCTGTCCACTAAAAGAGATAGAAAACCGGACTAAAACATTGCCCTAACTGTAGCAAGCATGTGTATGTGTAGTATGAAATAATAACTCACATGTTACTCTACTATTGAACTGTTTGTCTACCAATAGCACTTCAGGTAATAACAAAAAATCTACTGAGGGAAATTGCCTAGTGAAAGGGGGCTCAGGATATAACTTTATCCCTACTCTGAGGTCAGAGATAATTGGCAGACAACAAAGCTTAAGAACCCAGAAGTTGATTGCTGTCTTCTGCTTTTCTCCACTGACAAATGAGCACGCCTCTATTACTCTTGCAATTTATTTGTACTTGTACACAGACCTCAGTAAGATCAGTCCATCATTATGTTAGACTCTGTACCAACATAGAGTGAGAGTATATCCACTATTAGCTTACAATCTGGACAGAGAAGGGAGAAGGGGAAGATAAAGGTTCCTTCCTTTTTACACAGGGAACAAATGCTTTGATCCACAGAGATATTTAGGTGCTTTGTTGATTTGGATCTAACAGGTCAGACTCATAACCACATTAAAATATCTTCAAGCACCAGTTGATCTGCTCTCTCTGTGCACATCTTCTTCCTGCACAGTAAGGGCAAAGTAACTAGACCTGTTTCACTGCAAGTTAAATCAGCACTGCCATTGTATGCCAGACACTGAACCATTGCTAACAAAAACCTATTCCTGCAGAGTGACCTGCACCAGGGAACTGGTGAAGATTAAAAACAATCCAGCAAAAAAGAACTAAAAAACTTCCAAATTTTAAATCAGATTAGTTGTCTTCTCAAGGATACAGTCTCACATCAGCAGAGTTGGTTGCACCGGCTTACTTTGCTCATATAACTACACTTTGGATCACATCAGCCTGTGTTTGCCCTGGGTAAGAGTGCATACAAGGACAGTCACTGCTGTTCAACAGAGACACAATAGCTTGTTAAATTGTCATAAAATGATCATGTCTGAGTCCCAAATGGCTTACCCGAGGTCACCCAGCAGTTTGAGACACACCCAGTGGCTGAACAACATCTCAGGAGTCCAGCCTAGTGTCAAATACAATGGTACTTTTCCCCTCTCCTTGCAACCAATTGTCACTGTTCTCTGGTGGGTGCAACCAGGAGAAAATGGACATGGGGATGAACTGTGACTGTCCAGTGAGCCCTTCCAGTTTCAGCTAAGGCATGTCGACAAGGCTTCATCAGGAAAATTCCATGGTTCCACCAGGTCCTGTCCCTCCAAAGACAACAAACGATTAGATATTGTTGAGTAACTCAGAGAAAAATTATTGTGATACATGTAGGTGTTGCTGCCAGACAACACATCTCAGGGAGAGTGGGCATCAGCTGCGGAAATAAAAAGCATTTTTGACCCTAGAACTTGTTCAATTCAACACCTTCCTTTCCAGTGCATCAGAGTGGCAGAGTGTTATGATTAGTACTATGCAGTGCATAGTTTATTAGCATTATGTTGATCTGAAAAGCAACTAACATGGGAGATGTAAAAATGAAATAACAAGGCAGAGGGATTTGGTGTTGGAGGAACGCTACTTTCCACAAGCCATGTAGACCCTAATTAATAGACAAAGGGCTCTATTCTCTGCCAGAGTTTATCTTTCCGCCTCTTGCTTCTCTTCCCTTTAATGGTGCTCCTTTACCCCCTCCATTCTGCAGTAGCGTATACAGGACCTGAGGAAAGCCCACACAAATCAATGGCAACACTCCCATTGACTTCAATGGGCTTTGTAACAAGCAAAGAGAGAAGAGAATAGGTGATTATTTTTCCTTTCCAAGTGACAAGCCCCCCCCAGTAAAACAATCCATACAGTAGTCATAAGTGCTTTATATTGCGCAGTGCATGGGCATAATTACTCCAACCCTCTAAACAGCTAGCAGCAGTTGGTCTCTCTAATGCTTGGAAAATTATTTTAAATAGACTTCATATCTACAAAACAGGAATTTTTTAGATTGTAAATACCTAGGGTCAGATCTCAGCAGTTGTTACCAGCATATCTGCACTGACTTCAAAAAGGATAATCAATTCGCACACACAGAACTGGCCCAAACCAGCACTTGCTGCACAGTCAACATTATTTTGATATCCGTGAGCAGTTCTCTCAAAGCTATAAATGTAGGGTCAGCACTGCTGTTGCCCTTCAGACAATTATCTGGGCATGATCACGATTAACAACTCACCTGGCTCTTCTTTGAATTCAAGCAGACTGTCTTTCTGTGTCTCTACAACATCTCCATTTATCTCCCCTTCTCTACAACAGAGTACGAAAAGATTCCTCCATCTCTTCCCTTGACTCACTGATGTAAGGACATTACTGTGATGAGTAAAAATCCCAGGTGTGTATAAAAAGTTATTTTATTTTCCCCCATTACTCCCTGCAAGTCTGTCTGCTTAACAAAGGACTATGATACGGGGGAGGGGGGGGAGGAAATCTGTCACTAATTTAATGTAGTAGCATGCTCTGAACATCTAAAACATGTTTGTTCTGAAAAGCTGCATACATTTTGACAACACTTGGACAAAAGTGATCCAACTGTATTGAAGTTCAGGTCATATGCAAATACTTTTATTCAAAATGGTGCACAGAATACTATCTTTCCAATCCTTCCACTAAAATATGACTTGTGGCTGTTCTTCAGAACGGCTGCCTGATTAAACATCCTGAAAAAAAAAACACGCATGGGATTGTAATAAAGAAAAATAAAAAGGTTTCTTTTAATCAGTAATTAAGTAGCAATTAAGCATAATTATTACAATTTGTATCTAATTTATAATATCTGTAGAATGAACAGATGTAATTCATCCTCCAATAGTCAACAGGGTTCGGCTTAAGCAAAGCCATCTTACACTCTTTCACAACAGAAAAGGACACCGTGGATAGTGTGCAAATGTGTCTTTGCCAAGAGGTGGGAACATTCACCTGTGGGGTAGGAACTGCTCAGTCATCTGGAAGCATGTGAAAATACCTGTACAGACAACTTAAGGTTTCCCTACTGTCTTCAGCAGAGGAATCTTCCCTTTAAGTCAACTGATAAAAATCTTCAGGTTTTTAACCTCAAGTACAAGGAGTTCTCACTTCTGTGTAGCTGGCACAGTAACTGTTCCATGTTGCAATCGACCCTTGCAAAATGTACACCTTTTTTTCTGTAAAATATGATTAAAATTGGTCAAGTTGTTTTAATGTGGTGGCTGGGGGGAGTTCTTCATTAACAGGCTAGGAAAAATTACTTAATTTACTGAGTAACAGAGAAGAAAAGTTTTAATTACAAGTTCTGGGTTAATTTTCTTTAACTCTACAGTTTTTAAATACTTGGGAAAGACAGGCATGACCTTGGACTGTCTGGAGGCAGCCAATCAGACTACTTTCAGCCATGAACATTTTCAAATAAAGCTATTGTGAACTTTTCTCTGTTGTTTGACCTTGCTTAAGGTCCATCTGAGCTATACATGACTTAATTGTAAAAAAATTAGTCTTTACATGCAGCTGATAACCATAGAGCTGTGTTTGGAAAGTTAGGTGGTGGGTGGCTACAAAAGCACCTTAGAAAGTTCTCTGGAGGTACTCAGTATAAAACAGATGTGTTTACAGACCAGAAGCATTTGTGTAACAATGGCAAATTCATACAACAGGTCTCTTGCAAAAGTGACCTTATGAATCTGGTTCAGGAAGTAAAAACTGTACATTTGATGGATCCAGAATGTCCTTCAAGCTTACAAGGCTGAATGTACATGCCCTGCCCTTACCCTGATGCTATACCAGGCTTTGGGAAGATGATGCCCAAGAGGAGCTGCAAACATGCCCAGAAGGAGCTACAATAAACAAGTGTACTAATATTAGATCTGACTAGCCTGAATCTAGAACTGGGACTTGAAAAGGCCGAAGAACCTGCCGAGATATTAAAATCTAGCTTGTTCAAGTCAGCGTTACTTTGGAGAACCAAGCAGGTCTGTAGTTCTCTCAGTGACAGAAGCCTCACATAGTTTATGGGATCTGTAAAGATTTCATGGATTCCTTATGCCTTGCAGGAACAACGTAAGTCTGTTAAAAAGATTGTTATACAGCAAAAACCTTACAGTTTTAAACTGAAGTTGATGGTTTCTTGATGGAATGTATCATTAAAACCTAGCCATTTGAAAGTGGTAATAAGGAGACAGATGCATATTCAAATGTTTATCTCTTTAATTTTCCAACACCTAATCTCTTAAATGAGCGTAATCAGAAAAGAGGTGTTCTAATTCTCTTGTGGGGAAGAGAAGGTGCCAGAGATCAAGTGATAACCAGGCTGTGTCTCAAGCCATTCTCATGAGACTTTGGCTATGTTTGAACCCAAATTGGAGAGAAGAGATTTTTTAGGTACTGTGTCTGCCAGAATTCAAATAGCAAACACACTTCTGCACTCATGGCACAAATCCAAACTATGGACAACGTCAGTTTCAAAAAAACTATATAAAAGTTATGCTTGCTTGTTTTGCTTTGGTTTACATAAAGATCTTTCTCACACACACATACCTCAAAGCTAAAAGAACAATAAGATTGTGAAGTTAGTCACTTAAAAAGTGACTTAAAAAGTAGAAAGTGCCAGACATGAGGTTACATATGCAATCCAAATTCAGTTCCTTATGTGAGCTCATGATTAGACATGCTTTAATTACACAGCCACATACACTTTTTCCATGGGACAAGGATAGTGTGAGCTTGACTTATTAGAGAAACAAAGAGCAATATCAAATGCTGTGCTGGACAGTCCTGATGAAAGACAGAATTACCAGGTCTGCATGACAAGATATGGGTAGAAGGACCCAGCTCTGCCCCGGACGGTGGAGGTGGGAGGCTGTGAAATGCCCTGCTGCCATGTTCCTTCCCTCCGCTGTGCCAGTAACCTCCTGCACAGACATGTGAGGAGAAAGGCAGAGAGGGAGGCAGCAGGCTGTAACTGCAGCAGCATGGCATGCTACACACCGTCAAGAGAATCGCTGACAAAAAGGGGGAGACTGCAGCCAAGGCTGCTTCCTAGCCTATGACCCGTTTTGTTTTCCACCGCAATCTGGTTCACATTATGAGTACAGTACTGACAAAGTTGAGGTGGTTTTGTTGGGGTTTTTTTGGTTGTTCTGGCAGTTCCGTGGCTTTTGTCACCTCTTTCTCTAAATATTTCTTTGTTCAGCCTTGTGCCTTTGAAACTTTATACCCAGGTCTAGCTATCTTTGCTTTTCTAGACCTCTGAACAAAGTAGTCACTATCTTGTAAGAAAGCATGGACTACTCATCCAGGTCTGAAGTTCTCTTAAACAAAAGACCCCGAAATAATTGTTACAACTCTAATCATGTGCTGCCTGAAAACGTGCTCGCACCCTCTGAACCGCAGCGGGTGTTGCTGATATTTGGTTTGACTTCCACAATCACTTCAATGTGCAGGCACTGCCCTCCTTGAGCCCCAGCCGAGTCCCCGCACCAAGGATGGCGGGGGGTGGGCGCACAGACAGAGGCTCTCATCTCCCAGATAATAGCAGGAGACTGGGCCGGGGAGGCTTTAATCTCGCCTCTCGAATCATAATTTATCCCTTTTTGTTGCCAGCGAGGCACCTGGCAAGGGAAGCCCGGGCTCCTCCAAGGGACCTTCCCCGCAAAGCGCTCCTTTCCCCGGCGGGGCCGGCCTGGCCGGAGCGACCCGGTCTCTCGCTGGGATAGCCCGTGGGGCATCAAAGCGGGACTCGTGTCCTTC
>VZRW01011260.1:116087-192680 GCA_013398125.1 Aegotheles bennettii | reverse complement strand
CGGGCGCAGGGGGGAGGCGGTGCGGTTGCGCCCGGGCCGCCCCTCCCGCGCCCCGGCCCCTCTAAGCCAGCGCGGCCACTGCCGGCCGTGCCCCTGGTAGCGCTGGCTCAGCTGCTGGAGCCGTGGGAAACCCGAGCGCCTCTGCTTGGCTCTCAAACTTCTGGCTTTAAAGGGAAAGTATGTATAAAAAAATAACACAAAACAGGAGACAAAAAATCATAACCATGTTCAGACTTGTGTGCGTGTACAATCGCGCACACGAGCATCAGCCACAAAACAGGACACTTCGACTGGGGAAAGAGGCTTAAAAAATAATATGATGTCATAAATGCTAGCTGTGTTACACATCTGGTCATTTTGTAACTGTGTATTGAAAGTTGGCAACAATCAAATCCTCCCTTACTCGGAATTCTTACCTGAAAAAGCAACCTATAAACCGTGTCTCTTCTTTCTTCTTAAACGGCGTGGAAAGATACAGCACTTTGAGAACAACTCGTATTTCATAATGGAGACCGTAGTGACGACAGCTGCTACATGCCAGCTTGGCTTGGTAACAAACCCATCTGCTTGTTTTACACTTTTTTCGGTTCTCCTAAAATAGCTTTTTACCAAACCCTGGTCTCTAGCACTCAATCAGAAGAAGTGCCTGTCCCTTTTCGAAGTGCCTGTGACCTTCAGTCACTTTATCAGCTGACTAAGCCAAATTGTCATTTTGACCAAATGATCTTCGATACTTGTTCCTTCATCTTACAGAGAGGTTTCGCATTCTGTCGCATTGCCACAGATACATAAAATTAATGGTTTCCAAGCTAATCACCCAATTCTGGTGGCCCCTGCCATGTGATTTTTAACATTCAGAAACAGGAAGGGACTTACACAGTCATAAAATTGTACTTCTTCCGTGTCTTTTTGAGCTGCCTAATTAAATATGGTGATCCAAATATCATGTGTTTAACTGCCATTTTATCACCTAAAATGGATTTGGCCTGACCTCGAGTGCCAAAGAAACTACGCTTAGATACATTGTTCTTGGGTGACCACTGGCAAGTGCATCATTAGAAAACCAAGATAATTGGTTTTCTAATTACGGAAAACTAAAGCCAGAAACGAGGTCAGGATGTTTTTTCCACCTCAAGCAGGTGAGGAAGTACCAGGCTACCCTGCAATCACCAACCCATTATCCCCCTTCAGCCCAAGTTCTCCCAAGATGATTTAGCATTCAGGTGTCTCTTTTCACAGGACAGAGATTGTGGGGGCATAGTTCAACTAACTTCAGCAATTTTAAACTTACGTATGAAATCCACTCTGGTTAAATAAGCATCCTCTAGAGACAAGAGAGACAGGGAGGTGGTTCCTGCAGTGACTCACAGCAGCAATATGAGATACCTGTTTTAGAAAAGGGTGACTCATCTGCTGCTGGTGCATCTGTACCTTCTATGTACAGATTCCTGGATTAGCTGTTGGAAGCTAGTGTGATGAGTTTGGTGCAATGAGTTCCACACCTGGATTTTAGTGAGGAGAGCCCTCAACTCTCCAGCAGTGACCCACAAAAGCCCAGGCTCTGAGTGCTCAGAGTGAGAAACATGTCATCTGAGGCATTTTGGTGGCTTTGGTCTGTGACTCAGCTTCCTTGTTTGGAGCTAAGTAGGCTCAAAAAGCCTCAAGAATTACTGGAAACTTTAAACTGGAAAATTTTAGATGTGCTTGACAGATAGGAGTACTTTTGGTTTTTTACACAGGAGGTGATAAACTTCTGAAAATTGTTCCCATAGGATGTCATGGTCGCAGACAGCCTCGACAGGTTCACAAAGGGTTTAGAGAGACTCATAGTAAACAAGGCCCATAACCTTATGGTAAAAGCAGAGATGTGCCCTCTAACATACACAAACACAAAGGGTTTCTAGACACAGGTCTGAGTGGAGCAGACCTCAAACAGCCCCCAGGCTTACAGGCTCTCCCTGAACGGCCTCTCCAGTTGCCACTGATGGAGAATATGACAATGGGGCTGGTTGGACCATCGGTATGAAGCCTTCCTCTGTAAATCTTCAGATTATTGTTGGGCAGATACAGTGGGATGAAGAATAGTAGCTAGTAGTTACCCTGCTCTAAATTTTGCTCTCATTGTGGCCCCTGTTGCAGCATGAGGACACAGAAGGCTGGAATCCCAGACCCTGGATCCAACCCGGCTTTGGAGGCAGCACTTCTATTCCTCCATGTTATTCCTTTCAGATCTTCCAATTCACTTCTCCCAGGCTTCTGAGAAGTCCAGCCATCAAATTATCAGGATGTCTGATGGCACACAATAAATATTGCATCTTTGGGAATGAAGCTCATAACTCAGTTTGCCACTCCTGACTAATGAGCCCATCTCAAACTCATAAATGAATATGTTCCTCGGACTAATGACCACATAACATGCTGGGATTGATGTTGTGGAAGATATTGCAGACACATGGGAGTTTTCAGGAAATATCAAGGCTCTTTAGAACCGCTACTAACAATGCACTGGCTTTGTTTTAATATCTGTGTGGGATTTATTTTCTGTGTTTATGAGGTTTTTCTTGCCTCTACTCTCTCTAATCCCAATTAAGCTGAGTCATGTGCATGCAGAGCATAAGGGGTTGTATTAGAGCAGCATCAAAAATGGAAATTTTCATTTCACAGAAATTATCCATATCACTACTAGCTTTCGTTTGGATTCAGAAAGGTGAAAAATTGAAGGAAAACCTTCCCAGTCTCTTAATAGATATCTGAAAATTGATAAAAATCTGTGATCTCCCAGCTGTCTTGTCTGGTTGATTGTTCATGAGGCAGTTCTCAGCCTCAACAGTTTTTTCCTTCCTTTCTTTTTAGTTTGACTCCTTCCATCATAATATACATAATCAGCACCTTTGCACACAAATACAGCTGAAAAGTCTATTCAAGCAAAAGCTAGAAGAAATTAATTTTGAAAATATCCAAACCAGAACATTTCAAAATGGCCAGAACACTCATTCTCCTCTAAGATGATATTTCTGGTTTCAGGCAGTGTTGCAGTTATGATGACAACATTTTCTGCTGGCAAGGGTGAAACTTAGCTGGTCAGAAGGATGTTGCAGTTTTATACCTCTTGAGCTGGACCAGCCTGGAGTCTGAGTCACTATTAATGCATTTGTTTGGTTCCCACTCTGTTATTGGCTTCTTACATGATACTGGGCAGGTGTCCTAATCCTCCAGGAACTGGCACAGACACTGCTCTCCTCCTTTCCAGATTTTCTGCTGTGCTCTATGGAGGAGAGACTTCATGTTTCTCATCTAGCACAGGAAAAACAGAGTGTGGTTAGGGATGTTATAACCCAGATGGCTGTGGTAGAAACTTTCTGTCTTGTCTGCACTGTTTAGAGTTCAGCCATTCCTATTTCTGTTGAGGTTCACAAGGCAGGTCCTCAGGCCATCCTTCAGCCTTTGAGGAAAATCAGAGCAGAATAGTATTCTGTCCTTTGCTGCTGCAGAAACCCTTGCCAGAACCAAACTCCTATGCAATGAGGGACAGTGAAGCACTTAAACTAAAACACCCTCTCCTCGGAGGTGCATGCACAGGTTTTTCTCTCAAGAGATTCAAATCTGCACATTTAAATATTTAATGCTTTTGAATGATTGATGGGTTGAGGCACAGGTCTCCTAACGTTTGGTTTGTTCTGTGCCTGCATCCTCATCTGGGTGTCTTGAGCTAACAGAACAGCACAGACTGATAATAAATGCTTCTGTTATGGGAACTGGACGCATTTCATTCCTTAGCAGCGTGTTTACTGCCAGCTCCTACTTCTACCTGAGTGGGTGCAGGACATACTGCAAGGATCACTAATTGCCTGACACGTCTTTGCCAGTAACCAGCTCAGCTGAATTTTCCCTGCCCCTCTGACTTACTTTCGTTCAGCCCCAGCATCATGTTGTGCTGTAACAGATTTCAGTTCAACTGGAGAAACTGTTTGGTTTCTCTGTATCCTGCCCAGCCCTACTCTGCTGCCCAACAGCACAGTTGCTGAGCTGAGGCACAGGTGAACTCTAAGCTCAGTGAGTGTAGAGGACTGTCTCTTTGCCCTTTAGTTGCACAATAAAGATACACCATCCTTCCATATGGCCAGCACATACAGATATTTCTAACCCAAATGCTTGCCTGGGCATAACGTATGGTGTCGCTGCCAATGGCATGATCTTCTCCAGTCTCCAAGAGGTAGGACAGATAGTATTCCTGGCCTCCTGGCATCAGCTCTAGCACAAAAGGTAGTACCACACACATATTTATAAATGTCCTCGCTGTTCACTGCCATGCTTGAATGCATAGGACTGCTGAAGACATATCAAATAGTAAATACTTATGAGGTCAGACTGGGGTCAGGCATTGCATCTTTCATGCAAACCCCACTTCAGAGCAGATTAGCCTGTTAAAAGCACTTGCTTCCCTTCTGTAAAAGGCTGCTGGAGAGAAAAGAATCCATTCCTCGTCATGAGGGGGCCCTAGTGCAGCAGTAAAAAAGAGCAGTGCTCATTTAGAAAGCAAGTTAGCTGAAAGATAAACCACCCTCTTAAAGATAATTCCCCCCCATCCTCAGTGAAAAATACTGAGACACTCTGGATTAGCTGGCAAAGATAAAGTGCTTCCCAATAAGGACTCAGATTTATAACTACTGAAAAAGTTTCTCCTTCCTCCTGTATTTGGAAATAGCTTTTCCATGGCTGAGAGGACAGGGTTAGGCAGCTCTTCCTGCTGGGGGAGATGGGGACACTGATACCAAATGTTCTCACTGCAAGATAGTGATTACAGGAATACCATCTCACAGCAACAGGCAGCAGGGGCTGAGAAATGACCTGCCTGCTGAAGAGCAGTTTGACTAAGCCAGCAGGGAAATGGAGTGAGAGCTAATTACAGTTAAAGGCATGACAGATTATAAATGGTGCAGTTGCCACGGCTGGCAGGGTGTCTATCACAGTGACATAAACAAATAAATAAAAGAGAAGACACTTGGTGCTGCAAACCCCCAGCAAAGTCCATGCAAAGCACGGACTGTCAATAAGGGCTGCACGTGCCTCTGATTTCCCAAACAGCTCTGTAATAAGCTGGGTAGGAAACTTGGCTTTGTGAAACAGCCTGTAGCACCTCACTTAGCACTGAAGTCCACAGCTAGTGACTCTTCTTTACTAATAGGTCAGCATGGCCTTTTCACGCTTTCCTGCTGGTTTATTCTTTTTATCATATGAACCACAAACCACCACCTGTTTTAAATTTATAATTCTCTGTGGGACTTCTGAATGCTTTTGAAACCTAACAGAAAACACCAGCAATGTAAAGATTTGCAACATATGCTAACCCACATACTTGCCAACCTCACCGCCACCAATACAGGTAATAGCTACACAGCTAGCAGTTGAGCACAGCAGCACAATCCTCTCAATTTTCCCCACCAAAAGTTAAGTTATTCATTTAGAGTGTTTCTCCATTCTGGATCCTTCTAAAAAGCTGACTCTTCCTGTTTTCTTGGTTAGTCAGATCCCCCCCCCCCCCATGTTTCCCAGTTCCTGTGCAGCTGAGCATGACATGGATCAGAGCACCGCCTGGTCCTCTCTCCCTGCTGGCTGCTCCAGTCACGTTGAAAGCCAACCTGCCTGGTAAGATGGGGAAAAAGACCTGAGGGATCCTCCAGTGGGAAAAAGCCCATGTAGTGGTGATCAGGAGCCCAAAGAGTTCTCTATTATGGGGTCCCTTTACCCAACCCTTACTCCCAGCCACTTTGGCAGCTCCGGGCAGGAGACTCTGTGGAAGATCAGAATCCATAGAGAGGAAAAGGCAGGGCTGGAACTAGGAAGAGTTTCAGAGCACTCACCCCTTTCCTCCACTGTGGACACCCAAGATGATAAACACTCCTTTCTCCAGGCTTGCTGGCTAGCATTAAATTCAGGCTTGGCAGCTACACACCAACAACAGCCCAGCCTTCTTTGGAGGCCCTTGCTGTGCAGCCAGCAAAGGTGTTTCCTCTTTCAGCAGCAGGAGACAAAGACTCATCTGGGAAAAAAACAGGGAAAGCCAACCAAGACCATTGGTGAAGCTGCCAGACTGAGCCGGTGCTGCTCACAAAGGCTAATTGAGACCTGGTGAAAAAGTAAACTCTCTCATTAACCACACATATAGGAAAGCCCCAAGCGAACCCCTTCACGAGTAACCAGCACAGCATGCCACATGGCTGAGATCCCAGAGAGCACTCTCCTGGTTTGAAGGCTTGAGCCATACAGCTCTGCTATGTTCCCACATACAGCAGAGACATAATTTGGTAGCTGCAGGGTGCCACACAGTTATTGTGGTCCTCTCCTTCTAAGGTCTGCAAGGAACTCTGTTCTTCACCAGCAGTCAGGCTGGGCATTACAACACAGCTATCACAGGAGGCCATCATTCCATATATGAGACAACTGGACCTCCCAGAAAAATCTCTACATGTCCAGATCCAATTCCATAAAGTGGTAGAAAGTGTGTCTTGAAGGCAGGAATGCTGAGGCAGGACAAAATTCCATGGATACCATTAAAAATCAGGAACCAGAATTGGTCTACCTGAACTAGTTATGTGCTTATATCTCTTTAAAGCATATAACTGAATAGTTTTAGTCGAAAGGAGAAACAGGAAGATTAGTCACAGGCCCAAGCACATGCTTTAAGATGGGAAGGGAATTACACCTCTATGGATGGAGATGTCTAGGAAACAGCAAAGGAGGAGGGGGACCCAAAACAATCTGCAAAACACAAAGGAATGCTGAGGCAGGGAGCCTTTCTTTGTGTCACATATGGGCTCTTAGACTAGTTGGAGTGAGTAAATATCAAGTCCATCCATGTAAAGATGATGGTGTCAGTGTGCCCAAGTACTGATCCATCCAGCTTCTTCCACATGCATTTGAGCCCACTGCATGCCACAATATAATGTACTCTGGCAAAGACATTTATCTTCCACCACTTCAGTAAAGCATTACCTCCTAGTATCATAAAAGCCCCTTTTGTACAAGTTTGTGTGTTTAAGTTCTATATGTTTCTATAGATTCAGATGGAGAAATTGTTACCAGAAAACACCACAGGTCAAATACCAGAAAGATACATACTAAGACAACATTACTTGAAAGTTTCCCAAGAGCTGATAAGCTTTGGAGACAAGTATTCCTGGTGAATTTGCAAGACCTGATAAAATTAGATCACCAGAGTCTAAGCTGTGCAAGGCTGCCAGCACACATTAGCATCTACAACAGGTTGTATAACTTGGATCACACCCATGAGGGCAGTGGCTGCTATATGCAGATGAAGAATACAGAGTTATGTATACAGATGGTGAAACAAAGTGCTCTCTGAAGGAATTTCTAAAGACCTGCCTAGAAGCCAGTAGTACTTCAGGGTGACTTTCTGCTTCAAGTGTGCACATTGGGAATGGCTTCCCCATGGTTACTCCAGTTTGTAAGTGGCCATGAATGAGAGGTGTGTTATGTGAATAGTTACCTACTATTACTAATATTACCTTGATTCTATTAACAGCAGCAGCTAATGACTAAAAGGTATTTTAAGAAATAGCAGTTGTAATCTGTGTTTTCCCCCAGCACTATCCCCTATCAAGGAAAAAGGAATTTACACCACTTGTTTGGGAGAAACATGCTAAAGACTGTGTGGCACCCATATCTCTTTCTGGTGGAACTTGCAGACCCAGCTAGGACAGACAGTGTTAGCATAGAACAGCTTCTTTGGCCAAACAAACCACTAGCCATGAAATAATTTGTTGAAATCCCAGTGAAATCCTTGCCACTGCTTGCCAGAGGGAATTGGTGGCTGTGGGGAGCATGTTCCTCCTCCTGAAATGTGCTATAGGAAATTCAGTCAAATCCAGCCCTGCAGAGGGACTTGACAGGAACCATGTGCACTGTTTGTTGAAGGACAGGATCTGTACAAAGGGAAAAGGTCCTGTGTTAGACTCTGCTAACTGCTGTCTGCTCCATCACCCACACATTGTCTTCTTTGCATGCTTCAATGCGTGACTAGGGACCATGAACTGACAGACCCAACTCTGCCACCTAGACACTCTAGAGACGTGGGTTGTCGTTTGAGTCTTCTGTTTTTATAAAGTGTCTCTATAGGTGGTGTCTTGTGTCTGCCACTGATGTCCAAAGGAACTATGCAAATTCAGCACTTTTAATGCAGGAAAACAACAAGTGTTGCAAGTCACGCTGTCGCCAAAAAATGAGACCCACAACATTTTATCTTGTAAGCCTCCCACTCAATCTGCCTCCAGGTAACCTGCATTCCCATCTCTCCAGGGCTGTCACGTCTGTACCTCCACTTAAGGAACAGGCAAATATTTCCATCTATAAAAAGAACATGAGCTTGTTTGAATAACTATTGCAACAAAACTAGCTTTATTGAGTCAGACCAAAACTATCCTCTGACTAACAACAGCCAGCAGCAAATGCGTAGAGGCCTTAGAAGAACAGTCAGATTAAATCTGGACCTTTATTTTTAATAACTACCAACAGCATCGTCCTCTGTGAAGCACTCTCTCCATGCAAGTGCTGAAAGGCTTGAGCCAGATCTTGCACAGTTTTGCAGCTCCTAACCCCCATATACAAATGCAGGTGCAGAGCTGCAAGTGGCAGCCCAAAAACATCCACGACAAAGCTGAGAATCAAATGCAATCTCTTGACACTGGGATATATTTTCAAAACCACCTGTCCAAAGCATGATGGAAATTATTAAACTAAAGAAACAAAGATTTTGACAGGTGAAACTTCCTTCCAGATTTTCTGGCGATGTTCCAGCCTTGGAACTGAATAGACTGAAATTTAACATGCACACCTGACCTCTGTGAGCACACAAGCGCAGTGCCTAACTGAAATGCCATTCAAGCAAAACTTTCTGCTTGGTGAGCATATTTCCTGTTGTCTCCAGTAACTCCTTCAATCCCAGCACACTGATATCAGCAACATCATGATTTATTAAGACACGGAACAGAGTTTTTTCCAGTGTTTTCCCCCACTCCATCATTGATGAGGTTCCAGCTTTGAGAGCTTTCTGGGTTCAGGCAGCTGGAGCTGGCACCCCTGGTGAGCTGTGGTCAGCAAACATTTGCAATCAGCAGCTGACTTCCCACTGTCAACTGCCCATTCGGGCAGACAACAAAGCACTTTGCTTTTGTGCCCAGCACCTTTGCTCCAAGAACAAAAGAAGGTCCCCCAGCCTGTGGAAACTCCTGAGCCTATGCGTTGCCTACAGCCATTGGATTTATTTAATGGCCAAATAAAAGAAGTCAAATCGGGTGTGATTGAAGAACAGGGGAAAAGTGAGCTGGCTCAGCCCTGCTTTAATGATATTAGTCATGAATTTTTTACTCAAAGTTCTCACAGCTTGCTTTCCTTTTTTCCCCTCTTATCTCATTCATCTGTGCGAAGCACAGGTGATGTCAATCTTGCTGAGACAGTCCTGAAAACTTTGCTCAGCTTTGAAATTTCCACCTGTACCTCAGACTTCAAGGAAAGCCTGTGGGATGTCAGCAGCTGTAAAGCAAAAGGGAGTCCTTTCCAATGTTCTCTACCAGTGTCAAAACATTGTCAAATACCCACACTTCATGCAGAAGCCTTTCTACTTCAGTAACATGCCTTTCCCTGTACTTCCACCTGTGCATCAGCAAGCAGGGTAGCTGGTAGCATGGCTTCAGTGCCCTCTAAAGCTTCTAAATCATTGCTGCCAGCAACCCAAGCAGATGCCACCTCTATCTGGCAGAGTGGCTTTTAGGAAGTCATAAAGTATCAAGTGAGACTTCTCCAAGGCTGTGTCACCAGACTTGCCAGAGAGGAACCAGCAAGAACCTTAAGATTAAATGCCATCACTATAGGAGTTAAATTAATTACAGTGCAGATAGAGTAGGTGAGGAAACATGTATGAAGTAATTAAGCAATACACCTACTCAAGTTAAAATCCAGTGACATCCACTCCCTCCCAAGAAGTTTGGATGCTCATTCCCTCTCTGCCACTGACCAGCTGAGCAACCTCAGCCATGTCCTCTTGTTCCTTCTTCACAAAAAGGAGTAATCCCCACCTCACTGAGCCTTATGCAACATGCTCCTGCTGCAGCTTATGTGATACCACTGAACCCATTAAAGGAGTAATTTGACCTGTCCTAGATAACCAGAGACTTGGCAGAGGTTGGTTTTGAACCATCCCAAGGCTTATTTGATTCTGCATTCTTGCCTAAGGTCTTTTTGCAGATGGAGGAAATAAAATCAATTTCAGATCAAAACGCTTTTTAAAAGTTGACATTATTAAGTAATGTAAAGGTTTGTAACTGGTTTATTTGCTTAGTGATGAAACAGCAGAGGATATAGCCACTGGAAGCCTTGCAGCTAGAATATCTACTTTTCAGATATCGGAGGAGATAGGGTAGCTGTTCAGATCTAGCAAGATTCCCCATGGAAAATGTTTAAAGATCAAACATCTGTAATTTTCCCTCAGACAGGACATCCTGCCAACCACCACAAGGACATGGTCACACTAACAGAAATGCCAGATTTTCTGTTTGTCTGCAAGCACCAGAGAGTTGCTGAATCTTTGGCTGACCACAGAAACCAGAGAACAGTAAACTTCACGGGTGATAAGACTGATGCCAGGCAAGGAGGAAATCAGCTGATTGATACACACCCCATGCTCTCCAGCACAGCAGGAGCAAGGGGTTACTTAAGTGAAATGACCTGATCGGGCACTGTGAGCACACAAACACCCACTGAGGCTGAAATCACACAACCAATATAGCAGCTCAGGGACAGTCCTCATTGAGGGGTGGCCTCAGCCTCCAGCTCCTGAGATGACACTTCCTGAGTCCTGCCCCTCCACCCCAGTATCTGCAAGGTCATCAGATGAGAAATATTCCCAGCTTGGCCAAAGAAACCCCTCAGCAGACCTGCTCTAGTATAGGAAAGAACCTATAGATAGGCTGTTAAGTTGTTCAGAGACCTGAGAAACAAAGCCCCCAGAAGAGGGCACAAAGGCACTTTAAATACCAGCTATGTCCCCAGAACTAATTCGTAAGCTTCCAGACTCCAACAATATCCCAGCAACAAGCAGAGAAATGCCACATAGGAGATCAGACTGCCACATCATCAGAAGAAGAGATATTTTCACAAGCCTTCATTGCATGTAAGGCCAGGGACACAGGCACTGCTTTCCTCAAGGGCAAGGAACTCTCAATTGTCAGTAACGCCTACAGGCTCTGAAGCCTCAGGATTACTTCAGGTTGCAATATCAAAGCCTAAAACCCTCTCATTCACACTACCCAGAGCATACCTGATCCCAAAAAAGAGATGGTAACAAGGGAGAGTTGCAAAAGAACTCCCTACTCAACAAAGTATGCTTTCTTTCCTGAAAGCAGACCATGTATTGCTCTGCTCCGCTTCCCCTACACAGTACCAGTTGGAAGAGGGAGCTTCCAAATACTTCTGCAGCCCCTTTTCTCTAGCAGCTACTTTACTAGCCTTAAACAACTTCCTAAATGACAAGCAGAATTTTTGAGGCTTAATCTCTAAAACTGCACTATAGTCTTGCTGCAGCCCATCATTTCCCCAGCACATAGTATCAGCAACATCCTACATACTTTCATCCCACAAATAACCTTCCAGAAGCTCCTGTCCCAGCAGGCTCCTTTTATAGGAAAGCCCCACTGCTCAGCTGCCCTCTATCCCCCACCAATCCTCCACCTGGAAGAGGGGGGAGAGCTGACACAGCTGAGACTCAGCCTGGCTCCTTGTAAGAGGACAGTCCACATTTCCTCAGCAGAGAAGTTACAAACTTGTGCTAATTTCAGTCCAAACTCTCCAAAATGCACAGGCTGAGCCCCTAACTATGCCTGAAAGAAATTTATTAGCATATTTGAGTGAACATAAGAGAATGAACCACCATCTTAACTTTGCGTAGAGGACATCCAGCCCCAGGTTTACCTATGTGGAAGGTGATTTTGGAAATCCTGTCAAAGATACTGTGAAGCAACCAGTTTTCAGAGGGCAGGGGCTCTTTATCATTTCCTGGAAATCAAGATTAGAGAGGGCATTATGATTGGGGTTTTTTTCCTTAGATGTTTCTGAATTGTGCTCTTGGAAACTCTCTAGTAATCACTAGTTCCTTGGAAATTCTGGCTTTTTGTCTCTCAAGATAACCCAGCAAAGGGAGAGGGAAAACAGCTCCAAATTACCACTTAGCTGATGTTAAAAAGAACATATTTGTGGCCACTTTCTCCCTCTTTTTATAGGGCTTAGCACATTTTGAATGTGTGAGCTTTGACTCAGTTCAGATGAAGCCCAGCACTGTCTGCTATTGGTTCAAATCAGAGTCACTCAGCTCTCCATGAGAGGCATCACATGTAGGACACACTGGGGCTGAGGTCATGAGAGGACGTGGCAGTGGGCACTGTTGCCCTTTGTCAGGACATTGAAGGCAGAAATCTCAGAGGACTCAGTGATTTTATTGGAGGTTCTACAACCTTCCTTGTGACCTGTAGGGCACTTGCTCCTTCAGTGCATGGGTGGGATGATGAACACAGTAGGACACTGCTGAATTCTCTACTACATCATTAATGCAGTTACTTTGGGAGAGAAGAGGGAGAGACCCCACTTCAGTGGAAATATTGACAGAGACCTGATATCCAGATCCTTCCTCCGAGAGGAGACTTTGCTATTAGAGTCAACTTAGCAAACAAGGTGCCATTTGATTAGTCAGTTGTTTTCTGGGCTGGCATAGATAGAAATTATTGCAAACTGCACTGCTTTTGGCCAGACATTTGATAGAGTGCACATTATATATTTATTAAAGGAGTGAAGAAATCCTAACTGAATAAAAATAGCAAGGCTTGGATTAGAAACTAGCTGGCAGATGGGGAACAAAGGTTCAACTGTTGCTTTAGGGTGCCTAGTGTCACCAGAGGATCCTGCATGATGTTGATGTGGGTCTGCTAAGATGAGGCAGAGAAGACATGGAAGACACAAGACTGGCCTGAGAAAGCACAGTAAAACACCATCAGGTCTTTTGGGTGACTGACTGATGTCTTGATCAAGAGAGGCAGTAAGCCAGTGAAACAGGCTCTCTCTGGTGTCTGGTAGAAACTGCACACAGATCTGAGCCTTGCAGCCCAGCCAAGCTGGAAGACATATCATTGAAGGTGAGGTGCACAGTGGGGTCTGCTCTTCTGCCATGCAAGATGGGAAGTTCACTCTCTTAATGACAGGTGGAGCAGTTATATTTTACATTATTTATAGAAAAAGGACAAAACCTCCTGTCCTTTGTCAGGCTTCTTTTAGTCAAAAGGAAGCTTCCCTTATGAACTGATACCTCCCACCTCCCGTGGTGTTTCTAGTGGGTGTTTAAAAATGGAGAAGGGACTGGAGGGTCCAGTCTCCTCAAACCTTTGGGGTTTGCTCCCTCTTCAGACGGGCCAAGTGTATCCCTTCGTAATGAAGGTACCAGTTCATTCCCAGGCACCAGTGTGCTGTTAGCCCTGCTCCCTCAGGAGTTGCTCTCTGCAGAGAACCATCACAACTGCAACAATATCGCACTTTGGGATACAAGACAAGGAGCTGACTTCTTTTCCCAACGCAGAAGAGAGCTTCTAGCAGGCAGTGGGGACAGGGTACACACCATGTGTGAGGTGCAGCGCTGCCACTCTGAGGGCAGTCAGCTCCACTCACAACCCAGACGTTACAACTTCAGTCACTCCAAACCCAGAAAGTGGTTTAATATACACACCCTTTCCTCTGCCACTTCTTATCACACATGTGATCTTGAGTCAATATGGTCAAAGGGTTGTTCAGGTAAATTAATTAATTTAAAGACTTTGATGTGTCTATTAAGATAATGAATAAAAGCTGCCATCAAGATCAAGGTCTCCATTGTGCTGGGTGCTGTACAAACCCACACTGGGACATACTCACTGCCTCCACAGGCTTACAGTCTAAGTACAAACTTCATTAAGGAGGGAGACTGAGGCATGTGAAAAAGGAATAATTTATCCGGGATCAAAGGCTGAGTTGGAATTAGAAGCCTCTGTGTCCTGAGCAGGATCTGCAATCTCCACTTAGCATCATCACCTGTCAATGACTGATACAGACTGTAAATACTGATTATAAAAAGCCTCCAAAAAACAAGCCATGCCTAATTCCTGAAGACATTTTGTTCTTTCTCTGATTACAAACTATGGGTGGGTAATGACTGTTCCAGCAGCTGCATGCAAGGCTTTGGCTGTAGCATCGGCAAGTGGGCCATGGCTGTAAGAATGACTCCTGTCATACGCAATCATCTATCAGCACACCCCGTGGTGCTAATAAAAAAAGCCCTTCACAGAGTGCACAGTGTGCATTATCAGCTGAGGTAAGAGCTGAGGCAGCATCACCATCCCTGAGTTGGAGAATGAACTGCAGGGGAAATGTATCTGAAGTTGATATCTTCAGTGCCATTGTGTGTTACATATTCCTCTTTGCTCACCCTGACGGCATGAGTTCTGAATCATGTTGTCATATTTCTGAAAAATGAGGAGAGGAAGGGTGGGACTCTGCCTCCAAACAGGTACTGCAATGAAATCTGACAGCAGAAAGTCTGGGAGTTAGCACATCTTTCACAGTGGTAATGGGTAAGGACAAAATTACCTAAACTGCATCAGTCCAGGAAATACCATCCAGTGATGGATTAATATGAATGTTTCAGGGTTTTTTTGCCTTCTCTCTTGGTGTGGCAATGAAGGCTTTGTCCTCTAAATATAGGGCTAATTCCTACTTTGCGTGTGTTTGTTAATGTAAAACCAGTGCAAACATTGCTGTTGATTTTCATTCTGAAAGCAGATGCAAGTCCCCATATCTGATGTTTGGGAAGAGCTGACTTTATACAGGATCCTGTTTTGATTCTGAGGTGGTGCCATGTTGCAAGAGGCCCGTGCACAATGCAGCACACAACCAATATCATCCAAAGTGAAGCTGTTTATTGAAAAGTACATCATCTTTTTATACACTTTTAGACTGGTGCTATTATTGGCTACTTGCAGCTGTTTACATACTTTGCTTATCTACTAATTGGTAACAGTTAAGCTGTTCACACAGAATATTTTACTGCTCATGCTCCGCACTCCCTTCCTCTGCATCCTGAAGTTCCTTATCTTCTGGGCTTGTGTGTTCTTTTTCTTATCTTCTTTGCAGTTTCTTGTTATTTTCGACAGTGCAGCTGTGTTCATGAGACTGAATTATTCACACGATCAAAGCTAAATTGCTCACATGGACTTAATTTCTCAGAAATCTCCAACAGTGACATCCCAATGTATTGGGGTCTTAACACCCAGCAGCCTCTAGCCAAAAGCCAGGATATTCTTCCATCTTCTTTGCTACAGTATCCCTGTTCTCAGCATTGACATGTCATTAGAGGTACCCTCAGCTCTCTCTTCCTCTCCCTAGTAGCAGGCAATGTTCTGGTCTGTTTTCAGCTAAGATATACCATACGATACACCATCTCACTGCCTGAGTCTGGGCAAGTCAGAATCTATGACTTGCAAGTCATTATCTATACCCCATTATCTATCCTGGATTTCAGGAAGGCATTTGACACTGTCTCCCACAGCATTCTGCTGCAGAAGTTGGCGGCTCATGGTCTAGACAGGTGGACTCTTCGCTGGGTTAAAAACTGGCTGGATGGCTGAGCCCAGAGAGTTGTGGTGAATGGAGTTAAATCCAGATGGAGACCGGTCACGAGCGGTGTCCCTCAGGGCTCGGTCTTGGGGCCAGTCTTGTTTAATGTCTTTATCGATGACCTGGATGAGGGGATCGACTGCACCCTCAGTAAATTTGCAGATGACACGAAATTGAGTGGGAGTGTCCACCTGCCTGAGGGTAGGGAGGCTCTGCAGTGGGATTTGGACAGGCTGGAGCGATGGGCTGAGGCCAATTGCATGAGGTTTAACAAGGGTAAGAGCCGGGTCATGCACTTCGGCCACAACAACCCCGTGCAGTGCTACAGGCTTGGGGAAGAGTGGCTGGAAAGCAGCCTGGTGGAAAAGGACCTGGGGGTGTTGGTTGACAGCCGGCTGAACATGAGCCAGCAGTGTGCCCAGGTGGCCAAGAAGGCCAACGGCATCCTGGCCTGTATCAGAAACGGTGTGACCAGCAGGAGTAGGGAGGTGATCGTGCCCCTGTACTCGGCACTCGTGAGACCGCACCTTGAGTACTGCGTCCAGTTCTGGGCACCGCAGGATGGGAAGGACATTGAGGTGCTGGAGCGAGTCCAGAGAAGGGCAACAAGGCTGGTGAGAGGTCTGGAAAGCAAGCCTTATGGAGACCAGCTGAGGGAACTGGTGTTGTTTAGCCTGGAGAAGAGGAGACTGAGAGGAGACCTTATTGCCCTCTACAACTACCTAAAAGGAGGTTGTAGTGAGGCTGGTGTTGGGTCTCTTCTCCCGAATTGCTAATGACAGGACAAGAGGAAATGGCCTCGAAGTTACGGTTGGATATTAGGAAGAAGTTCTTTACTGAGAGGGTGGTTGGGCACTGGAATAGGCTGCCCAGGGAGGTGGTGGAGTCACCGTCCCTGGGGGTGTTCAAAAAATGGGTTGATGAGGCACTTGAGGCCATGGTCTAATGGTCTAACGGTTAGGAATATGATGGGATAAAGGTTGGACTTGATGACCCTGGAGGTCCCTTCCAACCATAATGATTCTATGATTCTATGATTCTATGTCATGCCTCAGTGCAGCCTCTACCAGCTTCTACCAGCCTGACTGACACTTGTAAGCATACTGAGAAGTTGTAGTAGACCATGTCCTGGGATGTTGCAGTGATGGAGGTCAGAGAAGGATGACTTTGTAAAACATTCATACAAAGCAAGCTTGACTGCTATGAGTTATGACAAAGGAACATAACCAGCCAGAGTAAAGTTCTCTGTCATGCATTGACTCCCCTCAGCAGCACCTGACCAGAATGGAGCCCTCTTTCTTAGCTGTGCTTCAACAGTGACACTCAGAAAAGGGTTATTATTTCTAGCTACACTTGTCTGTCACTTCACAGTGGAAAATCTTGAACAGGCCACAGACCTCTTAACCTGTAACCAAAATGTCTGATCACTTTAGGCAGGAAAAGAAACAACTCCTTCAGAGAGTGTTATGCTTCAATAAAGCACCTCTTTGTGGTGGCCCGCATCAGTGGTGAAAACTCAACCAGGTTGACAGTACAAAAACCAAGGGACTTGTCTCCAACAGGTCAACAAAAGTGCTGCTCTATTATTTATACAGCAGCCTGTTTCTTGGGACACTTACAAAAGAGGGCAGAGTTGTCCAACAACGTTTCTCCAACAGCCACCAGTAAAAGTGTCTCATGCTTAAGATTTTGACAGGAAGCTGAATTCTGACTCTGTCAACAATGACATTTGCAAGGGACTGGTGACAGACTTTGCGGTGCCAGTTTATCGTGACCATCCTGGAGCTGTTTCTTCATCTTAGCACTCTGATTCATCCTCCAAGCTCCTCCTCATCACTATTTATTGGGACTGACTGACTGTTTTGGCAGAAGAGATGGACCCTGTCAGTGCAGATAACACTGGGGACTGCTGGAGTCAGATTTCCTTATAGCTCTCTGGGGGCCACAACACCTCGTGGGCTCATCCAATGCTCACCACTGATATGCAGCCACTCCCAAGATGAAGAGTAGCAATAAGTAACACACAGGAGGCCAAGAGAAGTTCTTGGCCAAGGACAGAGCAAAAAAGATCTGGTATTTTAATGTATGAACACTAAATGCATGAGATTTCTCAGGCAAACAGCCAAGACTCACACTCAACAAGTTTTGGGCAAGGCAAAGAGGTCCTACATGCCTTCTCAGCCTTGTTACCTCTTGTGATTTATGGTAAGCCTTTTGACATTCAGTGTTCATCGTAAAGCCCAATTGCCCACAGCCCAAGACTCTCAGCTTGCCTTTCATGCGAGAGAACAGCATGTTCCCAGCCCTAACGATTCCAGAGGAAACAAGCCCCAAGAGTACCTTAAAGGCTTGGACTCAAATAGTTCCCACTGTGTATTATTTTCAAACCAGTCTCATGATTTTGCAGGCCTGACTCATTCTGGGTAAATGCTGAGGGTTACTCATGTTAGTCACCCTTAGGCAAAGAGGAAGGACCTCACTGGACTTATGCCAGCACAGTTTTTGCCACTGTTTTGGGACAAAGAGCTGAGCCAGATTTGCAGGTCCCCGACCTTGGGAGTTGTCCCAGGACCTGTTAGCCAACACAGCAGTGAAAAAGTGTGGATCTAGATCCTCTGTGCATACCACTTGACGGCTTTACATGCATCTCCCTGCTGAGGGTTGCTGAGCACCTGGTCCTTCCCAAGCTAAGGCCAGGTGTCAGTAGAAGACTCATCAGCTGCCACGGCGGCTGGTCCCCGGGGAAGCGTGCTGCAGCACGAGTGATGGCTGCACCATGACAGACTGCAGCAGAGAGCTTGCTTCAGGGAGCTGCTGCCCTCCACCTGTGGGCACAGCCACCAGCGGCTCTGCACCGCTGCTGTGAACACTGAACCATTCATGATCACCCTTGGACTCAACCCATGCTGAGGCCTCAGAGTGCTTGGTCTGGAGAAGGGGGGAGAAGGAAAGTTGATTTTTTTAAGTCCAGATGCCCTGTGGAGCCTGTTGTCTGCGTTGGACATGGCAATGCCCAATACAGGAGCACTTTCCTGCACCCGTGATCCAAGGATGCTCTTCAGCAGCAGCACGGAGCCCCAGCTGAGCCGGGAGCACCATCTGCCGGCTGCGGAACAGCGAGCTGGCTCACCGGAGGGATAAACCACCGCCTAATTCCGAGCTGCGTATGCCGCTGCATGCTCATTAGACGGCGTAGCAAATTAGAGATCACAGGATTGCGTAAAACCCTCAGCTAAACCTCCTCCTGTCTGCCTTACAAAAGGGACTCCAAACCAATCAGTGTCTCAGCAGCAGAGCCGAGCAAAATCGCTGGGGAGAAGGATGTCCAGTTGTAAATTGGCTGGAGCTATTTGCGGCTCCTGCAGAGCACGTGGGCAGTTTCAGCTAAAAAAGATCAAAGCATGTCACTGGCAGTTTTCTTAATAAAAAGGCTTGATTTTGCTCAGTTTGAGATGTGGTTTTGTTTCCAAATATTCCTGATAATAGCAATATTGAGGGGAGCACAGGGAGCCCGAATGGGAAACAAACTGTATGTCTCTGCTGCAACAGTGGACCCATTTAAGCAGCTCATACGTAGATTTTGCTTGGGTTCCTCAGGTCTACCAGAGACTCAGCCTAGCAATTATTTACACCATGCTGCTGAGCCATCTTCCTGCTTTACCCACCTCTTCC
The DNA here is from genome assembly GCA_013398125.1 of Aegotheles bennettii. Lineage (NCBI taxonomy): Eukaryota > Metazoa > Chordata > Aves > Caprimulgiformes > Aegothelidae > Aegotheles > Aegotheles bennettii. The sequence goes on along the minus strand of VZRW01011260.1, from coordinate 173,306 downwards.
TCTGGTCCACTGAGCTCCACACACCTCTCAAACCCATAGTCCTTTTTCCCTCCAGCTACTAATCCTTCTGGCCAGCACAGAAAGATATCTCTGCCTTCTTTCTTCTTTTTTTTTTGCCATGGCCCAGATCTTCATGTAAAGGAGCCAAGCACGTTTCCCTCTTCAGAGGCAGAGGCGTCATGGGTGCTGAAGAGAGGCTTCTTTTACAGAGCCACCTGCACTGATGCCTGTGACATTTAATCCCATGACCCCAAGCTTGCCCGTGGTGACCAGAGCAAGGCTCTCTGAAGGATAGTGGCTGTGTCCAGGATGAGCAGTAGCATGTGGCCTGGGCTCCTAGTTCCCAAAGGGCAGTGCTGGGGAGTGCTGTAGCTGCCGCTCCACATGGGAGCCTGGCTTTCTTTCGAGGTGCACGGGGACAGGAACAAGGTGTGGCTGGCAGGCGGACAGGTTATGTTGTTAGGCCTGGGAGCTCAGTATGGTCCCTCTCACCTTCAGGGTTATCTCATCTCCTGGCAACTAGCCAGGAATGTGCTTCAACTCGCTCAGTCCTGTTCATCCTAATTACACCTTCCTGAAGTGCTATACACAATTCCCTTCTCACCTTCACAGTCCTTTTTCTCTGAGCTGATCCTTGCTTGTCCTTTAACACACCACCTCCTCGCTTTCCTTTGATTTTCATCCCCAGCTACCCCACCTCTCAGCACTTCTGTCCCTTTCCCTCTCACAGCCCTCAGCCACCTGGTCAGTAGGTACTGGAAAAAAGATGTCTTGGACCTGTACTTGCTTTCTGGACTCTCAAAAGAAACAATTTTTTGGCCCACACAGCGTGAGCCTGTGCAAGTCACTGCCATGGTAAGTCAAGATCATTCAAAGGGAATAATTTCTAGTACTGTAACTGAGAATATGTGATAAAGGAATCATTGTAGCCCAGGCTAAGGATGAACTGGAGCTTTTGAAGTGTTCTAAGATCACTTCCTCCAGGGCACGGCCAACTCCTACGTACCATGGCTAAAGAGGATGTTTCACTAGAGACCTTTGCCTTTCCTTTGAAAGTGGCAGCCTTGAACATCAGACTAGTCAGAGGGGCCAGCCTAGGGCACAGGAAGCTGGATTAATCTATCCCCAAACCACTGCCTGGCTTCAGGCCTCAGTTTTGCATCTTGTAGAATGAGAAAAGTGGGGGAGGCACTTTGAGAGCTGCAGGTGGAAAACACTTTGTAGGTGTCCATGCCTCAAACCTTGAACTGACCCTCTATAGCCATTGCAACATTTCTGTCCCATCTGATGTGAAATAATTTTCTTGTTTTCTTCTGAGCACCTTAGGATTTTCTCCAGCAACTGGAGAACAGCCTAAATATCTGACCCTCCTGCTTTTCCCCACAGTTTGGCAGAAGTCACTCCCTATGAGATGTGTGATGGATGTGTCCAGTCACACAGTCCACTGCAGTAGGCAAGGATCCCCTGAGTTGTCCCTGCATGAACCATAAGCAGAACCTGCAAATGTGAAGATACATTCCATACCGGTAACACTAGCAGACCTCGTGGGAGGCTGCTCAGCATGCGTCACCTGTGCAGAGAGCAGCATCAGGGAACATAAAGGTTACAAAGTCAAGTTTACAGTGAAGAGGTCACGCAGCAATTTGCGTGTCCTGGTGTGTCAATACCATCTTTAATGGCACAATCTCAGATTGACATAGCTAAAAAAAAAAAAAAAAAGCAGACAGAATTCTGGGCACACCAGCACCTTTTCTGCCTTTTCAGAGCTAAAATGCTCGAAAAACTGCATATTCATCTATCTAATAAAAGCTATTAAATTTCCCTGGCCTTTGTCTGGCTTTGTTTCTGGAACCACTTGACTATAGGAGCAGAATAGCCCAGGGCATGTTCAGTAAAGGATTGCAAGCAACACTTATCCTTCCTTGAGGTGCTGGGGGATGTTTTGACAGGCATTAGACACTGCTGAAGCCGTATTTAGCTGGTGCAAAAGGCAAAGCTGCTGTCAAGTCAGTTGAAATCTGCTTACTGCACTGGGAAACCAGACCTTCCTGAGACTTTTCATCTCTTTCACAGCTGAATTTGGTGGGTTCCCTAGACAAGATTCATTTCTTTTTATTTTGATCTCATACTTTTTGCATATTTTTTAAAATAAGAGACTTATAATTCCTTCTTGACCTTTTTAATGGTCATTTTATTTTAAAAAAATCAGTCATTCAGGCACTTTGCTTTGACACCAAGAATCACAGAATCATTGAGGTTGGAAGAGACCTTCAGATCATCCAGTCCAACCACCTACCTACAACACCACTAAACAATAACACCCAGAGCCACATCCTGACACATCTTGAACACCTCCAGGGACGATGACTCCATCACCTCCCTGGGCAACCTATTCCAATACCTAATCACCCTTATAATGAAAAAAAATTTCCTAATGTCCAATCTGAATCTCCCCTGCTGCACTTTAAAACCACTTCTTTTGAGATATTTGTGAGCCAGACTTGGAATTTTTACTCCCACTTCTTATTCTCATTCTTCATACCCAACTGCTACAGTTGTACCAGGGTGGAAGGCAGCAAGAGTGTTAGAGGATTTATTTTTTACTCTTTCTGTGACTACTTGTACAAGCTCTTTAAGGACAATTCAGATCTTCTCCGTACTGTGGAAATTAACCCTAAACAACTTCTATTAACATTTTGGGTTGGTTTTTTTTTAACAAACTGGAATAAATTACCTCAGATGGTGGTAGGTTCTCTATCTCCTGTTGTCCTCAAACCACATCTGCTATTCTGGGAGATGAGCAAATAGTCAAACAAACGTTACAGCACTCAATGCAAAGGTCAGTAGAGATCTGTATTGGCCAATGGGTCGGATGGAGTAATATACCAGTCCTTCTGGACATAAAATGTATTTTAATGCTCTCTGGGCCCATTTTAGAAAATTTATAGAGCTTTTGTTGGTAACAATAACAAATTTGAGGAATATTATAAAACAATTTTGTATCCCATTTCTATAGAGAGTACCTCACAGAGTCTATTAAACAGCCTTTGAGGACTGTAATTAAGTGCTTTGAAACATGTTTGTGACAGTTTTGTTTCAGGCTTTGCCTCTAGCCTCTTTGGCCTGAAAAAGATGCTTGTTTCCAGGAAAGTGGCTATTGCATTTAATTGAAATTAGAAGTTAATTGTGGAGGCTGCTGGCTAGGAAGTGCCCTGGTGCTGCTGGTGCATCTCTGAGCTTGGAGGAAGGCATGACTGCCTCTTGCAACAGCTAATAAAAAATAAATTCCTCCTCCTTAATTTGGAACCACCTACAATTATTTTTTTCCTCATTTTTGCAATCCCCTCACTCCATTTGTCTTGGAGTAAACAACAATAGCTCACCTCAGTGAACCCAATGGTGTTCTTTCTTTCCTGTTGGTCAAGACATGTCTGAAGCGTTGTGTGATTTCAAAATGCTGCTGCTGCCGGACCCAAGGAATGAGAAAACTCTGGTTCAAGAGTCCTGAAACATATATTTGAAGACTTACAAGAAACAATCAGAAAGTCTTTTTCTTCCTGTCACTGAAAATAAATGCCCAGTGCAGGGTGGCTACATCCCCTATATCCCACTGGTGCTATACTGGTGAGGCTGAGCCCCAGCAAGGCGGGCAGACTCTCACAGCCCCTCAGCTCCCCCAGGGCAGCATCAGCCACTGCAGTGGCTCCCTACACCAGGCTTGGGATAACCTCTTCTGACAGGGAGAGCACAGAAACCCCTAGTACTTGGATTAGGCCACCAAAACCACTAAACTGTGCTAAACATCACAGCATTGAAATCCTATTTCAATATAATAAATAATAAGCAATAAACAAAATGATTAAAAAATAAATAAGGGGCTTATTTCCCTCACCTTTCAGCTTCTGGGGGTTTCTATTATAGATATATTTTCAAGCTTTTTCTCAGTGTACCTAACACCTGAGTTTTTAAAATGCTCACGGCTCCAGGAGCTGGGGCTTTAATTAGTGCACATACCATCAGCCTTGCTGCAACAGATGCAGCTGGGAGGCACAGCTGGCCCTGGGATCCATTGCTGGCGGCTGCATTTTCTCCTCACTTGGATGGTTGCAAACCGTCCCCCGGGCCGAGTGGCCGCAGGCTGGGTGGGCAGTGCTGTGGGCAAAGGTAGGGTTATGCCAGCAGTGGCCTGCGTGCGGTGTCCCTCTCTTTCCCGGACAGAGCAACCTGACTTGGACAGAGCTGGTCCCAGCGTGTGACGGCCAAATTCTGGCTGAGAGCAAATCTCTGCTGGGCAGGTTTCCTGCCCCAAGACTGCGTGACCCCAGAGGGACTTCCATTCACCTGAGGCAACCCTGAGCAAAGCTCAGCCTCCGGCCAGCCCTGCCTGATGGCTCAGCCATGGGTCTCACTCCCCTTCAAATCCTACCCTTTTGCCCGGCAGCTGCACCCCAGGTGAAATGAGTTTGAATGATCTCAGCCCACATTTCAGCTGATTACATTCAGAGCTCAAAAATCAACTGTGCAGTATGGAGAAGATATTCTTAGGGCTCTGGGACAGGGTGGCACAGCTGGTTCTGTTGATCTAGGACAGGTCGGAGTGGCTGTGGTGGGTAGTGTGACAGCAACTGGGATGTCCCACATGGCCAGCAAGCACAGGCTGGATGGACTTCTAAGTAGTTCCAGCAGCACCTGGCCTGGGATAAGCCCTCATGGGGAGACTGCTGACTGTCACAAATCAAAGACTCTCTCCCATTGACTTCATAGGAAACCCTAAAAGCAAAAAAATTAAGGGGGGTTGGGAAGGTTTAGTCAGAGACCTTTCTCCTGGGGTGGGAGTAGCATGTCGCAAACAACAGGTGAGAAGAAAGAGCAGGTCACCATGATGAAGGAGGAGCACATGGAGGTACAAACCAGCTCCAGTTCCCCTTAAACTCCTGGGGGAGACTGAAGTGGAGATGATGTTCACATAGCTGTTTCCCAGCTTTCTCCCTGAAGCACACGGCATGGCCTTTGAATAGGGGGTGCAGGTGGCCCGAACCCAAACCCCCCATCACGAGGCACCCAATGCACCCTGGCCCCAGAGATGTCTCCAAGGCAGGAGGAGGCAAGGGCACGCCGGAGACAGCCCTTCCCATTGCCATTGCGGGGGATGGAGAGGCAGGGCAGTACTGGTGGAGATTGAATCTAGTGATTACTTTAAGGGATTTGCTGTCTCNTTTTTTTTTGTTTTCCTCTTTTTCCCTCCCTCTTATCCCTTTCGTGGTGCATTTGTCTTCGAGGAACCTGGGGTGTTCTTTTCATCAGTTCAATCTCTCTCTGGCACTTGAGTCCTGATTGGCTGAAGGACTTAGGGAAAAAAAAATCTTTAATTAAGTAGATAATCTCTTCTTAGGAAGTTCTGCGGCTCCATTTCACCAACCCCCTTTAGCTCTTACTTTAGGACTGGTTACCCTTTGCAGAAGTTGGGATTCAGGGGGCATATGCCTCTTCATCACACCAGGATTGCCGGGTGGAAAATAATTCCTTCTCTTCCCTAATTTTGTTGTGTTTCTTTTTTTTTTCCTTTTTTTTTTCTTTTTTTGTTTTATTTTCCCTGGTGGTGGTGGTACCCAAGTGTTTTTTTTTTTAGGATCTCATTTCTCCCTCTTTATTTGGATTTTATATTTCACATGGACCCTTATCTGGGCATCTTCTTCCTCACTCCCTTCTTCCAATCCTGCTGTGCCTGGTGAGTATCGAGAGCACCTCAGTCTGTGTCACAGGCAGGTTCTTTTCCCAGACACCCTAGGGAAATTCCTCTTCACTTTCCTAAATGTCCCCTTTCCCACTTAGCTTAGTTCTGGTCTTTAATGGGACCAGACATTTAATGAAGTCCCAACACACTCATTGACAGAGAGATTAGATCTAAGAAAGTTCCCCTTTTCCCCTGTGTCTCCCAAAAATAATTATGTGGGCCAAATCCTGAGCTCGGGTAAAATAGAGTAGAGGAGAGCAGATGTGGAGGATCTAGCCCCTCACTTCCAACTGGGAAGATAACCCAATGTGACAGCCAGGGATTTCTGTTTTTCCAAAGACTCACAGTCAGCTTGCCTCTTGTCTTAATCAAATCAAGTGGGGCTTCTCCCGTGCTCCCCGAAGAGGACAGTGCCTGATTAAGAGCTCAGAGCCAGCAGGAGTGAGTTAGATCCACAGGAGTGTCATTCCAGATGAGCAGCCTGAGACCCAGGCTCCTTGGCAGGCACAGGGTCAGGATTGCACTTGTCTGAAATTCATGTATTAGGATTTTCTGGCAAGAAGTGTTTGGTACGGAGATTGCTATGGCTTGGTTCCCAACCACCTGGGTCCCGTCAGAGCAGTTCTTCTGTGCACAAACCTGTGGCCATCTCCCATGGGCCTCTTGCTCTGTCCTAAGGGTGGTTTTACATTTATTTCCAGAAATGTTTTATAAGGGTGAACAGAAAGAGATTACAGTTGCATCAATTCTTGTATCATTCCTTGGGGAGTGTATCTATCCCATGCCCAAATGGTGATGGACTCGAACAACCTGGCTTTGTAGGTATTTTTTCCTATGTGTTTATTACTGAGCAGCCAAACTTTATTCTTCATTTTTGTTACGCCCTGGGGAATCTGCTCAGTGGGTTACAGAGTTATCTCTGACCGCAAGGAAAGTATTTTCCCATTCAATTACTAAAATCCCCTGCCTCCCCCATAGCAGATATCTAGGCTTACTACCATGGATGGAGAAACCAAAATCACAGAACGAGAAACTCAGGAGTAAATGGGAACTCATCCCTGTTATGCTGGGAGTGAAATTTATCTTCTTTCAGAGATTTTCTACTCCCTTCATTAAAAGAATGTGCAACAATTTGTAAATGTCTAAATATCCTATAGTAGAAAACCCAAGATAAATCTCCCTTCCTGAACAAGGGGAATATGTATGTTATGCAGAGGCTAGGCAAGAACTCATGCTGGTTTTATTTTTGTTTTTCTGCTCCTCCTGTGTATGTCTCTTGCTTTTTAAATAAAAATGTGTTTAGAATACATTAAAAGATTTTTAAAAATAAGCATTTTAAAGAAACAGTTCAAAGGGGAGAAATTTCAGAGCACAAAGTAGACTTAAATACAGAAATCCCAGGCATTTGCAATGGAAGTTGGATATCTAAATTCCTTATCTGTCTGTCAGAAATTTTTAGGTAAGAGAAAAGTGTATAGATGAAGATAGCCCTGCTTCTTTCTGTGTGTTGCTCATTGGTCATAATTTCCTGAGAGAAAGGAAAATTGCAAACTTTATTCAAAACAATCATATTACAGACTTTGTCCCTTAACTCTTGAGGAGAAAAAAGCAAGGTTGGTGGGAATCATACAATAATCCTGCTTTCAATTTTTGCTGGTCTTCTTTATCTGATTCAACAGCCTAGAATGCAACAAGATTTTTTTTCCTGGGATTTAATCATGAGAATTGGGAGTGTGGGACGATATGGATCAACGATATGTTTTTTTAAATATATGTGGCCACTTCCCTTCTCTGAGTGTGGGTGAGATTCTGTCAGCTAGGTTAAATGGCCATCATATTTCTAGATGAGCAAAATGTCAGGGTTGCATTTAGGAACTAAAAAACAAATAAATATAACAAAACAGATCAAAGAAGAAAAAAAAAGTAACACTCCAAACATTAATGAATTTTCTCCAGATCTCCTATCCTGTGGGAATAATGTAACAATCTTCAGTGCAGCAGCTTGTTCCTAAATGTTTTTTTCCACTTCAGCTATGGGATTGCTTTTAGTTTCCAGTGTCACTGGTTTTCTAATAACTGGAGAGAGTTTGTACTTAAGAACAGAACTCAGATCCAAAGTGAAATTTTATCCATTTTCTGTATTTACAATAATGACAGTAAAGATCTAAATACAGATGATTTATTTTCCAAAGAGCTGAATCAGCAGCACAGCAGCATGAGAGGGTGATATGGTATCAAGCAAATACTTTAATGGGAAATATAATAAGGCTCTTGGGGCGTATTAAACTGAGGAGAGGGGTGCTGTTATTAGTTGAAGTTGTAACTGAACAGAAATTATCATAGGCTTATTAGTATTTGATATGTGTAAAATATAATGGGACAGCTGCTTGGCAGGGTAATTTGCTTTCAAGTTCAATAAAACTGTGATAGAGAACTCCTCCTATAGATAATAATTACTTTTCAGATCATTTCCTAGTATCAGATGCAATGAAAATTACTTGCCCTAGATTTGCTTTTTACCTGGATGCGTAGCACTGCCGTGAGTGAAGCAGCATGCCCTGCCCAAGGCCCTGCGTGGGCTGGGGAGGGGGCTGAAGAACTCGGTGGGACTCCTCTCTCTACCTGCTGAGGTCTGCCTCTGCTCCGCTTCAGTCCTATAATGCTGTCCTGGAATTTGAGGGTGAAATGAAAGGGCTTTAGATAGCTAGAAACTCTGCAAGCTTTCTTGGAGAAGAGAAATTATTTCAAGCGTTTTCTTTCATGTGTGTGATTTCCAAAAGTTTTAAATCAGGGTGGTGACACCAAAATCATGGGAGTTGGGCTGGTTTACACCCATTGTGGATGCAGCTAACTAGTTTAGGATTACATTCTGCTTTCCTTTAAAGTGGTATGGAAAATTAGTAGAAATAAATGAATAAATACAAATCACACTACGGAGACAAAAATGAAGAGAGATTCATTTTTGCAGTGATTCCGACTTGCAGCACGGATGACTCTAGTGGCACTGTCAATATTGCACTACATCCATGGATCAAGTGACTTAATCACTCTCTGCCCTTGCTGGAGACTATATCCATAATAGAGATGCATTTTTCTTAGCTGGGTCATATGATCAAAGACAAAGCACATAGATTTTGTCTCCATTATTACCTTACCTTCCCTCTCAGCATAAATAAGAAAAATATCAGCTACTCTCCAGACATACAACAGTCCCATCTCCCCTTCTCCTGAATACACTCGCAGCTGCAAGAGTTAAATGTGGGGGGTCAAGTGTACCAGTCTAAATGAATCCCTTACTTGTCCAAGTCCTACAAACCCGCCCAGCAGCGTGCCTGCCTGTTGATCAGAGAGATCAGGGAAAATGCCTTCTGTCTCTCTGATTTAATAAAAACGTTTAGAATATCCTGCTGGGAAATTGCTACTGTACCATTTGCTCAGCTGCAGATGGTGAATTGGTATATCCTGAACTTGGCCTTTTTGTGAACCTTGGGATCTATCCCGGGAGGAACAGATCCTCTGCTTCAATGCAGTTATGTCAATTGATACCTGCTAACAGGCTTGTTTGCTGTAAACCCTGAACTCGTGCATTACTGCCCTCCTAAAGCCATCCTCCCAACTGCTCAGATGTTCCTAATCCAAGGTGAGGCCAGCAAGGGTTTGAAGCAAATCCTTCTTGCACACGGTGAATTTGGCTTTTCCTACTGAGGGGGAAGCAGTGTAGGTGGGATGTATCTCTTGTTTTGGTCACAAAAGCAAGAGCGGACTTGCAATTCTCTAGATCTTGCCTACGCAGGGGCATTTTACCAGAGTTTTCTCACAGCTGCTACCAGGGGCTCAGATTCACACTGACACCATCCTCAGTGTGGTCCCCATAGCAAAGTGCTTAAGGGCAAGGCAAAGGACAGGAGGGAAACCAGACGGAAAAATGGCTTGTTCATGCTGCTATCCAGTTGCATTAGGATGGGGACCCACGGAGCTTACACAGTCTGAAAAGCCCCAGGTTCATGGCCCTGTGTGATTCAGGTCACCCGATGCTCTAATCACTCAGCTACAGATGCCGTCTCTCCGAGTCCCAGGAAATATTTAATTAGCTGTACAATGCAGAAGCGGCTCCCAAAGGAAAATTCCTCTGCAAAACAGCCATCGACTTCGTGCTAGAGTACCCATGGGGGCTGGAGCACAGACGGGTCTGAATCCTGGGCCTGGAACAAAGGGAAAGGATCTCCTGCTCTTGCAGTGCCCAGGCACAGCTCTCTGCCTCCTGTTTCGACCCAGGGGAATCTTTCACAGCACAAGATTCATCAATATGGATGTATTTCCACCAAAAAAAAAGTTAGACTTGCCAAAGTGAAACTTTGCAAACTAGTTCTCTCAACTGCTTCGAAACTGTGAGCAGTAGGAAAGACCAGGTTTTTTTAGGTTTTGACCAAGCTACATCCTGTCTGCCCTCATGGCCATGGCAGGGCTGCAGCATGGCTACATTTTGTCCCCCAGCTCGGGACAGCAATGACTGCTTTTGCCTGCAGTTGAGCCCACCCTGGGATGCCCCTGCACTCTCTGTGCTGGGCTTGTAGCACAACAGCACAGTGCCTTTTTCTCCCTTACCAGGGATAGCCATGGCTCCAGACAACATGGCTTGAAAACACAGGGAGGAAAAACCATACCCTAACCTGCACCTTTCTCCCCTGCATCCAGCCAAGGTCCACCCAGCTACGGGGCTTTTCAGGGAATGGAGTTAGAAAAGCAGCAAGTATCACTGCATGCCCAATAGCCCAAGTGCAGAGTGCAGCATGCGGCTCCACTGAAGGGACACAGTGTGGATAAGGCTAGCTGAAAAGGAGAGGCATCCTCCACTGGGAAATGACCAGCATTTGAAGTAGAACATCATCTCAGAGGAAGCTGGGGAGTCTGGTTTCTCTCAGTGCATGCTCTAGCTTTTGCCCTGTGACTCACTCACTGCAAGGCCTCGATCCACTCATGCCACCCCTCTGGCCTCAGTGTCCTCTTCCACACAAGAAGTAGAAGTTACTGACATACAGAACAAAGAGAGGGATCATGAGACTCCCCAAGCCTGAGGTTTCAGGAGCCTGCAATTTAAGATTACTAAAACTATTTTCAGTTTTCCGTGAATGGTGACAGAATTAAATGTTTCACAGGAATACTTACAAATAGGCACCTTTGGAAACTTCACCTTGATTTTTCATATTTCAGTTGGAAAACATCAGAAAGTTTAATTTTGGCTAGGACCACCTCACCTGTGCTCCCATGCCTCCCCACGCAGTGCCCAGCAGGAATGGACAGGACAAGTGTGTTTGTGCTCAGTCATCACCATAACGTGACCAAGAGGAGAGTGTGGGCAGCCAGAGCTGGCGCCACAGGGAAACAAGAGACCGTGACCTGGGGGGATGCTGCCGGGACACAGACTGTGAAGGAGCAGTGGTGTCACCTCCTCCTTCCCTGCATGGTCCCAACAGGGAGAGTGGTGATGGCACACAGACCTCCTGGGACTGCAGGAGGAACTAGGGTGCTCCTGGGGCTGAGGGCAACGCTACCCTGAGCTAAGGTGAGCAGCAGCTCAATAAGGCAAAAAGCAAGGTTGAGGGAACAGGAAAGCCCTAGAAAAAAGGGGGATTGGTATGAAAGGCAGCTGTGTGGAAGAAAGCAAAAGGAGGGAGTGGTGAGGGGGTTACAGCCTGGTACAGCCTGCTTGGGGGAGTGGGGTGAGAGAAATGGAGAAGGCACCATCCTGGCTTGCACAGAGCCGCAAGGGGAGACAGGGGGAGAGACCAAAGGTGCCTGCAGCCAGGAGACAGGCTGGCTGCGGGGGGCGAGAGGAGAGCACTGGGATGCCTGGCATTCCCCAGACCCGTCTGCCATCACCCCCTCCCTGCTGACACTGTCTCTGTCTTCCAGGTCAGTGAATAATTTCCTGATGACGGGCCCCAAGGTAAGAGAAATTCCTTTGATCTCTGTCCCTGATTCTACTAAACCCGGGAATGGAGGGAGGGGCTCCTTCTTCCCACTCCTCTCCATCCAGCCTTGGCCACAGCTCCCCTCACCCCCATGTTTCCAGCAACAAGGAAAGGAGGGCCAGGAACAACCTGCTACAAGCCTCAGCTCCCTGGGCTGTATCATCCCTGAACAAAGTTGGTCTGGAGTTCTTTAAAGCTGGCTGGGGCCAGATTCTGGAGATTCATCTATTGGCACCAGCTGGGCACCTCATCTGTCATCTGTTGCTTCCAGATGATCAGGTTAGCATGAGGACCCACATTCATTCAGCTGGAAGGGCACTTTTCTGTAGGCCCTGTAAAATATGCTTCCCAAGGAGCCCAGCTGGAATTGCCAGGACCTTGTTCAGTGTTTCTGGCCCCCTTCCTCCTTGCATCCCTTTTTCAGAAGCCTTTTTTTTTCCTAGCCAAGACCAGTTGTAAAAGTCACTCATTTTTTATTCCTGGCTATTCCACAGGAAGACCTCAAGACTGTCTAGCTCTTCCTACAACTCTCAATGCTCTGGTGGAGCAGCCTTGCCTCAAAGTACTGACTGTCCCCCTGGAGCTGTGGTGAAGGAGGAGGCAGGCTGAGGCACCTGCTGGCCTGAAGCTCCCTGGTCTCTGAGGAGAAGGCTCTGCCTCCTCCCACACTGGAGAGATAAAGGGTTTCCCATCACAGGGGCTGGCTGGCACATCTCCTGCCATGGCTAACAGCCAACAGCTATGCTTGGCCTTCTCTCCCAAGGAGGCTCAGGCTCTGACCCAGCACAGCAGAAAATGCTGATGCAGAAAAGCACTGCTCCCCAGGGCAGCCATACCGGAGAGACCTGCTCAGCTCTGTACATCTTGTATCTGTAAGATGGCTTGCAAGTTATTTGCAGTTAAACGCCAGCCTCCTGTGGAGCCTGGGGCCATGCTCTCACTGGTGTTCTGCACTGTGCTTCTCCAGCCATCTAGGCCTCAAAGCAGCAGGACCCACAGGGCACAGGGCAGGAAAGCTGCTCCTGCACCAGCCCCCACAGCTATGTGGGAAGCAGCTGGGGCTGCACCACCCTTGCACTGCCTGTGATGGAAACCAGAGCTGCTGAGTGGCTCTCCTGGGCCATGGGAGCAGCCTGGGGACATTCCCAGCCCCTTGCTCATGGGGCTGTGTCCCTGCTCGCTGGCCAACTCATCCTGACTCGGTTTTGCAAGCTAACAGCTTGTGCTGGGGGTCTGAAGCAGGGCACACACCGTTCTCCCTGCTGACCCCCTGCTCTGCTCCTAGGCCTATCTCATCTACTCCAGCAGCGTGGCGGCCGGGGCTCAGAGCGGCATCGAGGAGTGCAAGTTCCAGTTCGCCTGGGACCGCTGGAACTGCCCCGAGAGGGCACTGCAGCTCTCCAGCCACGGCGGGCTGCGCAGCGGTAAGGAAAGCATTGGATACCACTACTGGGACCCCCTCACTACAGGTTAGAGCCCATGGGCCACCCCTCTCCTCCCATGTGACTCTTCTTCCCCATCCCCACCTGGGATGCCCCTATGCCAGGAACACCAAAGAGGGATCTTTCCAGGAGGCCCCTTCACCCATCAGCTCCCAGACACACGCTGGGACATAGTTTCAAGACAAGACAGCCTCACAATGCCAGCATTGCCTGCGGACCCACCAAGCCCCAGCTTGCGCAGGACAGGAGTGTCTCATCAGCCCTCACACAACAGGCTCCTCACAAGGATGCACCACCACAACCTGCGGCGTGGGCTGCTGGACACACCGTGTCCAAATGGTGCCTCTCACCAGGGTGTCCCAGGAAGGCTGAGAACCAGCACGGGGCGGTAGGGTGGCAAGCAGAAGGTATGGCTAAATAGAGCAGGAAAGGGTTCATTAGTGGCCGTACTCTGGCCAAGAGGCAGGATAAAAGTCTTTCCACAGCTTCCAGGTGTCAGAGTCACCTTGGACAGAAATTCAGCATCCATGACCTGTGCCACCACAGGTCATGGGGCTGTGGTCAATGTCACTGTGTCCCGCTACTTACCTGATTGCAGATGTCAGGAAATGTTTTAGTGCATACATGGTCCTGTAGCCCCACTTGTGCTGCTGGGCTGAACTCATACCTGTCCCATACAGGTGGGACCTGGGTATGGAGGAGAGCCTCAGGCCTCTGGTAGGACTGGCAGCAGACCAGGGACCAGGGCCCCGAGTAGAGCTTTCAAAGTGGGGCCTTGGGGAGGCAATTGTGCCACAAAGTAACACTCTGGGACTGGGGGGAGGTCCCTGAACCATTCCTGTCAAGGTTACCTGCTCAAATCCAGACCTTGCTGGTATTAAATGAAAGCCAAAGACTCAGGGAAGTCAGCTGATGATCACCACACTGATCCTGGTCAATAGATACAGACACTGCCTTTAGCCCCAGACAATGTTCAGCAGAAGGTGAGGCTGGGGGGGGCTGTGGGGAATGACCTCTTTGATCTTTGGGGCAGGCCCCTTCCCCTCTGGAGTGTATTAGTGAGATGCAGGGACATTTGGCTGTCTGTGCTGCATCCTCACTGGTGAGCTCCCACAAGGACCTACTCCCACAAGTGCTAAACGCATCCACAGCCTTGGAGTGACACGGGTTGGCCTGGATCAAATTTGTGAGCTTCTGTCTTTGTGCAGCTCAAGCCAAAACTAAGCTACTCTGACATGAAGGGCCTCCTCTCCACCCCACAAACCCCTGCCCATTGCAGATCTCCTCCTACACAATCTCCTCCCTGGTGGGAGTAATTTCTAACACTGGTGTTGCCGTGAAATGTTTAGCCCACCTGCTCTTCTTGTATTCCCACCTGACAGCAAACCGAGAAACCGCTTTTGTCCACGCCATCAGCTCTGCGGGCGTCATGTACACGCTGACCCGGAACTGCAGCCTGGGGGATTTTGACAACTGTGGGTGTGACGACTCCCGCAATGGACAGCTGGGTAAGCAGAGACGAGCTGCCTCCCAGGCAGCAGGAGAAAGATCTGCTCCTTCGCTGAGACCTGCAGAAACAACTCCTCCTGGTCCCAGCACCTGGAAACAACACCCAGAGCAGAGCTTTGCCTGCCTCAAACCAAAGTAGCTCTGTGAAAGCTAATAGGGTCACTCCCAATTTACACTAGCTGGGGCCAAGTCCTTGATGTGTTCCACTACTTTCTAGATGAGCAGGAAATTAGAAAGGGGTTGCAGTTTCCCTGGTTCAAATCGAGAAGGACTCTGTTTAAGCTGCTGGAGGGAATGACTGTATCGTGTGGGCACGGGAGGGAATCTGAGGCAGCGCATCTGAATGGCAGGTCTGCTTAGAGCAGTACTGACCAGGGACCTCGGGGCTCCCAGGATGTGTGGGGTGGATCAGAATTCCCCAGAGCAGAACTACTAGGAGGAAAAGCAGTATGGCACCTATAGACCCCACCAGCATTTGTCAGTGTGACAGGCACATGAGAGCACAACCAAGGGAATGACTGTGACAGCATCAGCCTTCACCACATCCCCATCACAGCGGTACCCAGGCCCACAGCCACGAGACACCCCTTGGGTGGGGAACCTCAGGCTGCACCGCGCTCTCTCTCTGCACAGCTTTTGCAGGAAACATTGATATTCTGGTCTTTTGTTTTGAATGGAAAGAAGTCAGATTTAAAATTAATTTAATATCAAAATCTTTGAAAGCTTTTCGCCGCCCAACCACACTGGGCAGTCAGTATGTGTCACTTTATAACAAACTCCTCTGGAGTGTCCAGTATTTGGCAGTTTGCTTTATTGGCTAATAGTTTCTAAAACAGCCACTACTTCTTAGGCATCCAAGGTGTGGGATAGCCTGTCTCTAGCAGAACAAGACATTTGGGCAATGATACACCAAATTTTATCTTCTCTGGAAAAATGAGTTAGTCATGCTACTTCTTTTCCCCAAAACATACCTGTTTCTCATGAAAATTTTCCATTGTGAACTTAAGACCCTGGAATGCAAAGGAAACTTTTGGGTTTGTCCAAAACAGTGTAATTCTATTCTAAATGCAGTTGTGCTGAATACAGGTTGGTGAAAGGTTTCCATTCTCCCTTTGGTCCCAGCTCTTGCTTTGGACTTCATCATTCACTGCAAGTAGCCACCTCCCATGAGACACCAATGCCTTTCCATGGGAGAGGAGACCACAGTGCTCTGGGGAAGTCCAGGCAAGGGCCAGGTTTTTCAGGGAGAAGAGAGGCACAAGGCCATAAAACCACAACTTACAAGATGTGAGTTCTGTGCTGATTCCTTTGTTTCCATTTGATAATGGGAAAGTCAGACACTTCTGAGATGCCCAACATCAGCCCAGGATTCCGGGGTTACCAAAAGGAGGGCCTCCTCCACACGTGTGCCAGGCTTGGATTGTTTCCTGTTGAAGGGGAATCTGTTACCCCTGCCGAGGATGCCTCCACCAGGTCACTAATCCAAGTCAGCAAGATGCTGTCCCTGCAAGCCCGGCTGAACCAGTTCAAGTCAGGGGTTGAGGGAAGGTGATTAAAGACCCAAAACCTCATCTGTACAACTGCTAATACATGGCAATTAACACCTTCTGAATCCTGCTTTATAGAAAGCCCGGAAATCTCTGGGTTTGTTGCATGGGACATACTCCTTCGCTGCCTGCATGAGCCACTTGTTGTCCAGGCCTCAGCAGAAATGGCACAAGCTCAAGGGAGGGAATCTGGGAATATTGTGAGGCAAAAGGCCTCACCACATCTGTTCCCTCCCATCACTTCTGAGACCCTTTCTTGTCCCTGGAGACACAAGCCAGGCAGGTGAGGGGTTGGTTCCTTGACAGTGCATATCTTAACTCCTTTCCTAGGGGGACAAGGCTGGCTGTGGGGAGGCTGCAGCGATAACGTGGGCTTTGGGGAAGCCATTTCCAAGCAGTTTGTGGATGCCCTGGAGACTGGACAGGATGCCAGAGCTGCTATGAACCTGCATAACAATGAGGCGGGTAGAAAGGTGAGCCACTCTCTCCCTCCAGACCCGAGAGCCCATAGCAGATTAGCTGTGGCCATTCACTGTGGAGAGTGACAACTTGCTGTGGCTAAAAGCATGCACCCAGAAGAAACAACTACGTGGGTGAGGAGAAGGGGATAGCAGCAGTACCGATGTGATGGGTGGTGTTTGTTCTAAGGTAGCAAACCTTCTATGATTAAACTGTTACTGGCTTCCTGCTATCCTCTTTCTCCCAGTTCAAGTAGGGGAGTACCTTGGAGAAGCAAATCTGCAAGCTTTAAGCTAACCACCCCTGGGCAGGACTACTGCACAGGGAAGTTCAATGGCAAACCCCTCCACAAGCCTTCAGCCATGTTTCCCCATGCACTGCAGCACAGAAATGACCCCTCTGGGCTATTTCCTGAATCCCCTCTCTCTCCTCACCCTGTAGGCTGTGAAAGGGACCATGAAGCGGACTTGCAAATGCCACGGCGTGTCGGGAAGCTGCACCACCCAGACCTGCTGGCTGCAGCTGCCTGAGTTTCGGGAGGTGGGCACTTACCTCAAGGAGAGGTACCACAAAGCCCTGAAGGTAGACTTACTGCAGGGGGCAGGGAACAGTGCTGCCAGCCGGGGAGCCATCGCTGAGACCTTCAGCTCCATCTCCAAGAAGGAGCTGGTTCATTTAGAAGATTCTCCTGATTACTGCCTGGAGAACAAGACACTGGGGCTGCTGGGCACAGAGGGCAGGGAGTGCCTGAAGAGGGGCAAGGCGCTCAGCAAGTGGGAGAAGCGGAGCTGCCGGCGGCTGTGCGGGGACTGTGGGCTGGCAGTGGAGGAAAGGCGAGCCGAGATGGTGTCCAGCTGCAACTGCAAGTTCCACTGGTGCTGCGCTGTGCGGTGCGAGCAGTGCCGCAAAAGGGTCACCAAGTACTTCTGCGTCCGCAAGGAGAAGAGGGAGCGGAGTGGGGGTGGCGGGGCCAGCCGCAAGCTCAAGAGAAAGCTCTGATTTGCCTCTGCTCCTCCACAGTTCTGTCTGCCCCTCCTCTCCTGCCCGCCCCATCTCCCCAGCAGCCCCCTGGCACCATTTCCCTTTGGTTTAGTTTTGTCTCATTCTCAATGCTGTCTCACCTGGGCTTGGGCAAGGCAAAAGAGCACTCACAAGCCCTTGGCCTTGGCCACAAAGTTCATTTCCCGTCAGTACAGTGGGTGATGGCTTCTGGGAAACACCCTCAAGTATTGACAAAACAAAATGAGAGTGGGTCCCTTCAACCAAAGTCACTCTTACCTAGTGACTATGTCTTTATCGCTGAAAACACAAATGGTCTTGGTGGCTCCTGATCTTTTGAGCTTGTCTGTTCCCCAAGCAAACACCTGCTCTGAGCAAGTGAGATCAACATTGAGGAAAGAACAAGGAAGCTGAGACAGCATCACCAGAGTTGGGCAACTCAGAGTTGTAATCCCTGAAACAGAACAGGCTTCTAGTACCCTAAAAAGAGACACTTAAAATAGAACTGTTGTCTTTTATTAAGCCCTACACTTTGAGAGAATAGAAAAGGTGTGCAACTCTTTCCTGCATTAAGCCAGCCTCCAGAAGGCCCACAGTATCACTTTCCATCCTTTGACTGCTTTGTTAAGCTCTCCAGTGCTTTAGTTTGCATTTAAGATAGCAGCAGCAAGACTGAAGCTGCTGCTTGACCTGCTCACTTAAACAGCTGTCCAAAAGAGGAGTCCCATCACTTGCTTTTAATGCGCTTTCTCTGTAACTTCTAAGCCCCCAGGTCTGGTCTCCCTTTTCACCCCAAAGCCCTTGACTGATGTCCTAAAGAAGCCCTCACACTTCTCCAGTCCCTCTTCCCTCACAAGTCTCTTCTAGAGAGGAGCAGTCAGCTGAGCCCATTTCCCACCTCCTGGTGTACTTGCTGAGCACTCTTACTCTGCCAGCTAACTAACTAAATACTTCCTCCTAGTCTGAGAAAATAATGTCAGTTACTATTTAATGGTGTTGTAAATAGGAAAGTGAAGCACTTTGAAGTTTAATTTATTGCACAGTTACTGTGATGTATACATAACAGTTTTTCCTCTATCGCTTATTGTATATATATACGATAGGCTAAGCAAGCAGCAGGAAGATGTGGTTGGTGCAGCTCTGCTCCCTTGCTGTGGCTGGGGTAGTGAAGGAAGAAGCTGTCAGCTGCAGGACCAGGGGAAGCTCACTGCACCATCACAGTGATCTCCCCCAGGCTGTGACGTGATCGTCTACTTTGCTGTTTGAAGTGTCCTTTAGCCAGATGAAAATCCAGCAGAGCTAAGTTGCTGGCCCTTAGAACTATCTTGTAGCCAATATTTGTAAACCAATAGCAAATACAATAAATCAGTAGCTAAGTGCTTGCAAAATGCTGTTGTGTCTAAGTAGCTGTTTTTTTCATCCAATTGCATGTGTGGATGTAGGTAGTTACAGTCCCAGAGACTAAAACCCAGACACTTGCCCATCTGTTGAGGGTAAGATGAGCTGACCGGGTCCTTCCACACAGGACCACCACAGCCCCTGCCAGGAGGGGAAAGGCCCTGCTCCCTCCTTGAGCTGGTCTGAGGTGCATCCACTGCAATTCAGCTGCTAGGCGGGAAAGCGGTGGGAAAGGGGCAGGCAGGAGCCCAGTAGCCCATTTCAGAGATGATACATTAATACAGACTCAGCAGTCTCTGTGTGTCTCTCAGTTATCAAATACTCCCTCAATCCCAGGACTACTTCACTGGGGGTGGGAATTTGGACCTACGGTAAGCTGGGGTCTCCCCAGAGCAAGAGCATTCACATCAAGCAAGAATCTGACCCTTCAAAAATTGCAAGAAACAATCTTGAACCATTCCTAAACATTTCTACTTCACACACAAACCACCAGCTGTTTGCACAAAGGTTCTTATTAATACAGTGACCCTGCCCTCAGTCTCCTTTGCATCTCTGCCAGCAGCTCCTTCAACTCCCTGCAGTGGGGATGCATCCTTGGGCGGGAAAGCAGAGGTGGTGAGAGCCTCTCACCTAGCAGGGAAAGCTCCAGCATGGGCTGGCTTGAGGGCAACTGCCAGGCAGAGAGGACAGCTTCTACCCTTGCCTTGTCCCTCTGTGTCCACCATTCCTTGGGCAGCTGGAAATGCAAGAAAAGGAGATGCAGAAGCTGTTTCCCATTTCCTCGCCAGCACATGGCAGGCTGTGCTCTCCCATCCACTCCCTACTGGCACGACTGCTCCGTGTGAGCCATGGCACAGCTCAGGACGTGCCCGCTGGGCACAGGGATGGCCGTTGGCGAAGGGGACAGGTGGGGAGCAGTGCAAGCGAGGGCCCCACGGCCGCATGCTCCCTTCTCTGGGAGAAAATGGCGACACCGCAGCTGCAAAATGTGCTGACCTCAGCAGCAGGTCGGGGCCCAGAGGGGTCCCCCCTCCGCGGCACAAGGAGCCCGTCGCGGTAAAGGCACTGCTGCCATTGTGCGGCTGGATTGGATGCTTCCATGTATTCATTTCGGTTTAATGAAGGCACATTCCTCAGAGGAGAAATATTTACATTCAGCTTCCCAGGTGGTCACCTTCATCCAGATGACACACAAACAGGCAGCCCCCACTCCCTTTTCCAATCCAAACCTCTTTAGAGGGCTCAGGGAGGAGGGGAGCCAGGGGAGGGGGGCTGCTGGGGCAGCAGAATAGAGAAAGGAACAAAATGCTAATAAATCAGCCAGCCAGCTCTTTTCCCCTCCCCTCTGTGGAGTCAATGGAAAGTGTCATTTCACATGCTAATCCCCCTCCGATCTCTTCACAACACCTTTTCCGAAAAGTGTTTGGGAAAAGTCCTTGTGGCCCGTTTACAGCTCCCTGCCGCTTCGGATTCCTTCTTGTCTAAGGCCGCGGCCCCCGTGTGGGTCTCTCCCTCCAGCGGGGCTCCTTACAAAAAACATCTCAACAAAGACTTTGGAGTTCATCAGCCTCCCACTGAAATTCACAGCTGCTGAACAAACTAATCCCCTCTCTTGGCCTTTCTTCCTTTCAATGGGTTCTTGGCTTCAAAGACACTTTGGGAAAGGACTTTGTGGGGACTCACACTGCTTCCTCAATAGAAGTTAGTGCAAGCATTATCTTCAGAGCAAGTGGCTTTACAAACAAATACTGCCTAACAATCTCTGCCCCTCCAGTTCCCCCAAACACACACAAGCCTAGCCTGGAGACATGATGTTATCTGCAACAGGATTAGGGCTCTGTTCTCTGTGCCCAGGGATCCTTTCCTACCGCCACCTCCCCCCCCAACTCTTTGTCAGCCCGAAGGCCTTCTCACCCAGCAGAACATGCCTTTGCTGTGAGCAGCACAGGGATGCTGCTGGAGCGTGTGCCCACAGGGGAGGAGGACACGGGGAGCAGCTGCTGTCTGTAGACCAGAAGCTGTTACCAGCCATCAGAGACAGTGCTATAAATAGAGGAGCAATTTCCAGTGGGGCTTGCGAGGACATACCACTGCACCAGGGCCACAGAGAAGGGGCTTCTGGCACAAGCCTCTCAGGGCCCTCAGGTGGGTCACCTCGCTTCCCCCTGCCTGGTTTTCCTGTCAAGAGTTTCAGGGGCGGTGCTTGCTGGGGTAAACAAGAAGCAAAACTGAGCAACAGTGGGACAAAGGGGCAGACAGGAAGGACTTGCAGCAAAGGTAGGATACGTAGTCAGTCTCTGCTGAGCCCACAGGTAGCGGGAGCAGTGCATGCTGGAGGGAACTAAAGTCAAATGCATCTGAAAAATACATGGAAAACCTGTGCTCGTTTCTTAGTGGTACAAGTGGCCTGAGTTAAAGAAAGAGAGGGGCTGGACTGCACAGACAGAATCTGAGAAATACCAGGCTTGTTAAATGATCTCAGAAAGCTAGGACTTTCCTTACATACTTGTTAAGCAACTGTATGCCTCCAGGGCTACCTACGCTTGTTCAGCATCAGAGGGGGTCATAACACAGGTGCTGCCTTGGCAAATCAGCTTGCATCTCCCTGATGGAGGACAGCTGGCAGGTCAGGCTGTTTGCTAACTGCTCCCAGACCAGGCTGCAAAAGCTCTGCAAGACTCCCTTACACTTGGTGTTTGCCTCTGCAAGCAGCAGAACTAACAAAGGCCAGTTCTCCCCGAGTGCCTGTGCTATGTCCATAGTACCCCAGAACCTTCATAAACCCTGGTGCCTCCCCAGCAATGGGCCTTCAAATCTTCCCCATCTAAACAATCTTTCTCAACCTTTACTTCCTCCCAAGTCCTCCAACCACAAGCCAGGTAATACAGTCCTGCATATGTGAGTTTCATGTGTGCCGCCTGGCTGGCCTGTATCTATACACATATATATGTATATACCAGCTAGCCAGCTGACAGCAACAAGAAAACAAACATTTTTTGAAACGACATCAATCTTTTTGCAGAAGTTAGTTTGATTCCCCCCTGACTTTATCCCAGTACCAATGTTTCACTTCAGCCCTCTTGCCTCCATAAAAGCTTAAATGAAATTAGCCAACAGATTCAGAAGTTATTAACTAATGGTAAGAACCGACAAATGGTATAAATGTTATTTCCACACAGGTCAGGTCCTCATCCTGGTTTAAGTGGTATGGCTTCAGTGGTGTAATGTTGATTTCTAATAGGAGAGGATCTCGACAAGGGCTCTCAGTTCACTTCCTGACATACTTGCAACTCTCAATGTCAAGTGTAAAATCCCAAACACTGCTGTGATTCCCCAAGAGAACCTCAGCCACCCCTGGGACCTTCTTGTGTCTGATGCAGATGAACAGTCACAATTGAGGTGGGTGATCTGAAGATCAGTTCTCTGACCCTGCAGCCTTAGGGAGTGGGTAAGGCCTGAGGTCTCATCACACCAGGACAGCTGCTGCCCACACGAGCAGAGCCCAGAATCTGGTTTGCCCCTGTCTGTTCCCACCTCTCAGCTCCCAGCAGGTAGCCCTGCAGACTGAAGGAAGCCACCTGTAGCCAGATGTGACAAGCCTATGAAAAAAAACTAGCAGCATCACAAAACACAGCTTTTATTTCATTGTTCTGTAATCTCTCAGTGCATCAAACCACAGCAATAGAAACAACACAGCAGCAACAAGGAGGCACTTTGACCTGGAAAGGAGAGAATGAGATGTGTCCTCTCCCTCCCTGCTCTGATTCCCCTCCCTCCTAAGTCTCATGGTAGAACAGGCTGATTCACATAAGTCACGGAACCACCAGCCAGCCCACGATGGCATTATCACTCCAGCAGGAAGCAGAGGAAGCAGTGGCTGGCTGCAGCCAAACACTGGGAAGAAGCCTTGCTCCCAGCTAGCACCCAAGAATTACACCACCCGGTTAGCATGAAAGAGGGTGAGAGAGAAGAAGAGAGGGAAAGACATACAGACAGACATATCCTAAAATCCCATCTGCCTTCCCAGACTCCTTCCCCAGGACAGATCTGCTTGATTCATCTATTTTACCCCAGAGGATATGCCACAGTGATGAAAAGCCTCAGCACAGCCATATCCTCGAGACCCAACAGCATCACCTCCTGCAGCATATTCCTACCACCGTAGTGCCACGGGCCCTTCGAGAACCACCTTTGCACGTATCTGTTACCATAGGCAGAATGAATGCACCACTCTCGGAGCAATGAGCTGTCTCCCCCTGCTCAAGTCTGGGCTGGTCAGAGTAGCTTGAGGAGATTCTTTATGGGACCTGAACAATCCCTGCTGCTTTTAAAGCCCATAGACTGTCTGAAAAGCCCAATGTAGGAAGCCTTTAGATAGCACCAGTGGGCAAGAGGCCAACAATGCTAACAAAGGAAGTGAGAAAGGCCAGGAGCCAGTGAGCGCGGCTTTTAGCCCAAACGCAGGATGCGACTGGCTCTGGGGAGGAGTGCACAGAGCAGTCCAACCTGCTAGCATTCCTCAATGGGAGTCTCAGGAGCTGGAATTGGGAATCAGCCCTGGGCCTGAAACATAAAGGGTTCAAGCCTACAGCTTTTGGGGTAAAATATATAAAAGGGGGGGATATAGAGGGTGAACAGGTGACTCAACTATGAAAAGAAAGGGCTGGGTGGAGAAGAAAGAGAGAACCAAATCTAGCCCAGAGCAGGCTGGTAGTTACCCCTAACTGTAGCAGGATATGGGTGCAGAGGGATGAGAGGGTGAGTCAAGGAAAAGAATGAAGAGAAAGGAGGAACCAGAGGGAGATCCCCACTGCAGACCAACGGAGCAGGGACACCCCAGCTTAGGTCCGTAAGGAGCCCAAGCTACCACTCAAGCAGTTTACACTGCAGCAAGGAATAGAGCCTGAGGCTCTTCTGTTTGGTGGCGCTGCAGGTGCCAGCCCTGTCTGTCTCCTAAAAAAAGAAGAAAGCAAAGTCAACCTGGGCAGGAAGGAGTTTCTCCTTTGTGCCAGGGAAACAGGGAAGAGGGAGGATCTCTGTGTAACCTGAACAGCCTGAAATTGAGATCCCTGGGCTGGGAAGTGCTTCAGACTAGTGAGAAAGAAGAGAGAGAAAGAATAGTCTCCAGAACTCCCAAGCCCCAGCTGGCTGTCTGAAGAGTGGATGGGGCCAGGCATGCTAGCTCAGCACAGTTCCAGGCACTGGCACAGACTTCTTTCTCCAGAGTCAGAAGGAGAGTCCATAACCTGCAGCACATCAACAGATGAGAGAGTCCACCAGCTCTCAAGTGTGCACTGTTCCAGCTGCTCCACACGTTACACATTCAGCTTGCCAGCAATGGTCATGAGGACTTTCAGGATGGGCATGAAACCAGACACCTCACTGAAACTGCTGCTGCTCACCACTTGGGTGTGAACCAGGAGACCCTGTTGGTAGTTCCTAGCCTCAATGCAGCGGGCAATTTCATGGAGACCCATGAGGATGGTTGGAGAGAGCTGTGGGGAGGGAGCAGAAATGAGTCAGCATGCTCAGCACTGTAACACAGTCCCCACCCTCCACACCTTTCCCTCCTGTTCTCCATCTCATCCACACCAAACAGCACCTACACAGTCAAGCACTGGCAGAAAGGACAGCCTCCTTCTTCCCTCAGTTTCCCAGCCCACAACAAACATTAATCTAATACTCCAGCTGGGTTACAGTGAATGAAGGTCCTAAGCAATGACATTTCACTATTAATTGAATATCTGATGTGTATGAGGAGGTCAAAGGTCCATTTAGTACAGAATCCTGCCTCTGTTCAGGCCTAACATGGACACTCAGGAGAAGGGTATATGTGAAAAGGATTCTTCCCTTGATAGCTATCCCTCCAGCAATTGGCATCAGCAGTTTCAGTTTTCTAAGCTGGAGGTTAGACTAGGTTCATACTTAACAACCACCCTCAATTGCCCATTCCCACCTGGAACTTTTCTATATGCCAGTATACTTCCTAGGGAGAAAAAGACCCTGCAAATAACTATCCAGCTTTTTCTTATACTATGTCTGGGCCAAGGTTAAGGAAGACAGGATAAGGCTGGCTGGATTCAAGGTGTATTATAAAGTTTGGCACTCCCCTAGCTTTCTCAAAAGGGTATGTGCTGGTAACACTGGGACAGACACCAAGGCCCACAACCCAGAGTAAAGGTGGGATCAGGACCCTGACTGGAGCACAGGGAATGGTGGCAGCTACTTACCGCCTGCTCACGGAGCTTCTCATACAAACACTCCAACCGCTGCAATGCATCCTCCAGCTTTCTTCGGGTTTTCTAAGTGAAACAGGTATTGCTAGCTCTGCCAGAGTTTCAAAGCCACCTCTCCCAGAACAAAGTTTTTTCACTCAGTCCCTCCCCTCCTCTGTTCTTCCCACAGCACCTTGCTATTCAGCTGCATTTCAGCTTCTGCCAGCCAGGGATACAGGACACAAGCCAGCCATGCCCTCGCTGTGCACATATGCACGCACACATTCTCACCAAGACAGGAAGGGTCTAAACACCGTTACGGTGATTAGACATTGTGTTTAGACATTGGAACAAGTTGCCTAGGGAGGTGGTGGAGTCACCCTCCCCAGAGGTATTCAAGAAGTACCTGGATGAGGCACTGAGTGATATGGCTCAGTGTTTTAGGGGTTATTATGGTGATGCTGGGTAGACGCTTGGACTGGATGACCTTGAAGGTCTCTTCCAGCCGTAACGATTCTGTGATCCTGTGAAGCTGGATTTACCTCTTTTCCCACCTCCCAGCCTAGGCGTTCCTCCCTTCTGCTTGTAGACCACAGGATAGAGTGACTACTTCCAAAGCTTGAGAAACATCCACTAGTCAACCAACAGGGCATTCAGACAGCCTCACCCTAACTGACCTAAGCAACAGCTTCTTCCTGGTCTCCTTGAAGAAAAGAGGGAATAGCCTTCCCAGCCTAAGGCTTGAGTACTGAAGCTCTGGTGGGACTGACCCCATTTACCCCACCTTGGATAATTCACTCACACGTAAATTATACCATAGCTAGAAATGCCTGGCTCTGGGCGATACTGGGACAGGCCCGGCAGCCTTAGGAAGTCAGGTGCATGGCATTGCTATACCAACCCAGGAAATATCTACAGATCAAGCCAGTGAAAAAGGCAGCTGAATTAGCTGGGTCATTCCTTCTACTTTCCTCACAGAAAAGAGCCAAGAGGACAGAACCATTGCTCCAGAGAGGCAATGAGCAGCAGTGGAGAAATGCTAGAGAATGCATCTCAGTTGCCAAGAGACAGACAAGCCTACAGTCTATAGGAAGAAGGCAGATGGAGATTAACTTGGTTATAGGTACAAGACTCTTTCTCTCTTTTCCCAACAAAAAGAAGAAAGCACCAGTCAAACATCTATGAGAAGGGATGACTTACTGGATCAGTGGCAACAGTAGAACAGCGTTGCACCAACCCTTCAAATGTGGTCTTCAGAGCCTGGTGCTCAGGGGGCACCTCCTTCCTCTCGACCCTCTCCACAGGTAGCTGGTGATACTGACAGAAAGAGAAGTAGCTGAATGAATGAATGAATGCAACAGCAGCATAAAGGCCTGGAGCAGGTAGATTCCCCTCCTGCAACTATGAACAGAAAGAATTTCACCCCTTTGCAGACCCAGAGAATACCTGGAACCATGGAGTTAGGTTATCATCTTCAGACTGTAATATAGCTTCAGGCCTCTGTAGATTCCCAACTCCTAGCAGGCTGACAGTTTGCCTGGCCTCCCTCCCTCTCTCCCAGCCATACCCACGTGTCATTTTCCACACTGGCAATTCCTCTAACACTCAGGCAGAAACGTCTTATAAGGGCTAGGGAGCAACATAAGCCCTGCAGCCACCAAGTAATAAGAATCTCAAAAGCTGAGTTGTTTTTCTACTTGACAAGAAGCTGGTGGCTGGAAAACACCTCACTCTCTGGATACCTGCAAGCTGCCTTCCTTGGGTGCTCCTGGGGGTGACTGGCCAGATTCTTGCAACCTGGACAGCTGAGGATGGATCCCTTGGGGCTCAGTGGGCAGGCTCATTACTGGAGCTGTGATGGGGGCTGGAGGAGTAAATTTCTCAGGTAACTGTTAGTAAAAAGAAAGAAAAGACAAAAAAATAAAAATCAAGAAAACCAAGTCCAGGGTAGAAGGGTTGGTTACACTCTCTGCAGTGAACTTGCAGAGTACCCATTTCTCAAGATGATGTGTAACACATCCCTATTCTTTCAGCCCCCTGACTCAGAGCGTGGGGCCCTTCCTCTTGCATCCTAGATGAACAGTCAAAGCAACACCAAGAAAACTCCTCTGGAATTGTTCAATCAAACAGATCCATTGCCTCTGAAAGCACCGGTCTTCAGAAAGCCACCTTGGCTCTGCAACGGCACGAGTCCCGAATGTAGAGATTAGCAGCAGTAAAGTGTCCAACAGAGCAAGTGTTGAGGAAAATCCCACAACATGGGGGGAGAATCCTCTTGCAAACACTTCATCATGCCCCTGCTAAGCCAGAGAGTCAGGATAGATTCACTCTGATGGAGCTAGATCAAAAGGAGATGGCTTTAACAAGAGGCTAATCCTGTTGTAGTGAGCACAGCCTGAAGCAGGTTCCCAGCTATGCTGCCAGAAAAAGGGTGAAAAGTCTGCTACAAGCTAAAGAGGAGTGGGGGGTGGGAATGGTGCCAAAGAAGCTTCTCATCATACCTCCCAGCAGGCAGCAGTGATAGAAATGGGGTACCGAGAGCATTCATTGCAAAAAAGCTCAGCTCACAGGTCCTCCAGTACAATCACTACAAGGCAGAGAGCAGCAGGGCCATTGTGGCAGGCAGCTCACAGCTACACCTGTCCTAACTTCCTTCAGCAGAAGTGCCTTATCAGTTGGTATCAACACCTGAGGAAAAACACTGTGGGTCTCACTGTGCTGAGGGGAAATGCTGCCCCCAGCTGTCAGGTGTGAAGTGAGCATGATCTCCCCAGCCACTACCAAAAAAGGTGTATGGGCAAGGGGATAAGAAAGGGGATAAGACTAAACCCATATTTCTAGCAACGAGTGACTGTAGCCAGCCTGGGAAGTACTGACAACAGATGCAGCATCACAGATGATAACCATGTCACAAAACAGCCACCCTGGAGAATGGCATGTGAGTTTGGATGGCAAAGGGTCAAGGTGACTTATGACCCTAGACCTAGCTATGCATGTAATGCAGAAGTAGACAGACCAACATGGAATGAGACATTCTGAGTGTGACAAGAAGCATTTATAGGAATATATTTGTTGCATAAGACCTCTCTGGCTAAAAAACAATCAACACATATTGCAGCTGAAAGCTTACCTTTTTCTTTTGAAGGCCTCCTCTTACAGCAGAGGGATCAGTCCAAGATTCCTGAGCTGCCAGGAAAAAGAACAAGACACAAATGTCAGACTTTGTGAAGGTGGCCACAGCAACAATTCATGGTTGCTTGCATGGTTTGGAACGTCCCTCAGCAAAAGCACCCCTGGCTCCAACCTCCAAACCACTTCAACTGAGGAATTTCAGGCCCAACTCACAGGCCCAAAAACTGCTCTTGCTTCTCTTTCTTAATTACATTCTTAGCATCTGAGTATGCACACAGGCTTCATGAGGTGATGTCTGATCAGGCTGAACTGGCACAAACCCACTCCCACACGAAAGCTTTTTTGCAACTACCTGAAGCTTTCTGCATTCTGCGCAGATGCAGAAATCAGCCTCACAGTCAGGCCTGAACCTTGGTCGGGATCTGCATCTGTGTGCACACCAGGGTTCAGGGAGTTCCTGGGGTTCCCCAAACAGAGAATCTAGTGCTGTGGTACCACAGCGAGGGCTGTTATGGATGAGAGGGCTTCTCAACAGCACTCGCAGGAGTGCCTCACAGTGGCAGTCCACAGCAATGCAGGTTGCTGTGATAAAGGGGGGAAAAGTTAGGAGTGGGTTGAAATTTTCCCCTTCCAAAATCATGTTCAGAAACAAAGCTTAGCAAAATTTGCTGACTTCCCAACTGGAAGAGAATAGACTTAACCAGTAAAGCCTTGAGAGAAAAGGGGTGTCTCAGCAGACACTTCTGTGGTACCCAGCCTCTAACCTCACTCCAAATAATTAAAAACCCATCACAGAATATGACATCAAAAGACCACACTTAATTCTGTGAAGGTCAAATTCCAGGTACCTTGCCTGCTGCTGTCCTGTAAGGGTACCTGCATCTCTAGACAAAACCCCAGCGCTTCTTTTGTCACCCCAGTATTAATAACCTCAAGCCCATGAGGAATAATCTGTGAGAAAGTGACATAATTCTAAGGGGTAATATCAGAATTGCTGGAGCTCAGTGCCACACTTAATGAGCCACTGATCCTGAACCGAGCTTTAAAAATCACAGGGGAAAGATGCAAAAGGTGCTTCATTACTTTAATTACCTTTATTATTAAAATTCTGGCAGCCTCTTTTTGCCCTCCCTTTTCCCATGATTCCAAGACTCGCTCTCTGATGAGTTTGGATCAGTAGTTTAATTAAGTTGGCACTTATTTCTAGCTCAGGGATTCTGTGCCCTAGAACTCTGCTGGCCCCCACTGAGCCTGTGGCCTAGCAGTCCCTGGCACTGCTCCAATCTAGTGGCACTTTGAATCCTCACAGGAAACAGCTATTTAAATTACAGTCTTTAAGCCAGGCACTTAATCAACAGACATGAGACAACAGGACCCTGACGCATTTTGCTGGGATGAAACTCTGACTATCTTGCCTATGCTACTTGTGAAAGGGTTTCTCACCAACCCTGAAAGGAGTGCCCCATGGCAGCGGTCTCCAGCAATGCTTGCCCTAGAAAAAACAAGACCATCGTCACAGACTAGAGTCAGGGATTATCCTAGCCAGAAAGGAGATCAGCCAGTATGTTGCTGTCCTTCACCCTGTTGCTGTCCTTCACCCCTAGGAGCGTGGGATTTCTACAAGTGGAGATCTCTCTTCACCGTACTAGTGGGACTGTGTTCATCAGCTGTTCAGATCATGTTCAGGATTGAGTGACCTTACAGTCCCTTTCCAGGCCAAAGAAAAGTGTCCATCAAAACCAGAACAATAATAGCAGGCAAGAAAGCACTCAAGGAAGACAGTTTGCACTCCTGATCTGGGCATAGCATACGCAGCCACTAAAACTGTGGGGTAAATGCTGCCAGGAGAAGGGAACTTCCCAGTAGGGCATCTTCAGCCTGAGGAAGTGCTTGAAATCCTTGCCATGGAATCATCTTTCCTTTAACAGGGAAACATTGGCATCTTTTGTTTCTCTGCTGAAGGGACAACTCCCTTTCTGAAGTTCCACTCCACACAGTAAGACTTGCTTGCTGGTGTAAGTGGCTACCAAGTACTCAGATTTTCTAAATAAAGCTGAGACTCCCTAGATAACCCTTTGTGCCTGGCAGATGGTCTTTGCTGCAAGGAGCGTTCACCATGCAGAGACAGCCCACTAAAACATTGAGCCTTATTCCACTGACAGTGTAGGCTGGAAGGTAAGTACTTTCTATTATCAATGAATCCCCAGGAGAGAAATCAGTACAAAGCCTCACTCAGAAAACCTCTACAGTCCAAATTCTCTCCAGCAGATGGAATGAGATTCAAAGTCAAACCTTGCCCTGTAACTAAAGCCAAAAGGACTTTCCAGTTTTGCATGGACTAGAGCCTCCAGATTCTGCTTGGGAAGCTCTACTCCATCACTGCTAATGCTGGGACCCACTTTGGGAAAGAACAAATGCAAGTAAAGCCATGAATAAGACTGGGAGTGTAACAGTGAGAAAACAAGAGATGAGTTACAACCACTGGTCTGTTCCTTGCCTAGAGAACCAAGAAAGGTGGTCCCTGTCCTGCTGGCCCAGCAACTGCCTGAGGGGAGAGAGAGACTGAGAATGCTCTAATTCCTCCAGCACTGAAGAAAAGTAGAGAAAGAAGAAGCCGGAGTCCCTGCTTTCTGTACCTAAACTCATCACTAAGAGCACAGTGCTTTCATTTCACTTCCAACGTCCCCAGCTGCTACTTACTAGTCCTCAGGGCAAGTACTACCACACAACTACCCCAGCTGTATGGCTCTTCAGACGTGCAAAGAAACAACAAATAGCAATGAGCATGCACGCATGCACACACAGTAAAACGTGCACACACACCCCACACATTTCACTGGAAGCAGCAACTTTCCCTCCCCTGCAGGTTTAGAGGCTTCTCTGGGTACTACCTGCATGATCCACGTGGGGATCTAGCCAAGGGAAGAAACCTGAAAATCAAGGCAAGGTGGGAAAGTCATCATCACCAACAGCTTTTACTCAGTAACATCCCTGGACTACTATCCCTGATAGCTTTTCAGAAGGAATTTGTCTAGTCTTAGCTTAGAGCCTTTGTGTGCAGTCCCCACAGGCTTCACACACAGTGGGATTTGCTATCCTTGGTTAAACACAGTTCAGCAAAGGATTCCAGGTGGAGGGAAACCCCAAAGCTTCAGTTCCTTCACTCTCAGAATACACATGGCTTGGAGAAGTATATGGTAAAAAAATCTAAGGATTGTCAGCCTTGTTAGAGTTCTCCACAGCCTGGCTAAACCTGTCCCCCGAGACAGCAAACAAAGAATTAACAAGCACCAGATCTGGTGATGTTGTGTGAAACAGAAAGGGGGAATGCCCATCCACTGGGAACTAGGTCCAACACTTTCTTTTTCCTCGTCACGCTAGCAAGGACTTCACAGTACTTGCAGGCTGGGCTGAATTCAAACGACATACCCAGATGGAAAAGGCTCTAGGTCTGGAGCACTGCACAAAGGAATCCAGCAGCGATTCCCAGACAAGCACTTTATGGCAACAGGAAAAAACAGGGAGAACTACAGCACAGCAGACAGAGGAATTTTATCCTGAAGCTAAGCAGGGGGTATCCCATGGACAAAGAAGTAGCATCCCACTCTCCCAGCATTTCAAGTGCACTTCTTGTGTAAGTTACATAAACAGGAACAAGATCAGCAAGCCTTCCACCAGGCATTCCCTGGGAACCACCACTCTTTCAGTCAGAGCAGATGCCTCTGCAGTGGGTGACTACTCAAGGTGCACTGGGGACCTGAAGAGAAAGCATCTTGTAACCACAACCTGGGGGACAAAGCTGAGCAGGCTGAATGAAACTGTCATCATTGCTGTGTTCCACCACCACAGCAAGACTCAGCAGAATGCACCTGTAAGGTTAACCTCAGCACCACATCCAGCCTTTATGGTGACAGACCAGACCTCAGAAGGTCCGTGCCCATTAAGTACTGCAAACCCCATCCAGGAGGGTACTGGACACACAAGCCACACAAGCAGTACTTACCTGTGGGAGGAGGAGGAATGCTGGCTGCTGGCAGGGGTTGAGTAGATGGAGCTCCAGGACCTCCCTGAGGGTAGCCCATGTTCATGGGGCAGTTGAAAGATGGTGAAGAGAAACCAAGAGGAGGCTGGCTTGCCACAGGGAGAGGACAAGATGCAGGAAGCTGAGATGATGGGACTGAGGCTGGAGTGAAGAGGGCAGGTCTGGGTGGTGGAACACCAGGAGATGTCATGGGCATGGACTGTCCTGGCAGAGAAGGCTGGCTGGGGAAGGGAGCAGGAACCACAGGTCTGCCTCCTGTTGGTCCAAACAGCTGAGGCTGTGACACAGCTACAAATGAGAGAGAGAATGTCTTAGTGCCACTTGTTTCATGTGCAAACTACTCCTGATGCTCTTCTTCCTGCTAGTAAGTCTGCCCTTCTCCAAACCATACCCTAGAATATCCATGCCAGGCATATCCCCCATAGCCCAGGCTACATCACTCAAACCCTGCCACAAACGTAGCTGTGGCTTCTCCAACCCTAAGTATGCTTAATATCAGTAGACAGCAACAGTTGCTAGAACTAGATGTGTCAGAAGCACTGAGAAGCCTCTCAGCTGACTTGTTCTTTACAAGCACAATAGGCCTCTGAGGAAGGAAGTAGAGCTGCCATCCATGTTGAAGGCTTTAGTCTAAGAAAACCTGGGGAACAGACGTGACTATCAGACAATGCTTACCTGGCCCTGAAACCGTTGCTGGAACCAAGCCCAAGTTGTACTGTGGGTATGGGGGTCCTCTGGAATAGACACCTGTTTGTGGACCTGTGCTGGCCTGGGGAGGGACAACATGGTGAGGTGTCATAGACATGGCTGGCACTGGCTGAGGTGTGAAAAGGGAAGGCACTGAAGGCTGAGAAGGTGCTGAAGGGGCAAATGATGACTGATGGCTGGGCTGCAATTGAAAAAAAAAAAAAGAATTTGCAAGTGGTCGACAGAGTCATGTGCATACATACAAGCAGATGCACTTTCTATCCCTGTCACTTCTCAGGCAAGAGAAGATGCTGCTGCCATCATGGATGGATTGGATCAAAGGCCTTTCCCACCACATTACTTGTTCAACAAGCTGGGCACGACACTCTTTAGAGATTTTCCCAGCTCTTACAAGGATTAGTCCCGAGAAGCCAGTTCCCATACACCGACTTCTTGGAAGCACAACCAGAGGAAATAATGAAGGAACAATCATGAAGTAAGAGAGGCTGTAAGCAAAATTTCCTAAACAGTTTTCTCATGCAAGAACTGAGATTAAGCCAGACTACACTGAGATATGAGAGTGGGATAGGCACAGGAGAGTGAACCACAGCCCCTTTTTCTCTCAGTATGTGAGATCCCAGTGGATCACTACATTTATAACAGGCTCCTCCAGTGACTGCACGTGGGACAGGGCTTTGTGAAAAGATGCCAGACATCCTACTTCTGGATTACCACAGAGCTTGTG
Organism: Aegotheles bennettii; assembly: GCA_013398125.1. NCBI lineage: Eukaryota > Metazoa > Chordata > Aves > Caprimulgiformes > Aegothelidae > Aegotheles > Aegotheles bennettii. The sequence goes on along the minus strand of VZRW01011260.1, from coordinate 139,425 downwards.
TTTGCTCCAGTGAAGGACATCACTAATGAGCTCCTTAGTGCCTATGATCTGCATCATCTCTTATTACTTCATATGCCTTCCATAACCCAGTAAGCCTTCCTCCCTCCTCATGCCATGAGCACCCAGGTTTAAGGCTTACCTTCCCTGAATGTCTGGGACCTGTTTTGTGAGCTGCTCCTTCAGGGGCAGAACCACCCTTGGCTGCTGAAGATGCGTGTTTAATGACACCCACATTGACACGAGTGTAGGGAAAAGGAGGTGGCTGCTGATTACCCACATTCTCTCCTTGAGCATGGAAAAGTCGGTCTCGAAGCTGTTCGATCAGGAGCTGAAACAAACCATGCTTTAGGAGAAGTGCCTTGAGAGCCTAAGATGGAAGGTGCCGGGCAGATCAGCAGACCCTGACACAAAGCACTGAGCACCAGCCTGCAAACTAACCATTTCCCCAGTAGCCACTAGGAAAAAACAAACAAACAAACAAACAAAACTGAAAGTAACAATCTGGGACATCACCTGCCATAATCCCAGGCAGATGAAGTCTCACCAATTCTTCCCACAACCTTTAGACTTTTCCCTCCCCAACCCCTACCCACATTTGGGCACCAGGCAGATTTGTTTCAAACTACAAGGTGTCCTCCACATTCCCTTCTTCTACCAGTTAGTTTCAGGAATAGATCACAGAATCACAGCAGCTTCCTTGGAGAGCTGCCTCCCAGCGCTGTTCTCCAGGAACCATTTTACAGTTCTATAGCTCCTTTTCTTTTCCCTGAATCAAAAGCACTACAAAGAAAAAGCAAATTAAGACAAAAGTTGTGTCCTAGGAAAAAAACAACAACCACAGCTCTACTCTCAAGTTACCATAATTAAGGTGAAACCTTAAGTCCTGATGCATGTCAAAACCCAAGCTCTCTCTCATACAAAGTATTATTTTTCCCCATATGCTACTCTTTCCCACAACTCCTCCTTTCTCACTCACCTCTTTAGAGCTGCTGGGTAGGTAATTCATTGCAGCTGCCAAGCATCCTTGTGATGCCAAGAGACTGGCATATTGGGTGATTCGTTCTGCCAAGACAGGGCCTGGCGCTGGTCCTGTTGTGCCTCGAAGCATCTCAATGGACCTCCTCAGCACCATCACCTTCTCTATGAGATCCTGAATAGGCCAAGGGGAGGGAAGAAATAGATCACTCAGAATCTGACTTCTTTACTGGTCCATCTCATGCTTGAGACAATACCAGATGGCTTTTCCCACTTTCAACTGACATCGGGTCCAATGTGAACAGAAGTTACTCCACTCTGCACCAAATACGTCCCCCTGATTACTGATTCCTCAGGTGCACTTTGTGGAGAAAAACAGGAATCAGGAAGCAAACCCTGACACTGCTGCTTTTATGATAAGGAAAAAAGGAAAATCAGAGCCATGAGGACATTTCAATCAACTGTGACCTTTTTACTAGGAAGTTACTACTGTAACTCTAGAAGTTACAAGCTATCAGCTCGGAACAGGAAGGATTAAAACCGTATCAGGAGAAATTCACTAGGAAAAACTATTACTGCTGACAAACAAACCAGAAGGGTTTTAGTTAAACAAAGCTCCTTCAACTCCTAGAAATCAAAGTAATGTTTATACCTGTAGAATGATATATACATCATTGATTGGTAACTGATAAGTGGGAGGAGGCTAGTTCCAAACATAACCAGGAATACTGAAGATGCCTTTTTGTTGCTGTTATTCACTAGTGGGACTGCAGAAACAGGGAGCTCTGTAGCAGAGGGCATTATCTGTAGCTATCTGAGCGGAAGACTCGTCTAGTTCATTCTAGCAACTGGTGGACATAACAGGGGTTAGTGACTTAGCCAGGACTGGTTTAAGTGTAAGAGGTAGGTAACAACACTGACTTAAAAGCCCCGATTCATCTGCAAGCTATGACTTCCCACGTGTAATCACTCTACTTGCAGTGGGAGTAACAGTCTAGACTTTATTTTATTTTGCCAGAGGCTGTTCTGAAGGTACAGCCATATAACTGGAGCATTACAGTTAGACATGATAAGCACAGCAGCAAACATACCCCCAGGAAACTACCAGCAAGTAGACAGGTACAGTCTAAAATTCCCTGACTAAAAGGAAGCTCAGAGATGGCATTACACAGAAACAGGTGGGTAGGCTGTAACTCCTGTCATTGGCTAAATTTATATGCAATGTAATCAGTATTCTCTAAACACACAAACCCTTAATGTTTAAGGGTGCAAGTTTCCTTTAGATGTAAGACTGTAATCTGGGCTAGGAGGTACTCCAGCAACTACAAACAGGTCTCCACTGTTTGCTGGAAGCCAGATACCCTGTTTGATGGCATAATGCAAACAGATCAGGGCTACCAGACTGGCCTGAAGAGAAGTCAAACCAACATTATAGCACCTGTACCTGCAGGGCAAGGGGTGATGAAGTCTCATGGTTTTTTACCCAGCATTCCACCAACCTCTCCACATTGCCTGATGAGATATAGCAGAGACAGGCATCATTGGACAGGGCTGCATCTCCCTCTGACTCCAGGCGGGCACCCAGCATGTCTAGAGAGGAAGAAATAAAACCAAAATTTAACACACTCATCTCTTAGCAATCCTATTCTGGTGTTGGATCTGCACCTAATTTTTGGATAACACAGAGAAATGGGCATCATTAAGAAATCCCAAAGTCGATGTAGTTGAAAAAAGAAGTAATTTTTTTATAGATCTGTCAATTTTTTTATGTCTGCCCAGACACATAAAAGAAAGAGAAACCCTTAAAAATGACAGATGAATTCAGTGAAAAAACTAACACATTTTTTTTTCTAAAGAAGTATGGAAATCTCCAGGCACCAGTGGTGTCCAGTACCAGGGACAGCTAGTAATCTGGTAGTTGTCAATGTTTAGCAAATGCTAGGAGATAATGGTGAGCTGGAGCTATCCCACTATCACCATCCCCACTTTCCATCCCTACAATTTGGTTTGTAAAAGGTGTCATGTTTTCTTGTATTTCAAGTTGTGGCATCTTACTTATATAAATTGCTGGCATTTCCCCAGCAGCACTTAACTGTCCCATCAGTCAGGAGTTAGTTCCCACCTCAGCAACCTGAGTAACTTCATCAGATTCAGTCACTATACTGTCCCTGAACTCTGACTCCCAGAACAACCAGTTGCTGAGCATGTTGGACTACTAACAGGACTGAGGAAACTATTGAAGTCAAAGATTTATTAATCCCTGTTTTTGAACTTAAAAGTGAGAGGACTGTGCTAGAATGGTAAACCTCTTTCAGATGGAGTGAAGCCACCTGACCTTCCCAAAATAAAATAATAAATACCACTCTCTCAGTGTCTCAGTCTAGTGCCTATCCTGTTTTTTTTTTCCATGCTATTGGTAAAGCTGACAGGAAATACCAACATACAGAATTTTACACTATGACTCTCAGCTACAATGTGCATATATCATTCTCTAACTCAACAGTTCACACTTTATTAAATAAGTTCCACCTAGCTATAATGAGTAAGGATTGCTTTCCTTCTTCAACAGTATTCACTGTTTTCCATAAGCGCTCCAGAGTTGCTTCCCCTAAGGGAAATCACATCAAAATATAGTACGCTGCCTACCACAGAGCTGGATATAGTCCTCATGCTTCGAGTATGTTAACAAGATGGCCAGTGCCTCCCTCCAGCTCTGTAGATCACATGTGCAAACAATATCTTGCCAGTTCTGCTGCACAATGGAGGAAAGCAGCTGTAAGGGAAGCAGAAGGTCTGTCAGTCACTCAAGACAAAGATAAGTTGACTGCTTAAGAAAGTGCACCCATAGGGATAGCTCACTTTCAGGCACACTTCCCACTATGCAGCAACTACCTCACTGTACATTAAGGTCCACCAATCCCAGCATCCCAGGATTAACAGTAATGGGAACCCAATGCCTCTAAAGAAAGTAAAAAAGCCCAACAAAGCCCTTAAGAGAATATGGAAACAGTTGCACTACACAAGACTAAACACATATCTAACACATATCCTGTTTCAGAGGAGCTAGCATTGATGACTGTGAATATAGTGTTAGGATATCCCAACCCCTGCCACATTTCCTCATTTGTCAGTTAACAAGCTAGGACCTTCCTAGCTGAGCTGTAAAGGAGCAGTATGCTCCACAGGTTACAAGCATGGGAGCGGAGGCAGAAATCATTAGATTAAAAAAAAAAAACAAAGGAACAGAGAACACATTCATTCTAGGTAGGCAACAGGAAGCTGTCATAAAATTACCAAGAAATCAGAGTAAATGTCTAGCCAAGAGGAGATTCACAGACTCTGCTGACATCCTACTTCCCGCCAAAGCATTTCTGCATATATTCAGACAAACATCTGCTAAGATATTGCACACCTTCCCCTGCTGAATAGGTACACAAAACTGTCACTTACCAGGGAGAGCTTTGTCTTATGCTTAGCAAAGTAGCGTTTCTGGGTCTCCTTTAGGAGGTTCTCCCCACCAGCTATAGCTAAGATGATGGCATCAGCAAAGCGCTCTGCCCGCATGCACAGCTCCACCGCACCCTCAAAATTCCCCAGCAGAAGGGCTTGGCTGATGAGTCCATCTGTATCTACAGAGGCGAGAAGCAAAGTTACCCACAGGGGCATCATCCAGATGCATTGATGATGCACTTTTTAAAGAGCAGGCAGTAAAAAACCAATAATGTTTGGAAGCCAGCTAAAAGAAGATTTGGAAACCCAAATCAGGTTTTGCACCTTGAAAAAAACACTGACATGACAGTAAGTCTTCCATCATCTAAAAGTTCAGTCTCTTATCTGCAAAGAGTATTTCCTTGTATGATGCTGAGAGATGTTGCATGACACTGGGATGGGTCATGTGTTTTAAAAGTATTCATCTGCTGGAGTGGTCCAGATTCTTCCTGGTATCTCTAATTTTCTGGTTTTCTCTCCTCTCATGTAACTTACCTTCTGTGACAGGAATCTCCAATGTGCTCATATTCTGTGGGATGAGGTTGTCAAAAAAGGCTGAAGAGGAGGAAACAGCAGCTACATCATCACTGGAATTTATCAAAAGCTGTGCAAAGAGTGCAAGAGGTTAAGTCAGTCATCGAATAGACAAATCCCACCCAAAACAGTTTAATAGATTAACTGACTGGGATGGGGCTACTCTCCATTTGGTTGAGCATGCTCATATAAGTCTGACTTCAGCTTGAAAACTCATCATACTTCCTGTCACTGCTCTATCAACCTGCGCAGTTTCACTGGGGCAGCGACAAGAGCAGTGCTACTATTGACAAAGCTTAGGAGATGGACAGTATATGACATGCAATGCCAACAGTATTGCTGGCCAGTATTCGTCAACTCAACTGCCAGCCCTTGAGCAAGCTGAACAACTTTGGACAGAACAGTGACAAGCCCAACAAGTGATATCTGTAACTAATAGGTAGGATCACAGCCATGCTTGGTGCTCTATTGAAAAGCAGGACACAATTGCTACCCATAGAATTTCTCTGCAAGTGTTTAAGGTTTGTGAAGAATATTACTAATTTGAGGATAACAGTTTTAGGTACCTTAGAGTAGCAAACTTACAGTGCATGGTGAATCAGGCCTTGGAAGGCATCTGAAGGTGGACATCCCAAAATCATGTGAGAATACGTTTTAAAGGATAGAGGTCAAAAGGAAAGAAATGCAAAAGAAATACCACAGCAGAAGCTTCACAGAGGAAATCCAGAACTGTAGCATGAAGTTAAGCTGGGGTGAGGCTAATCCTATCACTGAAGAAATCAGCTTTCTTGAAGTGTTAACAGCCAGGAGTCTGTCTTCATCGTTCGCTGATTTGTTTTAAAGCCAGCAGGAACTGTTATGGTCATTTAGCCTGACCCTGTGAGGGTGTGACAGGCCTGTGAACTGCCCTCTGCGATGCCTGCATTGAGCCCAACAACTTGTGGTTGGAATTAAACCTTCCTGTTCATTATGCCCTCCACTGCTCTCCCAGACTGACAAGATGTGTAGGACATACCTGATCTGGCTGTGCAGCATTTGTCTCATCCGCCTCAGGAAGGGGCTGTTTATCTGGGATCCCATTACTCAAACATGAGGCAATCTAGAAAAGTAACAGACATTCACAGAGCGAAGCCCCTGTCAAAGTTAAACATCTGAGCAACAAAGCCACCAAGTGACTGGCAAGTCCCAGACACAATTCCCCCAGCTCTTCCACCTGTTTGAAAAGTCCCACCTCTCCCTATTCCTGGCTGGCTGCCTATCAGAAGTTATTTATTCTTTTCAGAGCATTGTCCATCCTGCTGCAAGAGTTTCCTCCCCTGCAGCTCCATCAGTGCTACGCCAGACTGTCTTCATCTGTCACCTTCCTCCTGGCTGAGGAATCCCCAGAGATGCAGAGAGATGGATGGTAGAAGCAGCTCTCACAACTGCGCTGTTGTTACACACTTCCCACAGCACCAACAACTGGAAGCAATATAACCGGGCTCAAGATTACTTTGGTTTGATCCAGTACAGCTGCAGTTATACCCTTAAAAGTGCCCGCAATTGCTTTTTAATGGAGGATAGAGGTGCCTCTCAGCTGAAATTTCATAGTTTTGTCTTTTGTGCGCTGTGAGATCACTCACTCATTTCCAGCAGGGACCCTACAACTCTACTGCAGCAGCTTTAGTCCTGTAAAGGTTTTTCTCTATTGGAAAGACCCCTTACCTTTTTTTGCAGATCCTCTTTACTGTAGCCCAGCAGCTTGAGGAGTTTAGTCCTGGACTCCTGCTCCAGATTCACCTGAGTCCCAAAGGATATTGAAAAAGACAAGAAAATATGTAAAATCCTAAACATCTACACACTGCCAGCAGTTGGCTGATTCTGGCAGCAGCGAAGTTTAGAGCTTAGTTTATAGATAAGGAACTATGACAAGTCCACCCAATGACTACTGTGGGAAAATTTATGGAATTTAATTTATAATCATGATAAAAGGGTGAAATTCAAGTTTGTCACATAGTTACAATTGAGGTACAACTGCATATCAGGGCTATCACTGTACACATACTTAGTGTACTTGGTCATTAACTCCCTGGACAGCCCAGGAATTGCCAAGGTAATCTCTGCACAGAGAAAATGGACTGATTTGAGTCTGGATGAAACTGAGACAAGCTGGTTGCCTGAACTCCTAGCTGGCTTCCCAAAAATTAGTAACTAATTGTTACAGAAGCTCCCTGGGCAGGGATTTCAGACAGTCCCAGAGATTTCCACAGGCTGCACACAGCCTAATTCACAGATACTATTTGTATGCTTTAATGTATGATTAACTTTCTGCAAGGAGAATCTGTCTGTCTCGGTAAGTCCCAGGCTACTCCTACTACAGAACTGACCAAACTGTACATGGGTAAGATACTTGCAAACAGTCAGTAGAAACTGTTCTTCCAGATGCAGAAATGGTTATGTGGGATGGTCCTTTGATCAGAACATAGCTTAAGATAATCAACAGTAATAGAACTTGTACATACTGGAGTGGTCTCACAGTACCATAAGCCAACTGGATTACAAAAATTCACTAGAACAACAGTTCAACATATTCATCCATTGCAGCTGAAGACATTGTTGCAATGACGCTTGCAATGGAGACTACTGTCACCACCTAGACAATACCTGGCCACTCCATTCAAGAGATATGATTCCCAGTACAAGTATAATATTGTGGAAAAGATCCCAGTATTTCACCCCACACACAGCCTGCCAAGGCTAAGCCCTGCCCCTGCAGAAGGGTGGCCACACCTCACTACCAAACCCTTTCATATTACCAAATTGTCAATGAAACCATCAACCTAATGTAGGGCTGCAGTCAGCCCTCATGTCACCACAGCTCTCTCCCTTATTACTGGGGAATCTCATTGCCCAGTTTGACTTTGCCTTTAGAAATAATAACAGTAGAGCTCCACAGGTAGCAGGCAGGTAGAGGGTGGCTGTGGGTTGAGACAAAAAAATCCTGTTCAGCACCTTGACAGGAAACCCAAACGAGTCCACTGAAAAGACCATTCCTACTGAAAAATAAGGCAACCTCCCAAGATCTCAACTGCAAAAACCTGTCTGAAGAAAAGTAACTAACTGGCCTATTCGGTTCCACTTTATATCTTAAAGAAAAGGAATACAAAGGGCTAAAGAGGACCATAATGAACACATTCCACCCCAGGACTGTAAAAGAACTGACTTCTGTGTTTCAGCACAGCCATCCTACCTTCAAGAAGTTCCAAAGGTTCCCGTCAAATGGCAACTTGGCTGTCTGGATCTTGCCCTGGCAGTAATCAAGGAGGTTCCCTGACTGCAAGGCCACCTGCAGTTCTCTGGATCGGAGCAAAAATTCAGTTTCTGTAGTGACTTGACTGATGAATACCTGGTGTGGGTGAGTCTGCTGCATTTGCTGTCCAGGAGCTTTGATAAGACCAAAGGAAACAAGTTTTCCTCCAAACTGAGAAAGACAGAGGGAGATACAGTAAGCAGTGTTATAAACAAAGGTAAAAGCAACTCACTTAGCTCTTTATTCAGCAAAGGGACTCAAGTTCCAGCTGTGATCATAAGGAACTCAAACAGATTAATGTGGTAGGGACATCACAAGCCTTTCAGCTGAAGACTAATAACCATGACACTTGTGTATGTGCTATCAGGCCTAGCCAATTGCAAATGACAGAGGGGCACAGGATAAAAAGTACCATTTGGAACTGTTCTTTTCTGACAAGGAGAGAGGCTGCAGTGACAAAAACTATCATGTGTATGGCAGGCACTAGACAGACAGAGAACAAGTCAAGCCACAGCCTAAAAGAACAATTCAGACTTTCAATTTAGGAGGAAAGAGGTGAAGAAAATTAAATACCCGGATAGGAAGAATAAACACAGAGAAGAACAGGAATTCATGTCACACAGCTTTTGAGAGTCTTCCTTAGCTTTATTCACTCTTACTCATAACCCCTCATTCTCTTCTACAATACCCTTCCTTGTTGGAAATATATCTGAATGTTGAGCTAAAGAGCTTTGCTCCGTGGGACAACACACTGCACCTAAAACAGGCATTAAAACAACTAGCAACAGGAAGCTAGAAAAGTTTCTCTAGCAAAAGGAAAGGATTGTGTCACAAGACAACACATTTATTGCATTTCAAGCTAAGGATGCTCCATTCACTTACTGCAAATGAAACTCCCACAGGTCTGCGAATCCACTTGGGTGGCTTTTTTAATGGTGGAATCAAGGTGGTCTGAGCTACTTGCTCTGGCACCTGCAGAGGAGGAAGGATCTGTCCTGTGCCAAATGGATCCAGGTTGTTGAAGGAGGAAGAGATCTAGAATCAGATGGAGAAAGGAATAAGATATAATTCAACTCCTCTCTGTACAGAGTAAGCACAAAAAACTATTGCTTAGTAATTGGTTACTTTCCTTGCTGATGAAGAAAGGCTATTACAGCACCTCCTTCTGGAATACCACCAAGTCTCTATGCGAGGGAAACAGTATTTCCAAACGGTTCCAGAAATGATTTCTAAAGAAAACTTTACCTCGAGAGATTTTCAAGTAATTTTGCCTTAGCAGGGTGCAAATTCCCTAACGAACACTGCCTGGCCTAGCAACCAGCTCATAAACTCAGGAGTTACAAAATTACTTGGTTTTATGCAAGACAGTGACAACATATGGTCAAAAGTTGTCCAACTTATTTCTTGTTTTGCTAACAAAAGAACGCTGACTCCCCTTCTGTTGTTGGAGTTGTTCAAATGGGTTAGTTTCAAGGACTGTCTCAAGCTTTTATAGCTTGAGAGGTGAAATAATCTCTCCAGACTTTCTTGCTTAGACAAGAGAGTGTCAAAAGTGGCCTCTGATCTGGATTTCTGACATTTAGGAATTCAGTGAGCATACACAGAATGCTGTTCACGAGCATTCTTAATTTTTAACATTGTTGGCATAGACTTATTGTTTGCTAAAGATAACCCTGTTCAAGTTTGACTGGACCATAGGGCATAGCTCCAAAATACAGCTAAGCAGCACAGCTGAAAAGAAGCAACACAAGGCTCATCAAGCTAAGGCTGCCAAACAAAGAATCACAGGCAAGACCCACATGTTTTGTCTTTCAAGTCTTTCTTGAAGGGAAACCAATTCTAAAGAAAGATAATTTCCTGAAGGAACAGTTAATACCTTAGCAGATCAATCACCCTAAACCTTCAAAACATAAATACACACTACCAGGGTACCAGTAACATCAACCACCAGGTCTTCAACAGAGTTTCTGTCCTGGTACCATGGAATCCAGAGGAAAGAGACCCCTTGGTCACGAACTCCCCACTTCCATAATTGTGATTACCACCTCCTAACTTTGTTCTTATTTGTTATTCTACTTACCTAGGAGATATTCTACCCTACTGTTCTCCAATTTTAAAAAGTGGAAGTATGGCACATGCACATGAAGAATCCACAGAACGAAAATTCTCCATGGGTTAAATAAATCCTTAATCTCCTATAGCTGTTGCTTGATAAAGTATTTTCTCTTGCAAATGCTATGAAACTGAACTCAGTCAGCTGTAAACAACTATATAAACAATGCTTAAACCAGCTGATACATATTCTCTTAACTACCTGTATTATAAGGTTTTTGTTGGCTGGGAGAGAAGGAGGGAATTAAGAGACAATACTGACATTTAATCTGTTCAGAGTCAATTGACTTGAGGAAAATTGCTAGCAGTGGCTTATAAACTATTTTTAAAAATTCTCTTCTGAACTAATAAAGAATAACATGTTGTCTTAATTATTATCAATTTATTTAATTTTAACCTAATAACAAGACAAGCTTGTTGCTCTAACAGGTATGCCGGGGTTTTTATAGTCCAGCATTAATAACCATAAAATATATATAACATCAAAACGACACCTGATCTTGGTTCTCTTTAACACACTTCAATGAATTTTACAAGAAATACTGAGACACCTTTGTCAAGAGGCAATGCAGTCCCTTTGGGACTTGGTGGATATTAAGTCCCCACAGAGGCAGCTTCTGGTTCCCACACCATACAGCTATACGTCCTGGTGAGTGGGGTAGACTCCATCACTTAAATATCATACTGTTACATGTGTGTGCTTCTAACATTCTCAGAAGTCAGGTGAGTAAGTGCCAATCTGTCAAGCCATAACATGCCCACAGGACTTTACCTTGTCAGCCTGCGTCTTCTGCTGAGCTTCTAAGTTCCCACCCATGACAGAATAAATGTTGATCCACCCATCAAAAGTGGCAGCAGAGAAGACTGAAGGATTCCTAGGACACCACTGGACATCAAAGCACCACTGACTTCGAATGGGCAACTCGTAAACCACCTATCACACAAAGAGAGAAGGCAGAAGCGCAACATGGATAGTCCCTTGCTTTCCCCAAATTACTTGCCCACAGTAAGTGTGTCACACTTTATTTACATATCACCACTGTATGTAATTCTCTTATTTTTGCTGCTTGAAGGGCACACTGCAACCAGGTTACAGTGCATTGAGCCCAAACAGTAGAAAGTCACAGAAAGCTGTTATACCATAGGATTCAGACTGTAGTGCAAAATGCAAAGGCAGCAAGTCAGGACTGTTGCACCTGCTTCTAACCAAAGGAGACACACCAGAAAATGAGAAGACAAAAGGCAAGGTGTCATGAGCCAGAAAATGTAAACAGAAAGAACAGTCTGGAGTAACAAATTTGACGAGGAAAATAAAAGCCTACAGGAAAAAGTAGAATGAAAGAGGACTGTAATAGCTGCAGATGAACTATGAAGGATATTGCAGCCAACAGGTTTCTGGTCCAGAACTCAAAAATCCAAAGTTCAGGTCATGGCCCAGACACAAAACTCCTGCCTGATGTTGGGCAACTCACTAACACAACCTTGACTTTGAACCTCCAGTCTTTAAAATGAAGAGATTTCCTTTATGCCTCACTGGCACAAAGCACAGCGAATCACAGCTTCCTTCTCTGCACAAACATGATCGACATTTCCTGTTCCCTGGTATAAAATCTTGTGTTTGCTTGTATTAAAATCCGGATTGCTAAATTAAAAAAAAACCAAACAAAACAACAACCAACCTCCCCCGAATATCCCAGAAAAATGCAAAGAAACCAACCCTTCCCCCAAACTCACCAGATCAGTCATTCAGTATAACTGCACTGTCCTTACTATTGAAAGCCTTCCCAACTTTTGTAGCATCTGAAAATTTTCTGTTCATTGTTACCAAGTCAAGAATAGCTCCCTAACAGTAGCGTAGGCATAAATGCCTAAAATGAATTTGGACTCTGCAAATCTACAGCAGCATGAATAAAGATGACCCTACTGCATGAATTTTATTTTTTTTTAAGTATTTCCACTAAAACACAGTGAGAAGACTTTAGTAAGAATTAGACTTCAGGAACATTTCAGAGTCTGATTCTCTTGTAACCACTAGACATCTGTACAGACAGCATCAAATTCATGAAACTACAACAGCAGCATCTCACACACTTTATGCAAATGGAGTAATTTTTTCCATGCCTCCAAGGCAAAGGTAGTCAGCTAAGTGAAATTGTCCCATAAAATGAATCCAGCCTGGGGCTCCCAGATGGACTTTGTTCAGTATTGTCAGAGTACTTTCCCTATGCTATCATCAAGATCAACTGTACTAGTTTTGCTCAAAGTTCAAAATTCAGTTTTATCCAGGAATTCAGCATTTTAATAAGTAGGTGTGCAGAAAAAAAAATTCACACAGTCCTACTTTAATTCAGGTGATACTAAAATATTTCAGAGATGGTAATTCTGAGATACATGACTAGATTAGCACATACATGTGAAACCACTGTGCTATGAATAAAGTTTACATACATATTATTTACATAGTTCCCCTCTCAATGACCCTAACAAATGCTCCTCATCTTCCTTTCAGTTTCCCCCCCCCAAAAAAACTTACTCCTATAAGAGAAGGAAGAAGAAGAAACAAATAGACACAGAGAACAGCACACATGTGTGAACACAGCAAGAGTAATCATAATTAGCTGAATCTAAGTTTTACTTAAAGCTTTCTTCCCTCTACGATCTCTGGACACAGATACAACGCAGAAAATCTCTGCCCGTCTCTGTTGTTTTCAGTCTGGACATGAACAACACTCTTACTCACTCCAGACAGGAAGGGTGCAGAAGATATACTGGAGGAAATTAAATTGGCACTCCACACAGATACAGAGAAGGGACATATACATAGCACAGCACACACCCCTGTATAATGTAGACCATGTGTACTTATCGCTGTGGTTATGTACCTCCCCCACACTTGGGTTCCAGCACAAGATCCGATTGTCTTTGGCACTACTCAACAGCAGTTCAGGGTCAGCCTGGCACCAAGAGACGGAGAGAACTCCCCTAAAATAGATCAGAAAGAAATCAGTCATATTTCATACCCAGTCCACTCTCCCATGCTGTCGCCAAGAAAGCAGCAGAAATGCTGCTTAAGCTCAGAAATGCTAGTTCTCATCTCTACCCTCAACCAGATTCATCTGCAAAACAAAGGTTTTGCTGCAAAGGTTTGTTTGTAGCAAAAAATCATAGTTCTCCTAAGTCCAGTCTTCTAGAGGTCTGCCTTTTAAAGATGGAGATCCTTGAAAAGGCAACACAACAAGCAGGCCCTCACCTCGTGTGTCTTTCCAGCTGGCTCAAAGGAGAGGTAGCAAAACGTAAGTCCCATATTTGGATCACTGGCAAGCGGTCATCCTCAGAGGAAAGGACTAGCTGGGTTGCAACTTCTGGATGCCAGGCCATTCCTGAGCAATGCATCTAGGGACAAAAATAGCACAGGTTGAAAATTGAGCAAAGCAAGCTGGCAATAGCACAAACGACCCAGAGTCACATCATTAGGTACTTAACTTGGATAGAACGCTTGACATAAGCAAGGCTAGCAATGTCTTGCTGTGGGAAGCAAGTATTTCTACCTTCTCTACACAGAAAAAACCCCACAAAACACTAATCATACTGAAGTTGAAGGATTATTTCAAAGCTTATCTAGAAAAACAGATGGGATTAAAATAGAGGAGGCTACTCATAAATAAGCTGTGAATATAGAAAATGAATGCAAGGGTGTCCTAATTTTAGGAACAGCTAGGGGTCTTGTTTCTCCATTACACAAGGGAAAAAAGAGAGAGGTGTTTTAATGCCACAGCTCCAAGAGAACTAGCCCAAACAGCCTCCACAATAAAAATGCTTGATCCCAAGAGTCCGTGCCACTGCTTTGCAGCCATATGTGGCATGTTGTAAGCTAGTCAGAATCACAGTCTTTCCTCCACTCACTCTGTTGCTGTGGTCACTGACTTTGATGATAGGCTCATTCTTCCTGAGGTCCCAAACCACAGCCTTGCCGCTGGGGTGAGCTGAGGACAGGATATGTTGTACCTGCCGATTCCAGGACACCACACTGATGTCTTCATGAGGCTGCCAAGATAGGAAAGACCACACATCTATTATTCCCATGTTGAGGGAACACTAATCACAGGATTCTGTCAATAGCTTAACTGAGGGATTTGACAATATATAGAGATTCTTCTCTTCAATTACTGACCAACTAACTGGAAATAGCAGAATAACCAGAAAGACTAGGGAGCATGGAAAGTCTTTTACTCAGAATGTACAGTGGACAGTCAAATTCCATGGGGGAATGTCAACTGGAAAAGCACCTCTGCATTTTGGGAGCAGGTACTGGATTCTGCATTGGCCAAATGTGTCATAAATCAGTCCAGAGAGAACTGCAGCTGTGAGTACATAGATGCTTCTGCTCTGACTCCTGGGATGAACTTAAATGGATGGCTCTGTGCAACATTTCAGGAGTGCAGTGAGATGCAAAATGATGAAACACTCAAGGCTAATTGCTGTGACTGTACAATGCACAATGCAGGAGACAGGCAAGGAGACAAACAGGAGGCTTATCGGAGGAAAAACCTGGCTTGTTTTCAGGCAAGTTTACTATGAATTTTTTCACTTCCAGGAACTGATTGTCCTGAATAACATAATCAGCATCAGAAGATCAGATGCTTCTTCCCCTTCAAACTCAGGAAACATTATCTGGGAGTAATGGCTAAGATGCATTAAATGGCTCACTGGCTTTACTAGGAATATTACTTTCATGAGATATGAAAAGCTTCAGCTGAAGCCTGAAGTAAATTCATTCCTCAGAGAAGGTCCAATAAGCCCTCTTAATCCATCACACATGCCTCGGCTGGATCACAAGATAAACTGGTCAGTTACTTGATTCAAATCCATAAAGAGCTTACCCATCCATGCAAAGTGCATCCTTCCAGAGCTTGCTAGCCTACCTCCCCTCCCCTTGTAACACTCTTTCCAGCTCCTCAGAATGAAGCTGATCAGTCAGTTCAGATTCATCATTCTCCTGACAGACATCAAGGTCATTCCACCTTCACAGACTGACTAGACCTGGATGACTACACACACACACATATCTTTTTGCCTTGTCTGCTGAGATATGAAACTGCAGGGGTATTACCCAGTGGAAAACTTGTTTACCTGTGATTTAGCGCCTGGAGTCATAGGCACACTGAAGTTATTCAAGTCCCAGATGAAAATTTCAGAATCATTGGCTCCAGAAGCCAAGAGGTTACTCTGTAGAAAAAAGAAAAGCTCAGCTGAGTTTCATAGGTAAAGAGGACAGATTTCTTAAAAATAAATGTAAGCAAAAACTCCAAAAGCTTCCAAAGTCAGATGACAGCTGCATTTCACAGCCACTGGTGAGCAGAAAGATACTAACTGGATTATAAACCAAGCATCTTTCTGGCCTCCATGCCTTCAGCTGTGCCATGGCACAGACCTCTTTAAAATTCATCTAGCCAGCCACATGTGCAGGTGTTACTCATCACGAAACCCTGCCACAGGCCGGGAAGCTGCTGTCTCTGCCCAGCTGAGCCTTTGTCCTGCATCCCAGCACCAAGGACATTTCTTCTGAGAAGATGCAGGCTTCCCACAAGGGTCCGCGGACAACTTTCAATTTACCTTTGCGCTACCACAAGAACACTGTGTTCTGTTCACCTCCCACTTACGTTGCAGTTCCTTCAAGTGTGATCAGAGCTCCACTGAATTAGACACCAATTGAACAAATCAAGAGTTCTGATTTCAAATGGGTAATGGTCTAACATCTAATAGTATTACAAGACACCTTTTTACAGACAGGTAAGAGACTTGATCAAGGTCACAGTGGCAAGTGTGAATAGAACCCAAATCTGAGTCGCAAACCAGCCTCGTGTCACAGCTACCACGCCTCTTTCAGGTTAAAAACTGTTCCTTCAGCTTATAAACCTCTATACACAAGGGAAAGATGTATTTTAATATGGAGGTTAACTTTAATTTGGTTATAAGTATTTTAAAATGTTGCCTACCTGGAAAGGGTTGAAGTCAAGGGCTCGAACAGGACCTGAATGCTTCTCTGTTTGCCCAATTACAGGGTCGCTCTTTGAAGTCAAAATGTGGTGCACACTGTACATTGTCAGTACACCATTATCCCCTCCACCAATGATCACCCCAGGGGACTCCAGGGACCCATTTCCGAAGTTACCCCAGATCAGCTTATGAAACCTAAAAAAGACAACAATAAAGCTGGCATAGGGCACAGTGGCAGAAGTCAAGACACCCTCTGCTTTATCAAAAACCACATCCATGTTCTGACCTATCAAACATAACCATCAGTCTGAACCTTAAATAATCATTTCCTTTTGAAGATGACTGTGGCTATTTCAAGGGAAAAAATAAATGAGCTTGCTTCCAAAGAATTTTAAAGGGAACTTACAAAGGAAGAACTAGTCTGTCTCTTTTTTTTCTTTTTTTTTTTTTTTTTCTCTCCCTTAAAACATTCAGGACCTCATATTGGACTTGTTGGGTCAACTCCTCTAACCTACACTATATAGAAAATTAGATGACAGGACAATATGCCTTCTTTTCCAGAGCTATTATATGAAAAATGTTTACCCACTGTAAAAGCTGCTAGTTACAAATCAAAGCTGTGTTTTACACTGGGTACAAATGTCATCCACACTGATGAGCCTAAGAAAACACCTTGTCTTAAAAAGCTGGAAGACAAATTTCACTCTGCCTCTGGTCTCCTTATTGCAAATCATTAGCCCCAAATTCACATAATACAGAATGATTCCTAACTGACTACCATATAAGTTCTTTTCTGACTTCTCCAATGTTCCAGCTGCTGTACTTTTACACGCAACGTAATTTGTATCCACAAAAATGTTCAATTCTTGAAAACAGAGGTCAACTGATCTAAAAGATCACTTCCTTACCCCAAAATATGATCTCCTCCTCTCCCTTCTTGTACCAGAAAAACACTTTTCAGTTCCACTGATTGATACTTCAGTACGAGTGTCCAGTACCTGTTTGAGGCAGGAAGTGTTCCTTTCTGCATCATGTCCAGGGAGGGATCCCTGAAGTCAACCTCGAATATTTCCAAAGTGGCATTTGTACTGAAGGATGCATCTAGTTGTTGGGCAGATGTTCCTAGCAGAAGTACAAGGGCAAAACAAGTGAGTATTTTTTTCAAGCGCACAAGATATAAAAAGGGCAAGGCACTGGAAACCTGTTCCTCATAGTCAACACAAGCTTGGTTGTACCCGTTCAAGGATAGAACATGTTTGAATACCTCAGAAAGAGGAACTAACAACTATGACAAAGACTTTGAAAGAAATTAGAACTTCAAGAAATTCTAGACACCGGGTCATTGTTGTGCGAATACCTCTCTCTTTTGGGATAAATATAATTCATATACCCTCTTCCAAGCAGCCTCAGCTTCTGATATTAAGTCCTTACCTAAATTACAAATGCAGCTGCATCATGGAACCCTGCTACAAGTATGATCCCAAATACTTCTTTATACTGCTTCTCAACCATGACCATATGTCTTGATCAAACCTTCCAAACCTGGTCTACAGTAAAAGTTCTTCAACCTTGGCCAACTAAACCCTCCTAGGGACCCATGGACAGATGGTGGCTCCCTTCCTCCTCCCTAGCTTACAGAATAAAAGCTAAAAATAGATTTAACATGCCTAATGGGACACTGCCAGGCAAACAATCACTCAGTTACCACAGAGGTGCTTTGTAACTGCCTATGGCATGGAAAGCGCCCAAGAGACTATTAAAAAGCAGTACAAATTTTGAAACTATGCAGTCTCTGATCTAAAGCAGACAGAAGCCAAGACCTTTGGTCCAACCAAAAATCTGTCCTCATTAGAGAAACACAGACTATCTGCCCCCAAATGGTAATGTTATTTTTAAAGGCAACAGCCAAAATTTTGGCACTTTCTTTTGACAGTCATCCCTGGAAAAAAAAAAAAAGCCAAACAATATGTCAGCACTGCACAACCCAGGCAGATGACAGAGCTGACTAGTTCTCATGTTGGGCAGACAACCCAAGTTGTTTGTTCCACACAGACACTAAACTCACCCACTGTCAAGTCAGTGAACAGGCTGACTTTGTGTTTCAGGAAATAAAATTATTATAAACAAAAGTGAATAACGAATAATACCAACAAAATGCAAATTTAAGGTTCTGCAGAAATATTGAAAATTGAATGATAACCAAAACACGCAACTTTAGGGAGAAGAGATTTTTATTAATTGATTGTCAAACCATGTGATAATGTCTGAAGACTAACAAAGTAAAAGTGTGTGTAATTAACATTATTAGAATGAACATTTTTTTTTCCACAGATATACCAAGCAAGTAACCTTATTGTTTTAATTTTTATAGCAAGCAGGTGCTGGAGATTATACAGACTTAATTAGAAGTTAAAAGCCACTTATTGACCCTTTGAAAAAAATCACTGGCCTTTAAGGTGTCAAAGCTGGGCGTACAAATAATCCTCTACAGGTGACTTGTAAAAAAATGAAGGCTGTAATGTTTTGGTATATTGCTTGAGAGTTTTACAGAGATTACTAAGAAATTCTAGAAAGTTAAAGCCAATACAACCCTACATAAAATCTCTGTGACTCACACTTTAATTTTCACAAATTGTGAAGAACTTTACCTGTTGCTAGATAAATGGGGTGGTTGTTAGCTGGACTCCATGCCTGGACAGCTGTGCGCTCAATTTCCTTCAGCTTCATTTTCTAGGCTGTAGAAGAAATTTCACACAGTGGTTAGAATAGTCAGAAAAAGTCAACATGAAAATAGTCACACCAGTAATAAAATATCCCCCCTAAGAAAGTACTATGGGAACAAATTGCTCTCAATAGAGAGAAGTTACTTCCCGAGGGAGTGAATACAGTTTCACAGGAATGAGTTAGGGCATTTTAAAAACCCAAGCAATTCCAGCTGTCTGATCCCAGAGTTTATTTCATATATAGCTCTTTTTTTCCATATACCCCAATTACAGGAGAGTTTCCATAAAAGGAGAGGGATTTAAATTAAACAACATACTCAAGTCTTCAGTCCAGGCTGCTTTAAATCAGCTGCAGAAATTAATTTACATGAGTGTATTTGCAAAGCACTGGTTGCTCTCTCTGAACAAGCTGATGTCAGTATATACATAGACAAAAAGGGAGCAGAAGGAATCTCAGGGCAGGCTAAATTCCAGGTGGAATAGTGATGTGGCAACAGAAAACAAAGTGCAATGCTATCACCTGCCAATTCAGTTAATGTACTTTGTTCTTGTTCCTTTGAGAAGCAAAAGGAAAAAATCCACTTGACTTTCTGCTTGAGTTTGTAAATGGCACAAGGTGAGAAAAAGCAATCTAGAAGAAACTACTGGGTTTCAATCTCAGCTCTGACAACAATTCTTTTTATTTACTCTGGACAGATCAACTGGCACCTGTGAAATGGGAACACAACTTCCCCATGTAACTGGAGAGAGATTAGTTGGGCAATAATGTAGCAGGATAACTGAAAGTCAAACATGGACAGCAGGCAGCCAGGAGGCTGCAAAACTGAATATGAATACAAACTATTGTTCCACATAAGACCCCATTCTTGCTGAGAGGGAAGCACCCAGCACCCTTCCACAGGCTATGCCGAGGCCTTCTAGGCATGTCAGCAACATAAACGATGTGTGGACGTACCACTGACAGGCTAGCGGGGTCACCCTCGCCAGCAGTTCCTAAACCTGTTGAGCTTGGCTGCAGTGCAGTCTTTAACTCTTGCTAAACAGAGCTACTCATGACGCACTCCGATGATATTATGCTGAATAAAGTAAAGCTGTCAGCAGGCAGCAAAGCAAAACAAAACACTGCATCTTGCCAGCTTGCTGTGATTAATCTCTTCTGGTTACTTGACAGTGTCTGTGTTATCCAGGCTGACGGTTAAACCACACTCTGCATCTTGTGGCCCCCTCTTCACGTGCAGGGCTACAAGTGTCAGTGCTTCAGAGCTTGGCCCTACTCAGGCCAGAGTATGGATGTTCACTCCTAACCAAGTTCATCAACGCAGCTTGCTGTGGCCAGCCCACTGTCTGGCCAAACCACCCCAAAAAACCCCAACAAACCAAAACCAAACAAATAAACGAGAAAACAGTTTTGAAGAAGCCTCCCATCACCTTGTGGCTTATTTGAAGCTATGGCCTCCAGAGGCCCACACAGGGTGAAACCTGGTCAGCATTGCTTCCTGGGCTTGGACCTCCTGGTTAATAACTCCACATTCTTGTTAGGGTTTCTTCTGCACCACCAGTCAGAAGGTAAGGACATCCTCCCTCTCTCACATGCACTATCAGGACATGCTTTTTGATTAGAATTTATTCAATGCTTTTTAGCATTAGTTTGCAGCAGTATCTCCCAAAGCTCAAACTGCCTGTTGCTATTCTCACATTAATTTTATCCTAACTTAGCTGAGGCCCAGAGGAATCAGAACAGAACTCTTGTACAATAAAACAAGTGTTTCCTCATGCAGCCTAGGAACAGAGGTGGAAAGATCATCTCCTCATCACCATAACAGACCTCTAAAGCTCACCCTCTTCTAGCAGTGACTTTGCAGGGTACTCATTAGGGCTCCATCACATTCTTTCTGCCAAGAAGTTTCGGTGCCTACTCATCTGTCCAGGTCTACTCCCTTCATCGGCAGAGGGCAGTGAAAATATCCCCAAGAGCAGTCAGATGAACCTGCTAGCAACAGTCAACTGCACACTAACCAACTCCACCGATGCGAGGGACCAGGACAGCTGGTGTGGTCCTTACCTGTCCCTTTCCAGCCTCTTTCTTCTCCAGGTACAACCCATCAGTTGTAGGAGCTGGCTGCACACCCAGGCCTCACTGCTTCTTGGTTTTGAGGGGACAGCTACCCTGCTAACCCACTAACATTACTAGACAATGGCCAAGAGACCTCTTCCCTCTCGTAAGTTAACTGGTGAGAAAGTAATGAAGAGTGCAACCATCACAAACTTAGCCAGATGAGTGGTACAAGTTCCCACTCCTTACCCTCTGTGCTGGACTGACTGCATGGCTGGCACCATTCCCTTTAACAGGCACATACAAAGACAAGACACAAAAACATGCAGACCGGTACTGACCAAATGTCCAGCTCTTCTTGTCAATAGAGCATTTTGTGTAAGAAAGTCAACAGTACTGTTCCCTTTTCACAAGCTTAAGTCAGGGCAGAATGGGAAGGTAAAGTGTCTTGCCCACGGTGACTCACCCAGACATAGGAAAGCAAACACGTCACCACTCAGTGACTCAGTATCAACAGAACAACTGTAGAAGTGCTGGATCACAGGTATTGAACATGCATGCTGCGTCCCAGGTCCTCAAGGCAAATGTCCCTGGTCCTCTAGGCAAAGCAGCAGTGGTGCTAGACTGTTAGACCTGAGAAGGCCCACGGGAGATGCATAAGAAGACAAATGACTACAGCATCACCTCACCGCAGTTGAGGTTCTGCAGGGATGCAGCAGCACTTCCTCCTTAACTCAGTGGGCTCCAAGTTTGGAAGGGAAAAAAAAGCTTGAGTTGAGTCTTAGAGAAGTGATCCTTGCATACACTGTGCGTGTCTGCACCCAAGACAGGACTCACGATCCGTAAAGCAGGAAAAATCTCTTTAGCAACCTCTCGTGGCTGCCTGAGAAAAATCCACAAGTACCGAGCCCTTCCATGGGAGACTTTTTAGGGATTGGGTGCCACCTGCTGTCACCTCCCAAAATAGCATCTAAGACTTCTGAGAAAGCTCATGCTCTCCTCAGGACCTCTAATTAATTAATCATGACAATTCTTCCTCCTTCTACAGACATCCGATTATGGGTCTAACGTAGTCACGAACCCCAGCGCCGGCGGAGTCCCAGGACAGAGGAGCATTTCCCCGCAGCCTCCCCAGCCACACGTCCCTCGCAGTGTCCTTAGAAGGGAACACTGCCCGCAGAGCCGGCCCCGAGTGCTCCTGCCACCGGGCGGGGGAGAGGACACAGTGGAGAACGAAAGCACACGTTCGCACATCACGATGGGCCATGCAATCAGTGCTGACACGGGCAAAAATCCCCCACCGACAGACACCAACGCGAAACACTCGTGGGTTTAGAGTACATTGTGAGAGCTGGCGGTGGATGGTGTTGGGTCAGCTAATCGACCCTCCCAGCTGCCCGATAACCATCGCTCCGGTGATGCCCTTTCCCTACCGCACCACCCAAGGGCTGTCAGTCAGAAATCCCCTCCCACCGACCTTCCCAACCCCGGGCATCCAACCACTCCTCTTCCAACACTCCCATAGAACCACAGAACATGTCGAGTTGGAAGGGACCCTCCAGGATCATCAAGTCCAACTCCTGTCCCTGTGCAGGACACCCCAGAGGCACACCATGTGCCTGAGAGCATCGTCCAAACGCTTCTTGAACTCAGTCAGGCTTGGCCCGGCATGGCACAGCAGGGGACCGGTACCCTGACCCCTTAGCTAAAGGTAAAACCCGGGCAGCAGCACAGACAAGACTCGTTCGCGGTCACCAGGTGACCAGCAGCCACCCCACGAGCCGGAGGAGGCCCATCAGCGCGGCACGGCTGTGCCCGCTCCGCTGCCCAGCACCGGCCCAAAGCCTTCGCACCGCGCCTGCCCTCTGCGCTGCCCCCGCTCCCCGGCTGCCCCCTCAGCGCTCATTACAGCCCCGATTACCGGGGCAGAGGCGCAGCACGCTGATCCCGGCTAATCACCGCCGCGGCCCGGGCGGGTGCTGCAGGGCAGTGCTCAGCGCATTCCTCCGCGGCAGCTACCGCCGCACACGGGGAACTCCTTGCGCTCCGTCCCAGGCCCCGCAGCGCTGCACAGCGGGGCGGCACCGCGGGGCGGGCGGCCCTGAGGAGAGCAGTGACCGGGGGCACCGGCCGGCACCCCGCGGCCCAGGCCGCACAGCCCCGCGG
>VZRW01011260.1:77521-108498 GCA_013398125.1 Aegotheles bennettii | reverse complement strand
CAGGCGCGGGGCCGCCGTGCTGGGGCGGCCCTGGTGTCGGTCCTGGACACGCTCCGTGTGGCTTCGGTGAAACTGGTAGTTGTGTTTTTTAAGGAAGGTCCCCAAGAAGGGAAGCTGTGCGTGCACAGCTTGGAAGCACACAGCTGGCCTCCCCGTTTAGGTTGCTTACTGTTTATAGGTGAGCAGAGAGGTGATGTCCTTTGTCTTCCTTTTGTAGTGTTGTTTTGGGTTTTTTGGTGTAGAAGAAATGGGGTAATCTCAATTTTTCGATGGCTGAAGATTGTCTGTGATCCTCTGAGAAAGGAGATGGGTGCTGTCTCTGTTTCTACCAGCATTTACCCCCTCATAGCCGAGGCTGGAACTGACCAGACAGAACGTACTGTGTTTCCTGGCTACGTGGCGGGACCAAGTAGGCCTAAAGCTGTTCCCAGCTAGTGTTTGTCTAACCTCACATTAGAGATTAGCCAAGTAGATAGCGGGACTGTCCCGTTGCTACTAGAAGCTTGCTGTAGAAGCAGGCCACAACTTTCTTAAAACTTGCTGTTGTATTTTGCTTGTTTTTCTCCTCAGAACATGGTATCCAGTCACCCTAAATGCCTTTCCCAATCCCCTACTTTCAAAGAGAGTTTGTGTGGTTGCAATAATGAATGTGATCGTTTTCAAGTTCAAGAGGTTCTTGAATCAATAAACTTCCTGTTTCTCTCCAGGAGCCAGTGGTGCTGACAGATACGAATCTGGTTTATCCTGCTCTGAAATGGGACCTGGACTACCTCCAGGAAAACATCGGCAGTGGGGACTTCTCAGTGTATAGTGCCAGCACACACAAGTTTTTGTACTACGATGAGAAAAAGATGGCCAACTTTAAGAACTTCAAACCCAAGTCGAGCAGAGAAGAGATGAAGTTTGCTGAGTTTGTGGACAGACTCAAAGAAATACAACAAAAAGGGAGTGCTGAGAGGTAAGTGATGCCTGGAGGTTTCTTCATTTCTGCAAACCTGAGGAGGAGGTAAATTTCTCTTCAGTGAGTGTTGATGATTAAAACCTCTCCAACTCTTCTTTTTTTTTTTTGTTATAGCCCTGCTTTTTTGCAGGGCTGCTACTTGACAGCAGATTTGTTAACCTGATTTAAAAAGTCATACTATTAGCTAATCAAACGGCTCACATTGTCTGCAGAGATTTTAATTTTTTTCTTCTCTGTCCGAGGCAGGGTTTGGATGGAGAAAGCCTGAAGCCTCGCTGTCTTTTGACAGACTATGGTATTGGTAGAGGACCTTAGTTACCTGATGCAAAGGTACAGGCTATGGCACTCAGCCTTTTTTACACAATACCAAGGCCAGCTGTGCCAGCCCTCACTCAGAAAGATGAGAAAAGGTTGCATACGTGCTGCGTGTTTGTTGGCGGTGATGGCACACACCGCTGACAGAGCTGTGAGTTACTGAGAGGAGCTTCACACTTGTACAGAATATGACAATTGGCAACTGTGCTTAAGCCTCCAGTTAATTTTACCAGTCACCAGCCTTTTAAAAGGAGTTACAGATGCTTTATTGTATCTTAATTGGAAGTAACTCTGTGTCCACTTGTTGTCTGTGCCTTTCTCTTCTTTCTCAGCTTTGGGTGTGCTTCTTCCAAGAGAGAAGGCAGTCCTTGAGTTTAGAAATGCATTTTTTCTTCCAGCATTACAGGCAGTAGTCTGTAATACTGCAATTATTAATACAGATGTTTGATTCCTCTGATCCTTTATGTTTAAATGTGATTGCTTTAAAGTAACTTGATACTGAAACATGGTGGGTTTCCTGAGCCCTTTCTTGCCCTTACACGCTTTCGGTGGAAGAAGGTAACACCGATGACTTAGAGTGGTGGCATTTTTCTGGGGTTTATTTATGAGTGTGTTTGATATTTGATAGCGGCCAGTCTGTTTACAGTTTCCTCCTCCTGCACTGTGAGGGGATTGTGCTTGATCTAAAATTCTCTTTTTCCCTTGTGATTGTTCAAGCAGAACTGACTTCCCTTCTGTACCAGGAAATCTTTCAGCAAAGTTTGAGGAGTACTTGGAGCTATTTCCTTCTACGGGTGTTCATGGTGTGTGGTGATAGAGCAGAATCTCTAGGAGTTATGTCTCTTTGTTTTGAAATCTTTCTGAAGAGATGCAGAGGTATGTCTTTATGTTCATGACAAAGTTTAATACTTGCTTTCTACTTGTCCTTGGGGAAATACAGGCTATATCTGCAGCAAACCCTGAATGACACAGTTGGAAGGAAGATTGTGGTGGATTTCCTTGGCTTCAACTGGAACTGGATTAACAAGCAGCAAGGGAAACGTGGCTGGGGTCAACTGACTTCTAACTTGCTTCTTATTGGCATGGAAGGTAAGCAATTCCCTCTGTCTGGAGCCAAAGGGGAGAAGGTTTGGTGAACAGTTCTGTATTTCACTTTCAGAAGGTCTTTCAAATGGATTTTTCACTAGTTTCTAAGTGTTCCTTCAAAGCAGGTAGTTTAAAGCTTTGTGCTGGGAAAGGACTGTTATCACAACTTAACTTGGGTTATAGAGAGGAAACAACCAGAGGAATATCCTGTGTTTGACCAGAGGCACACAGTGAATGCCTGGATGTCATCTGCGCTTGGAAAGGCTCTGTGTGATGCTGGTAGGGCTGTATTTTCAGGAATTGCTAATCATATTCTGAGACCTGTTTATTGTTTGAATGCTTCAGACACTGTAGATTTAAAATGTTCAGAGTCTGCGGATTTAAAATGCAAAAGGATTTGCAAGTTGAGCAGAGTTAGTCTTCTGGGCTTTTCTTAGCACGTCCAATGTCTACCCAGGAGACAGTGTTGATTTTTCTGTGAAGCATTTGTTCTTATTTGAGCTGGAACACTGTGGGGAGGAATCCTCTTTCAATTAATAGCTGAATTTCTTCTTGGAAGGATAGAGAGCACTGGAGAACCTGAAGATGAATAAATCCTAGAAATATCTGGATAGAGTGGAATTCTAAATCCGTATGGAGAATGACTCATGGACAGGTGCCTTAGAAGACAGAGGTACACTGTTGGCAAGAAGAGCATTCTAGTAGAAAGTAATTGCAATAACTGGGCAAGGAGCTTATGCAGCTTTGTGAAGCGGGGTGGCCTGTAATCAGTGTGGTCGGCACATCCAATTACAATTGTCCGACTACAATTACATGACAATTCTTGGCTGTTCAGTTCTGACAGCAGATGGTTTTTTCCACCTTTGCAACAAGTCGTACTCAACTTACGGTAGCTTGTCTTTGCCACTTGTTTTACTAGCAGAGAACTTCGCATAAAAGCACTGCACCAACACTTCCCTACGGGTCAGAATATGATCGCTAAAATCCTATTAGCAGGTTATGCACAAGAACCAAGGAATTGTCTTAAACCAGTGTGTGTTAGAAAAAGGAATGTCTTTACAGGAGCATGTGATTTTATGATCTATTTAATGAAATTAAGGGGTTAACAATTACCTTAATTCACTTTAGTGAAAATATATATAAAGAGCAAGCTAAGAGTGGTATCTCACTTGGCAAACAGCCTGAAAAATGTAGTTGTGAGGGGCAGAAAATGACCCACTGTATTTAAAGATTTGATTAAATTTAAGGTCTAGTGGTGACAGTCAAGCCTCATAACTGTTAATGAGACTGCTGTTGGGAGCCCGAATGACAGAGATTTGTTTCTTGGTAGTTTTGCAAGAAAACAAGTACTCTTTTCAAAATCAGGCTGTTATATTCCTTTTCTAGACTAATAATTTTTGAAAGTCCATTTCACAACTTGTTATCTAAGCAGAGTGTTTCATGAAAAAGCTTCCCGTCAATGTTCGCCATCTGCTGTTCATGGAAACAAGCTGGAAATCATAATCCTGTAGAGCATAAGTTGCTGAATATGGATTTAGAGTGGAAATTGTTAAGTGGGGTAGCAACTGCTCAATAAAGGCTGACTGATACAGTGATCAGCTTGTAACATTCCTGCAGTCATTTTCCTTGTTTAGTTTTCTGAGTATGTGATAGTGCATTTATTGTCTTTAAGGAATACAACTTGCTTCCATCTTTCATACCTGTGCATGAGAGTGTCTTGATTCTTGTCTCTTTGTGTAGGGAATGTGACACCAGCTCATTATGACGAGCAGCAGAACTTCTTTGCTCAGATTAAGGGTTACAAGAGGTGTATCCTGTTCCCTCCTGATCAGTTTGAATGCCTCTACCCTTATCCTGTGCACCATCCGTGCGACAGACAGAGCCAGGTGAGAGTAGCAGTTCTGTTCTCTGCTCCATGCCAAAAAAGGGCATTTGTGAAGATGCTAGGTGGAAAGAATCCACAGTGGAGTTAACGCTGTGTACCACTTGCCGAGCTTTTGCAAAACCTGTGTTCGGATCTGTTAGGTGGTGAATACACTGAGGATAGATGGAAGGACTGATGGTGGTTCTGTTTGTGTCTGGTCCTGACTTGCGAGTGCCAGGGCTATAACATCTCCTTACTGACAGTGCAGCTGCTTTGTTCCATTTCGTTGATCGCTTGGTCAAACACAGATTTGCTCAGAGACAAATTGCAGGACTTCTCTCTAAGTTGGTGGTACTTTGGGGGTACTGCAGGACACAAACGGGAATGTAAAATCTGTATTGAGAATGATTTGATACTGAGAGCCAGTAACGAGGACTGTTGCTGCAGGAAGTTTTTCTGAGTTTCTTAATGTTTTCTTCTGTTATAGGTGGACTTTGACAATCCTGACTATGAGAAGTTTCCAAACTTCCGACACGTGGTTGGCTATGAGACAGTGGTGGGTCCGGGGGATGTGCTGTACATCCCTATGTACTGGTAAGAAGGATGGTGGGACTGCACAGTGACCATCAAATAGAGGCTTAAAAGGTCTTCTGCTTAAAGTGTTGTGTTGGCTCTTAAGAGAATCCTGTTTTAACTTCTCCAGTGGATATATTTTCTGTGGTATCTTGGGCCAATCTGATTCTACTTCCTATCTGTTGGATGGGAGTGGTAATTCTACCTGACACTGTTATTGTGTGAGTACTCCACTAACGTGTGCAAGAAAAAGATCTATGTTTAAATAAGGAGACCTTCTCAGAAGTTCTGTGGCCTTGATGATGGAGGTGTAGGGCAAGGCTTGTCTAATGCAGTCTGAACTCATCCATTCAAGGTATTTCACTATATGCTACAGCAATAGTTTCTTTTCTTTTTTGTGTGGTTTCCATGCAGGTGGCACCACATTGAGTCTCTCCTGAATGGGGGGATTACCATCACTGTGAACTTCTGGTACAAGGTGAGTTCAAGCACCTTCCTGCACAGCTTGGATAGCTCTATCCCAGAGGATTTTTTCAGTTAGAGGTGCATTGGCACATGTTGTCAATGTGAGAACTTCATTGCACCAAGTCCTTTACTTTAAAGCTGAAAGCTGCTCTCTCCCTTTCGAGTGATGTGTGAAGAACTGGGTAGCTGGAAGAAGTTGGAATAGTCTGCCAATTCAGGAAGCATGCAATGAGCTATTTTTGATATTTCAGGGTGCCCCAACCCCAAAGAGAATTGAATATCCGTTAAAGGCTCATCAGAAAGTCGCGATAATGAGGAACATTGAGAAGATGTTGGGAGAAGCCTTAGGAAATCCACAAGAGGTACAAGAAAGAACCACATAGTCACTGCTGCTGAAATTGTTATGGTTTAATGCAAAACTCTAGATACAAACTATTTGGCTCTGCAGATGTTACAGTGAGGGTAGGAGAAAGCAGGCTTGCTCTGTTGTTGTGAATGGTTTTGCCTGCTGTCTTCAGAAGGTCCTTTGGCTACAAAAAGAAGTGTCTTTAAATTATAATTCTGGAGAGGACCACTACAAACAATGAAGTATTGTTCTTGTAATTGGGGGAAGGTGTACTTTGGCTTTGGGCGCTACCAGAAAAGTGTTGATCCCAAACTTTCCTTAGCCTTCTGTGCAGCAAGAATACCCAGTATTTGCCAAAAAAAAAAAAATAGAAAAACTCTTACTTGTTGAATCCAAAACTCTTATTTAAGAGAAACCTCTTATGTTGAGTCATGTGCTTTCCCCTTAATGCACATCTCGGTCATCTCTGAACTCTTTGCAATTTTAACCAACTGGTATTTCAAAAATCCAATTGAAACACTAAGAGTATGCTTTAGAAGATCTCCTGCTGATCTGAAAGTGGAAGTACTGGATGTGAATAGGAATGTTTTCATGGTCTGTAACCCTTATCACTGTGCAGGAACTCCTCTTTAGTGCACTCATCTGAGATCATGCCTCTCCCCTGAGATTATCTTACTGCCATAGCACGCTGAACTTCTCTCAGTGATCAGACAGTGCTGAGAAATGGGGATGGTCTTGACTGAAAACAAAACCTTAGCAAAATTATCAGCCCTAGCCATCCTTCCAAGTGACCCCAAGGACCAGAGGGGGTTCAATGAGTAAGAATGTTCCTTCTCCGCCCTAATGACTATTGTCTCCCTTTAATAGTATCTACTGAGAAATCACAAATCTAGGATAGGAAGTGAAAAAGTCGCAAACAAATACTGTGGATGCAGTGTTTTGGTGACAACTGAAGTTAGGTGTTGGCAGAGAACCCTGCAATTTTGGTAGGGTATTTGAGGATGTGCTCAAGGGTTCCCCAGTGTTTTGTCTAGAAAATACTTTGAAACTAATTCAGTGTACCTTAGGCTCAGCTTGTGTACTGAGATCCTCTGCCCTGGGCTGCTCAGCTCATAAGATGTTGTGATGCAGAGGGAGCAAGCTCTACCATTTCTGTGTAACTGCCCCAACTAACGATCTTTTTTTGCTTTGAACAGGTGGGTCCCCTGTTGAATATGATGATTAAGGGACGGTATGACTAATGCCTGGCTGCCTGGCTGACTGATGTTGGAGCTGCTTTGTTCACAAGCAATGGAAAATACTGAGCGCTAGTATTGCACGCAGCACTTAACAGACTGATGGGTTTCCTGGCCCATCCCTGCCCCGCTACAATAAAGGGGGCTACTGGAACTGCAAAACCATTAGTACCCCATTCATCCTCCACTCTCATCTAACTGAACCTCCCAAGAAAGAGCCTGCACTTATTGGAAGCTGGATTCAAGCTCATTAACTTGTTTTTTCCTCCCTCTGCCCTGTTTGCCACAACAGGGAGCACGGCTTCTGGCACTCGGATATGTCACTTCAGGATTTTCAGGCATTTGAAGAAGAGCTTGGAGGAGAACCAGGAGTGATCTTGTTTCCGCAGTCTCATGGGGTTTGGGCCTCCTGGCTGTGTTTATGTATTGATGCCTGCAGTGAATGCAAGATGGGAAGTGATAGGTTTCACGGTCCTCTGTTGTTAGAGGACCTGTCCATGCTCAACCCTGGCACCTTTTTGTATAGCAGAAACAAACACGTGAGATGGCTTGTGTGTGAGGAGCAACGTGACAAATGATTCTGTTTCTTTAACTAAAGACATCTATGCTTTGGGTAGACAGGGTAGAGATCAGAGTGAATTCATCTAGTGTGTGAGCACCAAATCCTGTGCTCTCCAAATAACATCTGTGTTGTAGAAGTCTAGATAAGCCTCCTTTCTGACAGCTTTCTCTGGGGAGTGAAGGCTTCTCCCACACTCTTCTGAAGCTGCAGTGTGGTTAAAAGGGGATGTAGCGTTATAAAGGGAGATGCGTAAATGCCAGGGCGCTCTCCAAGTCTTGAATAATTAAGCCAAGTTTTTAAAAGAAATTCCCCAGGAGTGCTGAGCTAGACACTCAAAACGCAGTGTCAGATAGGTACAGAGCCTCCCTTCTCCCTACCAGGGGTACTGGTTCCTCGGATTACCATGGGAAAGTGCCCTTTTTACTGAAACTGCAAGAACTCAAGTGTGTGTGGCTGCGCACAAGTGCGCATGTTTGTGTGATGTTGTGTGGCTCCTGTCCATCAGTTCAATCCATGCCAGTGTGTGGTTCCCTTCCCTGTACAGTCACGTGAAAGAGGTCAGGGCTTTCTGTTTAAATGTGGTTAAATTTATCTTGATCCTTTTTGTGTTCCGGGACTTGACATGGCACACCAGGAAGTGACAAGACCAGGGCATAGGAACCAAACAAGCCTCTGTTTAAGAGTTCTCAGCAATCACCCTGAAAAATTATTTTGCTTTCCTCTTCCTCCTCTTCCATGCAAAAGCCTTAGGCTCATACAGAGGCTGGCTTTTTATTCCCTGAGGTGTGCTGCACTGCTGTCCCTGGTTTGGGGGGTGGTGTAAAGGTCTTGTATATTTGATGCGGTTGTAGTGGGTACCAAGAGCTAGAGGTGGGAGAAGCTGTTTCAGAGGCCATATAGCTCATCCCAGAGAATAGTGGGGAATTTGTTCTGTTGAGACTTCCCAGTATTTTCCCTCTTGTTCTTCAGGGCTTGTTCTGACAAGGGTTTCTGATAAATGTGTTGGTCGTGCTGCTCAAGAACCGCTCAGGCCCTATCTTTTGCTGGGACAGCTCATGCGCCGCTTGCTGTGAGCCTGTCTCGCACAAAGGTGAGAGGCTTCTCTAACAGGAGGTCCCAGAGTCTAGTTTTCTGGCTGCTTTACAGGTCAGAACAAATGAAGCGTAATCGGCAGCTTCAGGGTCCTTGTTTAAGAAATATGTCCATGTCACTGAGTAGTCTGACTGCCGTGTTACTTGTTGCAGACTCTCCAGAGCTGTGGTTAGATCCAAATGAAGGTGTCTCAGCTGGATACTTATCAATGCTCAGCCTTTGAGCAGGTGGGGAAGATGTTCTAAGCTGCTGACTCTGGCCGAAAGCAAGGCATTCCCAGGATTCCTGGGCACATGCCCTTGGTTGAAAGATCCTCAAAGGAAATCCCATCTCTGTACTGCTTAATCAGCACATGGTAGTCTCCAGTACTACTTGTTAGGCACCATCAACTCTTGAAGCTCAGGGTGGGAGTTTGTGTCCCGTGTGAAGAGAGAATGGTACAGAACTTTAGGATCCTTTTTTTTTTTTCCCTTTATTTGCCAAAGGTCTAACTTTTAAAGTGTCTGAACAGGTTTTTCTGCACTTGACTTTGTGAAAGCTCATTTACAATGCACTGATGGACTGACTCCCCCCCCTTACCTCTTCATCTTGTGCTTTCAATGCCCCTTGCCATGGTATTGGGAAGCTGTGTGTGTTCTCTGCTAGGGGTGTGTGTGCAGGGGGTGGGGTGTGACAAACACACGGTACCTTCTGAAGTGTAGTTCTTAAATACAACCAATGTTGAACAAGAGAACTGTGTGGCTTTTATTTGTGAGTGTCTGTATAGAAGAGCTGTATAAGGAGATGTGCGTATAAAACTGCTTTTCAGTCTTTCTAATAATTCTGCTTGTGTTCTTCACTGGTGAAAGCTGCTGGTCTCCAGAACTGCTTTCAAAACAGCAATACCAACTGCATTATTGTGTATTTTCATGAATTTCTTCATATTACTCTCATAAGCATGAAAGGAAAGGTGGAAAATAAGATGGTATCCTGGAGCCCTGACAACAAGTGTTGACGGGGAGGGAACAGATTCTCCTCCCTGATGACTTGCACAGTGTCACCATGCTCTGGTCAGTGATGGGACCAATGGAGCAAACTACACTATCAGGTCTAATGAGTTCCATCAGGTGCTTATCCTTTGTGATATCCTCCACTTGGTCCTTTATTTGATTCATACTTCAGTCAACGAGATCTTGGGAGGAGGCTTCCTCTGTGTACCTCAGCTGTATGTTAGCAGCCTTGGGTGGTGGATTCTTCTCTACCTAATAAAGAAACATTATTTTATGGTAATATTAACTCTATAGCAATCTTGGCATCAAACCATCAGTGAAATGGTATTGCCCTAAATCTGAACAAATTTCTAATGTGTAATAAAACCAGGAAGAGTTGAGTAGAGATTAGGGATGTTGGGTGTGGTGGGGAGAAAGAGAAACAGCTGTCTGGGCCTGGGGTGCCACAACTGGCATTCTCTCCTCACACCCTTGGGGGACAGTGTGAATGTGGAGGGAGTAGGAAAGACAAGTGGATAAAGTCTTCTGTGTCCAGGGGCATTCACTCCTCCCTGCTGTGCCTGCTGGGATCATCATCTCTTTGAACACACAATTGCTTCTGTTCCACTGAACTTAGTGGTCTGTTATGTCTGATCCTGTAATCTTTCTGTCCACACGTGCCTCTTAGATAACATGGACAGTTGGCACTATAAAGCTCAGAAATGTCTCGGGTTGTGCAGAGAAACAGAGGAAGCTGAGGGATGAGAACTCTGTCATTTGAAAACCGGATCAGACTACCAAGATTTTTTGCTTGTATTTTTAGTTTTGTTTGCTTTCATTACCTTAGATCCTATAGTACCTTTCTTTTCGTTTGCTTCCCCCATTGCTGTTTCTTGAAAAGTGAGATTTATTTTTTTTTTTTTAAGGAGAAATTAATTTTCTCTTAACCCTTGTAGATTATGGCTGTAGGATCTTTCCTGTGGAAAGAAAAGAGCTTGGGTTTTTAGGCTGATGCACTGTTTCCTCCCCCTTGATGTTTGGGGTCAGGCTGAGCCTAGTGATCACCTGGGAAATTTGAAGTGATAAAGCAGGTCCAAGGTGAAGCCAGCAGGTCAGGACTGGGGCCGAGGTTGAGGAGGTGTGAGACATAGCTGTGATGCAGGGACAATCTTAACAGGTGGGAGTGGAAGGGAGGACCCTCATCACCAATGCAGCTCTTGAG
Source organism: Aegotheles bennettii (assembly GCA_013398125.1). Lineage (NCBI taxonomy): Eukaryota > Metazoa > Chordata > Aves > Caprimulgiformes > Aegothelidae > Aegotheles > Aegotheles bennettii. The sequence goes on along the minus strand of VZRW01011260.1, from coordinate 97,809 downwards.
GGAAAGAGGGGTAGGCCTGGGCTGAGACTGCTGCTTCTTTACAGCAATTCTAACCAATGAGCAAGCTGAACTCAGCCAACTGCTCTTTAAAGTACTAGAATGGGGATGGTGCACTAAGGCCTTGACAAACTCTTGGCAGGCCTCTGTGTTGATGCATGATCAACCCATGCTGCCATCCTAGCCGTGGAAGCAGAGCCACAACTGCTAACAGGGAGCACTGCCTTTGCATGTGTCTTTTTTAAAGTGCTTTTCTCTAAGCCTCCCTTCTGACACGTGTGTGGGGAGCTTCTTTGCACTCTGTTAGGTTTATGCTCTTCACCTTCAGTTCCTCTTTCGGAGGCAGCACCTCTCCCATCAATGTCCTGAAGTCACCATCTTCCCTGTGAGCTGTTCTGCATTGGTGCTGCCTAGAAGAAGAGGGAAAGAGATGCTCTTACTGTGACAAACACATGCAAAGTAAGTTCTAATTACTGCCTTGAAAAGTCAAATATTTGTTGCAAGCAGAGAACTAATTGTGGGGGGAGGGAGCGGAAGTCGAGGCTCTTGGAGTGTAAGTGGAACAGATGTCCGGACGCCTTGGGGAAATGCAGCTTTCCTCTACAAATCAGAGCTTTAAATTACAAGGCTTTTACCAACGAGAACAGTTGTGGGAAGTCGTCTGCTCTCATTTGCGTAATGGCTTCTGTCACTGGTGATTAGACACAGGATGAAGGAAAAGGAATTTGACAATTAGGAATGAGCGATCATTAATCAGAATCTTTGTTAGAAGGAGGGAAGAGGGGGAGAATATCCTGCAAACAATGGAGGCAGCCACTAGAGCCACAGTGAAGTCCATGAGATGTGTAACTCTGAGTGCTACTGTTGCTCTACAGAGCCCCTTCTGCCTAGGTACAGAGCAGCAGCAAGGGTCTTGGTTTGGTTGGAAAGCTTGTGGAGGAAGGCAGCTAGGCAAAATCCTTCAGTGATTCTCAGCTATCTGCTTAGTAGGGGAGAGTGCCCATTTCGGAGCCCTCTCCTTGCCGCACCAACACCTTGTGCTTCCTTCTTTGTGCCTGGCTGCAAACTGCCAGCAAAAACCACAGAAGCAACTTCTTAAATATTGTGTTCTCTCCCCACACCTTGCATGCAGCCTTGGGGTTTCTGGTGCAGAAGAGAGCAGGCACGGGCCTTGACTGGCATGCAGAAAGATGAGGACGAGCAACATGAAAGCAGTTCCAGGTTTTTTTCCTGATAATGTCACTTCCTACAAGAGCAAGGAGAAACCTGATGGGCTGCATGACAGGTAAAGAAAAGAAGACAGTTGTGAATTCTCTGTGTCTGTCACTTGCTGACTTAGCTCATCATGCAGCCATGCACAATACAGTATATGCATTTGTTTGGGTTTTGTGGGTTTTGATCAAATTATCAGTACACATGAAATCTGTGTTACCTTTTTTTCTTACAGCTGACATTAAAAATCTTGTCAGGTTAAACATTTTGGTGTAGTTTACATGAAGGGGCAGTGCCTCTGATTAGATCAGCAGCTGTAATTTGGGAGGGGAGGTGACAGACCTTTTGTGGGGCATATAATGTTGACTGGTGCATCTGAAAACTTAAGCTTACTGGATTCATTGATTTCAGTGACAACTGTCTTTGCAAGGCTGGGTCATTCACTTGAGGTGGAAGTCTTCATCAGGGTGATTATTCTTTCTGTGGCTGGAAATCAAAGCAGATCCCTCCAGAGGAGAGTGCTGAAGCCATGATGCCTTGTTCCCAGATGTCTCTCAGCTCAGACAAATGACAGCAGCTTGGATTTTCAGCCTCTTCCCACGGATAGTATTTACCACAGGAACTCAAAATGAAAAAGAAACAGCAGATCTCGGGACAGGATCCAACAGAGGATTTTCATCCAGTGCTGATCAGGAGAGAAGTTAGGAGAATCATCAGCCACATTGCTTGTGGTGAGGAGATGTGTCAAGTAGCGACTTGTCCCCTGTTAAACACATCAAGGGAGGGCTGCTTCTCATTCACAGCAGTGTTTTAAATGGGTGTTTATGTTGGGAGGAGTACACCTCATGGTTTTTGTGCACGGAAAGGCAACTTGTGGTGTGGGGTTGCTGTCTGAATCCACCTCACAAACTTGCAGTACCCCCTGATAAAGCCCAGACTTTGACACAGCAGGGTATTGCCCTTGCTGTAGGAAATGTCTCTGTGTTGCATGGCAGGAGCCACAGGTCTGACTTTCATCTCAGAGTTTCAGTTGTTTTTTTCCTGGATAGTCAGGATTTACCATTGAATGCCTTGACAGGGAGCACCTTTGGTTGTGGCTTGAAACCCCTTGGGAAGCCGGGAAGGGAGGAGAGTGTATGCTGTCCAATGCATAGGTAATCTGTGGGATTATGGGATCTGCTACATGCTCTGTGGTCCCCGAGCTGCTTAAGCACTGTTGGCCGCCTCCAGTGAGCTGTGAGAGGGCTCCAGCTGAGCTGAAAGCAGCTAAAGGCGTGAGGTCAACTAATTTGCTTCTATAAAAGGACAGTCCCTGTGCTCACAGAGAGGACACATGGGGTTATAACAGTATCCAAGAGGGTAGTTTCTGTGGGAGAGCTTAGTACCATGGGCGATGGACTGATGCTACTCCAAGTTCCTCTGACAGTCCGTCAGAAGCTGCTCCTATCCATTTGTGTTTTACTGGGGTAAAATGCTTCTGGAAGCAAAGAATTACTGGTGGTGGTGGGTATTTAGGTCAAATGCCAGCCACTATAGGCTGTGGAGCTGGAGGGTACGGAGCAGTAAGGCCTTGCTTGGCATTTGAGGTAATAAGCTTCTGGTCTTCAGCTCACATGAACCACAGAGATTAGTAGAGCTGGGGAGTTGCAGGGCCATGTTACTTGGGCTGTCAGGTGTGGCACTGCTCTGGCAGGGCAGACCTTAGTGCTCTCTAAGCCTATGTTCTGGGGTGGTGCAAACCTGGGGGATGAGCAGGGGAGGGAATCTCCAAGTGGAGTTTGAGGCTCTGAAGGACTCATCCATCTGCCACCAGTTTGCTCCAAGCACAGCCTGGGGCCCCTTGCTTAAACCTCCTCCTGAGCACAGAGGCAATCCCGTCTCCCCTGCTTTTGCTGTTTGTTTATAGCTCTCCCCATCCCATCTGTCTTTCTCTCCTTCCTCCCCTTCCTTTTCCCTCCCTCTCCCTCCTCCCCCTCATTCCCTGTAAGCGATTAATCATTTTGACAGGTTCAGCGATGGCCTTTATTTCCTTGAGGCGGCCAAGAAATGTCTGTGAGCACCTTCTCTGACACCCCTCGTGTTCTCTCGCCAATCAGATCAGCCACTTTGCTTGGAGTGACACCACCAGAAATGCAGGGAGTGGAGCAGGGGGGGAAACTTCAGTAGAGCCAGCTGGGGAAACGGGCAGTGGGGCAGCATCCAGTTGGGGTGCCACGTGGCCCCCCGTTAGCTGTGATGAATATGTCATTTCACTACACCTTGAATGTGTCATACTTCGCTCCCTCCTTCTCCCCAGGCTCCCCTTCAAATCTTGGTTTCAGTGCAAAGGCAGTTGGGAAGAAATCAGTCTGCTCAGAAAAAATACAAGCCTCCAACAGAGTGGCTGGAGGGAAAAGCTGTCAAAGAAGAAAGAAGAGCAGGCTGGGATCATCAAGGGGAAAAGAATGGGGATGGTTTTGCAGACGGATGTGGAAGCCTTCCTGGGAAACTCCCCTTTGTCTTGTGCAGAAAGGAAGTTGCCTCTGAGTTTGTCATAGTTCGCTTGGACTTGCCATGTTGTCATGAGGATCCCTTCCATTCCCCTGCAGACACAAGAGATCTCAGGCTACAGCACATGCTGTTGCAAATGCTCTGCCACGTAGCTAGAATGAAAACAGGGTGGATCAGGGTACACAATGTTTCCAAAAGAATTTTTTGCCTTCTCTAATTAAGCCTTACAGTATCATCCTCCCTCTTGGACCAAGGGATGTCATACCTCTACAGTTATTCTTTCTCCTTGTAGCATGAAAGCAGATATCTTCCACAGTGGGAAGGAGAGGCCCAGGAATAACCATACTACCCAGGGCCTCTGGGGATGTCTACAGACCCTTTGTGCAGAGCAGGAGATTGTAATGAACACTTAAAGAAGTTGAGAAAATAGTGAAGGAGAAAAAGAAGTCGAAGATGATGCACTAGCAGTCAGATGGAATATGATGTAAAGATCTTGTATAAGGTGGTCAGGACACTGGATATAGTGACCCAAGTTACTGTCTTTAGTCTCATGTTTCTATTAAACAAGTAAATAAGCTCTGAGCTGAGTGTAAAAGACAGTGAACACTCATCCTGGATGAAAGGCCCTAGAATAAGACTGCTTCAACTCTTCAAGCAGGGCAAAAAGCAGGGCAGATGGGTGTGTCTGTGTTTGGAAGTTGCCACGCCTTGAGATGGGTCAAGGCAGCAACACAAGGCGAAACCCCTTAGCTCAATGCAGCTATGCCTCTGGGAGGAGTAGCCAGGTGGGTGATAGCTCCCAGTTGACTCTGGGAAGCTCCTACCCTCTTATGAAACATCAGTGCTCACTATTGACATGAGACTGAGTTCTTGCCCTACATCAGAGGAGTGAGAGTCAGTTTTAACCACAGGGCCCATTAGCAGCAGGCTGGATGGGTTCAGTGAAGATGCTGAGGGAAAACCACAACCTCACTCCTACATCTCCCTGTTGTTTGTTTTCTCCTCATGAAAAGTTTGCCCTTCAGGTACAGACCTAAAAGCTGATACAGCCAGAGTCCAAAGGGAGCTTATCTGGAATAAATGCCTTTACCTCCTGTGGCCTGACTGCACTAGACCTCTGGAAAGTAGGAAGACTTGGACGAAAGAGAAGTTAACAGGCACTTTCCAGCAGATGAAAAGGCACTACCTCTAACAGACGTGCTGCCCCATGTCTTGGGAGCGACCTCGGCCAAGGTCACTACTGAGTTTCTCTAAACTAGCATTTCTCTCAAGGAAATATTGATTTTATGCTGGTGATGCTAAGCAGTGCTGTTGAACTAGAGGCTATAAATGCTTGGTAGAACAGTGGTGGCCCTTCTTGGTGGCTGAGCTCACTGATCTGGCTTGCTTTCTGCAAGCTTGTGCTCATGTGTCTAGGAAGAGGAACACTGGCTTTGGGCTTCTATGCTAGTGACCACAAATGGCTTCAGTGCCTCTTCTCCAGCGTGAGGTAATGTTTGCTCACTTGTGTTCGGTCAAGGACAGAAGATGTTCATTAGCAGCAGAAAGCTATCTGTCCCTGAACAGTTTACATCCAGTAATAGGAAGTAATGTTTCTTTCTTAAATATAACCTAAGCAGGAAACATGGCAGAGGTCTTATATAGTCTATCTCAGTGCTGGGAGTTTTCAGAGAGAATGTATGAGATCTTCAGAAATTAAGTCCAACCAATGCAGTTAATACTGGCTATCCTAAAAAGCCTGTTTTAAATCATCAACAGTCCTAGTGAAATCTGAGTCTTCAAGGGTTCCTGCTTGTTGTGTGTACTCAAGGCTTTGAATCACATAGCACTGCAGTGACAAAATTTGTGTCTTTGCCCTCCCAAGCTGTGAGCAGCAAGCAGAACACACTGCTGTTTGTCGTCGTCTCTCTTTGAGGCCCAACCATGGAAAGAGGAGCCTGACAGTGTGCAGCAGTGAGTTCTCACTGTTGCTTTCATCTGTTAAATTCAACTTTGCCTGCTCAGAGATGTTGTGGTGTCTCTATCCTTAGAAATGTTAACTTGACTGGCCAAGGCCCTGAGCAACCTGATCTAATTGTACCTGCTTTACGCAGGAGGTTGAACTAGGTAATCTCCTAAGGTGTCTTTCAACCTAAATTATTCTATCATCCTATGGGTTTGCCCAAGAGAACTCATCACGTGATATGCTGTATTTCTTCTCACCTCATAAAATGATTATAGAGCCCAAATAACGCAGAATGTAAGGAAAGTATCAGATTATTTTATTTCCTTCTTGAAGCCTTTGTGGAAGGATGTTGTAGACTACTTTCTTTGGTCTCCAGAGTTATGAAGAGCTTCCTCACTGAACTTGCACCACGTCTGTCAGCAGAGCTGTTCAGTAGGGCAGGCTTAGGTGGACAGTAATGGATTTTGATCATTGCATGGCAGGTGCTTGTCACTTCTCCCCAGTGAGTGTCCATACCATGCAGCAGAGAGGGTGGGACATCTCAGGGCAAGGGCAGAGCTGTTTGACTGCAGAACAGAAACAACCTTGCTACATCAGCAGAGTGTTGAAGCTTGTCTCACTACTGCAGAGGCCTTATTGCTGCAGCTGAGCCAGTGTCCTCTGCTCAATGCTGTGCTGAACTGGTGGAGTGATGAGCTCACATAGGGATGTCAGCGTTGCTGTGTAGATGAATCTGTTGCCTGTTCTCTCTTGGAAGGCTGTGGCCTGGTGGTATGAGCACTGCTGTGGCTCTGAGCCAGCTGGAGTTATGGGGAGCCCTGTCCTCAAGCAGAGATTGGCCTTCCTGCCAGGGTGCTACATACTGTGGTGAAGCAGTGAAATGACTTGCGTAGCTGCAACTGGGGCGGTGTTGCATTCGGGAGCTGTGATTCCCGCTATGGACAAACTACTGGAGTAAGCCCAGTGAGCAGGAGCCTGAATGAGAACTCACCCTCACTTTCAGGAGTGCAGGATATAATTTCAGAAAGGTCTGTGCTGCATGCTGCACTGGTTCCTGCCCTTGTGGATTTCTGAAGCTTCAGGTTCAGGTGCTGAGCATCCTTGTAATGGCCTGGATCATCCCTTGTCTTCTGGAAAATCTGAGATACCCTCTGTTACTGGCAAGCGTCTCCATGTTGTGCAACTATTCCAGACTTCTTAGCAGCACCTGGTGCTTAATGGGAAGGCTGGAGCATGAGGCTAACTTTGCGTGTTCCTCTAGGTGATAGAGGTGCTTGTGCCCCTGGGGACTTCAGAATTGGAGACTGGATTGGTTTGATTTAGGAATCTCACATTCTGAGATGCCCTGGCCAGTGGAGACATTTGTGTCTGGGCTCTGTCGGTCTGGGCTGCTCTGAACGTTATGGATGTGTTGCTGCTGTCTTTGTGGAGTGGATGAAAGTGTTTGTGGTAAAATGTAATCAAGTGGAAAATTGCAGTGCATATAAACACATATGGCACTCAATGACTGGGCATTAGGCACAGTGACTGCAGGCAAAAAAAATTATCTGTAAACGTTTCGCAGCAAGTTTTGAAATCTTAAAGAACAATAAGATATTAGCAATTTAATGGGGTGATTCAGCGAGGCAGCGATCCTTGGGTTGGGAGAACAAGGATGCATGCAGCTGCAGTGACAGGAGCGGCTGGGATTACTCAGCCAAGCTCAACAAGCCCTGTCTCCCAGCACAAGATAGCTGCCAAAGGTTTCCTTCACATGGCAAGGTGGCTGTACTTGGAGAGGGGAGAGCCAGGAGGTGGCCTGTGAACCTTACCAGTGCTACCTTCCAGCTTCCTCGAAGAGCCTGCTATTTACAGCAGCATTTGGAAGAGGTTGCGTGTGGTCAATGAGGCAGAACTGATGGGCTAGGTGGATCAGGCCTGGCTCAGATTGGGAGCTGCAGAGGCACTACAGGTTAATGGCTGGCTCGGCCTCCCACAAAGGGAGCGCTGGGACCTGCTCACCCCTTGTGCCTCCAGGCTCCATCTGCTTATGCTGCCTGAGATAGCACCTTCCCAGCTATTGCAGAGCCCATAGCAGGACAAATCCTTCCTGGGAACAACTATTTTGCACCTTGCCAAAGGAGGTCTGTCATCTACTGGCACTGCACTTAGGTCTTTCACACCTAACACCATGGGACTTCACTGCCTGAGCTGATTCTCTGTCTCCAAACCTCTAGCTTTGATCCCACTGCTTACAGGGGACAAAGGCATGTCAGGCCAACGTGTGAAAGTGATTTTTGTGGAGTGGCAGAATTACCAGAAAGGTATTTTTCTCTTCTTGCCATAAGCTGACTTCTCTTTTTCTGATGTTTCCTGTGAGTGGGAGGAGAAATGCACCTTGTCGGTGTCACCTGGCTGTGCCTTTCCCAAGGGACACAGGAAAGCAGCTTGAGTACTAGGAGGAATATAACCTTGGTGGCTCTACTGACTGCACTGAATTTCTGGATCTAGTGGTCGAACTTGCTCAGCAGTTGATGAGAGAACAGCTTCTGAAGGAGGAGTGAAGAGGGCACCAAGTGGGAAATCCCAAGGGTATGGACAGCTTGGTCCAGCAAAGCCTGGCTGATTCCAATCCTGTCTGGGGAGAAATCTTCCCAAACTAACCAATGGCAGCAAGCACTGCCAAAATTAAATAAAAATAGACAAAATTGATGTTTCTGGACCATAAGTGACTGCTTCCCAGGAATGGAAGGAACATAGTGGGGTCCTAAGCTAATATGAGTGGAGCAGTATATTCTCTTCATCTATCTGCCTAGCACCTTTCATTTTCATGCTAGTTCATATACAACCATGAGAACATGCCCTTTCTTGGATCTGATCTTGGAAAAGGAGACCCAAGCACCTGGATTGTTAGCAAAGTGTAATTTCAGTGACATTACAGGCAGGCCCGTATTGATGTCTTTGGCATTACCTGCTGTACTTGTTTGTTCAACACTGGATAGAATTGGTGAGGATTGTGGTGGGAGAAGCTTTTAATTAATTGCTTTAAAATAATGTTTGTTTTCATTACATGTTTTTATCCATTTAAGAAATTCCTGCTTTTGAACTTATCTCTTTAAACATGTTATACTAGAGGGAAAGATTATATTTCTTGCCTTGTGTCACCTGCTGGTTTAAGCACTCATGGTGTTTACATCTATAGGCATGCTCACTCCTGCTGATACATACATACCATAGGGAAGTCATTGTCCTACTAGCAAACTGAGCTGAGGCAGGCCTACCTCTGTTGAGTACAGATACATTTGCCCACAGAATTCACAGAATCACAGAATCACAGAATCTAAGGGGATGGAAGGGACCTTGAAAGATCATCTAGTCCACCCCCCCTGCCAGAGCAGGGTCACCTAGAGTACATCACACAGGAACGCATCCAGGCGGGTTTTGAATATCTCCAGTGAAGGAGACTCCACAACCTCCCTGGGCAGCCTGTTCCAGTGCTCTGTCACTCTCACAGTGAAAAAGTTTTTCCTGATATTTACATGGAACCTCCTATGCTCCAGTTTACAACCATTGCCCCTTGTCCTATCATTAGTAATTACTGACAATAGCTTGGCTCCATCATCCTGACACTCACCCTTTACATATTTGTAAACATGGATGAGGTCACCCCTCAGCCTCCTTTTCTCCAAGCTAAATTCCCTAATTCCCTAATTCCCTAAAGCCTAATTCCCTAAATTCTCCAAGCTAATTCCCCTGTCTTTATAACCTTCAGGTAAAGCCAGTCCTCAAAGGACTGCCCAGAAAACCAACAAAATATTCTGCTTTGGTCAAATTCAGATGTGAAGTTCTTTTTGAGACTTGTCCCTTTCAAAGGGCTCTGCATTTGCTTGAACTAGCTTCCTGCCTATTCCACTCTGCTTTACTACGTATGGACTGTAGCTTGTTGCCAGCTTGATCTTTTCTCTGGGTATTTCTCTGCTGCTGCAGCACTAAGCATAGGAGGGTCTGAACCTCCCTCCACACGTGCAAAAGGAGGTTGATAATCCCTGTCCTTTGCCTGCTTGGTCTCATCAGTCTGCACCTAGATCTGGAGGCAGAGATTTCCTAGACCATGTACATATGGTGCCTTAAGCAACAGTCTTTGTCTATCACCTCAGCTCTCTGCTGCAAATGCTAGCTCTTACCTCCTGCCAGCTGAGAGGGGATCGTGTGTACTGGGATTTGGGTGGAGATATAATGCCCTATTCCCACAGGGAAGGGCAGGACTGTAGGACAGTAAGGCTTTCTATTTCTGGGTACATCAGTATAATCAGTCCCAGGCAATGTCTGCTGCCTTCTCTGTCCATCACATAAGTCCCCTTGTGAGCCTTGCAAGCATGGTGCTACATAAAAATTCATCCTTAGGACATATGGACCTCTCAAGGCTCCCCACTGTGATCAGTTTCCTTCATGTTCCTTGGATTTCAAATATGTCAGAGGTGAGTAACTTTACCCATCCTACCCTAGAGCTGGAGTCAGATCACCAGTAAGAAGGAGGCCTCCGGATAAAGGGAGCAGATCTGTGGTCCAGGCTTGAGGGGATTTGAGTGCAAATGGAAGGGTTGAATGTGTGAGGGCTGACTTTTCTTGCAGGTGTTTATATGGTGTGTTTGCCTGAGGCATGCATGGGCCTAGCTAGAGGTCTGGAGTGTTTGGCATCCAAGGAGACTTCTACAAGAACTCTCTCATGGCATTGCCCTACAGCATAAGTCAATGAACAGCAGGCTGAAGCAGGGCCCTGCACTCATGAGCTTATGTGCACCAGTTTCCTTGGCGAGTTGCTGGGAAAATGTGGACTTAGCTGGGTTTGCTGACCTGCTTGGAATGGTGAGGTACTTCTGAGGAGGACTAATAGAGGGGGGACTTTAGGGCTCCCTGGGGACAACTGGTATCTGCCCCTGGGCCTGAAGTGCAGGTCCTACCTGCATTTGGCAGCTGCCTCTGTGCCCAGGAGTTACAGTACAGTTGCTGTGACTCCAATGAAGGTCCTCTGGAGGATGATACATAGGTCTTCCTTCTGGTTTATGGTCAGAGGAGGGGAGAAAGTCCATAAGCAACTATTTGAGAGCCTTTGTAGATAGATGGTGAGCCAGAAGACTGCTCCGTTTGAGTAGATACAGTCACCTCCACTGCTTCTAGGGCTCAAGTGCTCTTCTGAGACAGGCAACTGGTGGTGCTCTTTATGCAGGTCAAGAAGGGAAACATTGTCCTCTTGCTTGCTATAGCAGATGGTTTGATGCTCAGATAGGAAAACTCGAAATGGTAGGGTTGATAGAGTGCACATGCTGGCTGTTCCTGTGACAGATTATGAAGCCACCTGAGTCACTGTCCCATTGTCCCCATCCACATGGAGGCTATGGTACTGGAGGCAGGTCTGCCTGTCACACCTGAAAGAGCTGTACAACTCGAGCACAGCCAGGGAGAGATTTTTAAGTCAAGAAGCAGCTGTTCAGTCACTTGGTGTAAGCTTGTGGGTAACTGAGGGAATTCTCTTGGTTTCTTTTGTCTAAACCCCTCCTTCCCAAAGGGCCTCCTGTCAGACTTTGAAGGCACTGGGACAGAAAATCTACTGCTGCTCTGAGGAATTTGCTCCAGAGGTGAAAGGCCCCCATCACTTCATGTAAAACCTGTCACTGGATCTTATTTTTGACTGGAATTTGTCTGGTTTTACTGCAGGTTCTTCTCTGTCAGTATCAGGAACCTGTGTGGAAATGGGCATGTTCCTCTGGCCCCCAATACTCAAGTTGCTTTTGACCTTTGGGTGCCACTCCACCCACTCTGCTGATTTGTGGTTTATTGGGCCTGCGACTGCCCTTGTAGAGCAGCCAGACCTTGCAGGTCAGCCTGGCCCAGTGTGCAGGAGGATTTGCCATTGGGCTGGCTGCTGCCTTTATCCCTGCCTGGAGCCTTGGGTGCTGCAATGACGACCTGCCTCTGCCAGAGTGGCTCTGCAGCTCTGAGAGGGTCACTCTGCTCCTAAGGAGCAGCTGTGATGAGCTGTCTCCCCTGGTGCAGCCAGCCAAGGCATTGCTGTCACCTCTGGCAGTTGCTGTACAGCTGTCAGACCCTCTTGCTCCTTCCTGAGCAGGGCAGAGCTGCTGCTAGCACTTACTGGTTCTAGTATTGCCTCCTGCATTCAAGGGGCTGAGCAGTTGTTGCTGGTTTATTAGATATTGTCCTGGGAAGGCACCATCACCTGGACACAACCAAGCAGTCACTGCCCAGCAGTTTCCAGGCGCTGGGGCAAAGCTGTTGACCTGATGCTGGATGTGTCTGCAAGTGCCCATGCACACTGAGACAGCAAAAGAGCAGGGGTGGGTGGGCAAATTCCCATGGCAATCCCTGGGCTCAGTACAGCCCTGTGTGAGTATTATGACAAAGGTGGTGGCTGTGGTGGGATATGACAGCCCCAGGATCTGACAGCTGAGGGCATGGCATTGCTTTGAAAAAGACTAAAGGCAGCTGAATAATTGGAGAGTGAGGGAATGAGAGGGGAACTGCCCTGTGGGTCCAAGCGGGGAGAGCTCAGGCCCAAAGGGACTGAGTTTGGCAGTGTCTGGGCTGTGGTAGGGGCTGGGGACACCAGTGCTGTTGAAGATCGAGGTGTATGAGGTAAGCGGAGGAGAAAGGCAAGGGACAAACCCCCCCTCAGAGGAAGGCACAGACGGACAAAAATATCCCCTCCCGCGTAAGAAAGGCAGGGAGAGAAGGGGTCGGGACCCGCAGTGCCCCGCCGGGAGCGGGTTGGTGTCCCGGTCCCGCGGCTGCCGTGCGCTGCCGCCGCCTGGCCACAGCGTGGAGCCCGCGCTCCGTGCCCAGCGCGGCGGGCGCGGGGCTGCCCGGGAGCACGGCGGCGGGGGCTCGTCCTGCAGAGGTGCCCGGGCCACTGCAGGGGTTTCAAGCTGAGCTATCAGGAGGGTCAAAAACCTAATTCTGAACTGAGGTCTCACAGGAACCTCTTTCCCATGAAAATCTTCTCTCCTGGCCCAGAATCCTGATGTGCCAGAGGCACCAGGCACGAAACTGAGTGCAGTTTCAGCCTCAGCTTTGGAACCCAGGTGCTAGATTGGGCTTGCCTCTTCTAGACCACACACACAGGTGCTGAACACGTACGTGAGAACAGGTACCTGTTCATCCTGCGTTGTGGGATGGCTGCTGACGGCTCCGCTAAGTGCTGTACGATTACCAGCATATGATGCGACTCCCGTTGTCGCTGTATGACACGTGTTGTCCTATACCAACACGATCCTGCTGTGGTCTGGGTGTACTCTAGTCACACTGCTGGGAGATCCTGTGTGTGACAGAGCTAATGCCAGCTATTCACGTTTCTTTACTGGGTTGTGGGTTTTTCCCTCGCTACCATAAAACAAAAGAAGATTCTCCTCTGTTTAATCTGCTTCTCTAGCAGGTAAATCAAACTCAAGCCTGTTTGCCATGGCTCACATTGTTTTGTTTTTTGGGGGGTTGGGTTTTTTTGCACCACTGACTACTTTTCCATTTTTTCCTAGCACTAGAAATAATACTGGGGTGCACTTCAAGTTTGAAAGAAGCTTTGAGCACCTCACTATGCTCACAGCTGTCTGTTAAAGAGCCCCAGCAGCCTATGGACATATTGGGCTCAGCTGCGAACTCTGCCCCTCCAGAGGAAAGGAGGAAAGACAGATCACCTGTGATGCCCCTTCTAAAGCAGAGGTGATGCTCTAGCACCTGTGAGCACTTTCACTTGTTCTTCACCCTCTTTTCCTCCAGCAGTGCAGTTGGGACTGGGACCTGCCCAATGTCTTCCCTGGGGCCCCTCTGAGAACTCCCCGTCCCTCTTCCCCTGGTTCAGACCCAAACCAGCGAGCTGCCTGCCTTTTCCCCTTGCCCTTCCTCCCGGCAGGAGAAGTAACAACCGGTGCCTGGGCTCTGGGCAGGGAAGGATGCGGGTGAGGGTGTTGCGGGGCTGCAATGTGCGCGCTGGACCCGCGAGGGCAGCAGAACACCGCGGGAGAGGCGAGCTGTGCGCCGGGGGTGAGTGCGGGCTGGTGACAAAAGGGACCCCGACTCGGGGCTCTTCACAGCGGGGCTTTCCAGGGCTGCTGCCCGGGAGGCTCAGGAGGTGCTGCAGGAGAGGTCAGGCACGCTGCCCACCTCGGGAAGGGCCCAGCCCCGTCCCCTCTTGGCTCCAGGGCTCATTGCTGGCTTGCTCAGGGTCTATTTTGCATGTCTGAGATTCAGGGTGGTAGGAATGGAGCCGTGACCCAGGCCCTGATGCCAAGGGGATGGAGCTGACAAGCTAGCATCACACCGGTGTGCCCTCACCTCGGGGCCTGTTGACGCACTTCTAGGTCCACCTTATGTTCTGCCATCAGCCCCCTTGCAGAGCAGCTCTGCCCTGGGAAATATGCTGGAAAGAGGTCTGTTTTGGTGGGTTTTCCCTGCATCTGCCTGCCAGGGCTCTGTACATGGCTATCACAACCCTCACCAGGCATCACCTCTGTTTCTCATGGCTCAGAGAAGCTTGAATGCCCTCTTCAGCAATGCACCTAAGGTGGAGAGCATTCTGCCTCCTGGCCAGGTGGTATAATTGGTGGCTGAGCTCGTGCCTTCATCCTCTCCCAGCACAGGTAAAAGCCCTCAGGGAGAAACAAGAGGGAGTCAAGGATCTGTTGGACTCCCTGGTGAAGCCACAGAGCTCTGATTCCTTGAGGAGCTCTTGAGGCTTGGAGGTGCCAGAGGCTAAGGTGAGCTCTGACCTAGACTGCAAATACAAAGATGCAGATAAACCAAGACAGTGCTGTGAAGATCTAATCCCCTTTTCCCTCCTAATTATGTACACACCACTGTATCCAGGCTGTGGGCCTGGGCCCCCTGGGTGCTCCCCAGCACCCATTCTGTCATGAGGGAGATGTGGAGGAAAGCTGCCACAGCACAGAGCGTACAAAGGAGAAGAGAAGCCTTTGCTTCCACAAAGCAGGGTACGGTGGCTGTGGTGAGTGACTCACAGACCCAGACACCACAGCCAGCCACCTCCACCCCAGACCTCCACTGACTAGGGCTGTGCTCACAGCCTGTCTCTGCAGCCCCCTCCCTTTCCCTCCTTTCCAATCCTCTTGTACTGTTTTCTTGGCAAGGGTGCTGGCTTTCAGCCCTTGCACCTCATGTGCCCTATTGATAGCTGGTAATTTATGTAAATCTCCTAATATATGGGTTCTGGGATCAGGACAGAGGGTTTGTGTGTGAGATGAGATTAATATGTTTGCAGATTTTCTCTGCAAAGAGAAGGAGAGAGGCAGGCAGGGCTGGGACATTTGCCCTAGGTCTCTATTAGCACCTTTGCGTGCACCAGCACTGCCTGGTCTCTGCCTCCCCATGGCCAGTGGTGTGGGGGACTGTCCCTGCTTTGGCCCCTCTGGCCACCCACAGCCAGCCTTGCCAGCCGGCCACTGGGAAGAGCCGATTTCTGGGAGGCCACAAAACACCCAGTAGTGGTTTCCATCTCTGCCTGCTCCCCCAAAATTTCAGCATCTCCGGAAGGTGGCTGGGCTGAGCTGTGGTGGAGGCTGCTGCCACGCAGGATCCTGTGGCCCCCTGGAAGTGCCAGAAAACTGCGGCTCAGCCTTATTCTCCTTGTGACAGTTCAGGAGAGTAGAAGCTGCTTGTAGCCACTGGCCTCTTGGTGCAGCTGAGACTCATGTTCTCCTGGTCCAGGTTGAAATCAGGGACAGAGTTGTGTAAGGAGCAGGGTACAGGCTGGGGGGGACCAGTGTGCCAGCGGCGTGACAGGGCACAGGGCCCTGGGCAGGGGGCAGATGGTGAGCCCAGAGCCTGGCTTAGTGCCCCCTCACTGGGCTGACATGACGGGTTGAGGCTGAAGGATGGGCAGGAGGATGCCATGTGCCCCTGTCCCATCCCCCCTGGTGACTGCAGTCCCTGGGCCAAGAGGTGCTATATCTACACCCAGCTGTGCCCTGGTGCTGCACACCTTATCTGTGCACAACCCTCAGCACAGCGCCTGTGCTTGGCTGCCTGAGCTCAGCGTGATGCTGTGCTGGTGGGTCGTACCGGGAGGCACGCTGGGGGCCAGGCAGAGCTGGGGAGCGGATGGTGAGCTGCCCTCTGATTCAGATATTCCCGAGGAGTTCCTGTTCCACACCTGACATTTAGAAACCAGGAATCCTGCTGATGGATAGGATTTGATGTGGTGGAGTATATTTCACACAATGTCATTTATCCTGGTGCTGCCTCATGTGAAATGTCAGCCGTCCAGGAGCTTTTCTGATCGCTCTTTGAAGTACTGGTTTCTGATAAACTCGGGAGAAGGATGCTTTTTCGCCCCAGGTCAGGGACCAGGAGCAGCAACAACTTTTCTCCTCTCTGTGCAGGGTCCCTCAGTAGGACCTGGCAGCTCAGCCCCACATGATGGGGGTCACAGTGGGGGTCCTGCTGCTCTCCTTTCCCCTAGTGCAGCCCTGCTCTTTCTGGGATCATACAAACCCCTTCCTCTCACCCAACCTCCCTCTGACAGCACCCCGTCTTGTGCTCCCTGTCTGCATCTGGATTTTTTCCCAACACTCTTTTTAAGCTTTGGAGGAATATTTTAACTCCCCTGGGGTTGCTGCTGTTGACAATGGAAATCTATTGTGTTTTATGTGCCTGGAAAATGAATTTCCATGTTAGAAGAGGAGAGCAATTATCACAAGCAAGAGAGATCAAATTGGGTCTTTAAAAAGAAAATAAAGTTCAGATCTTATCTGATTAATGAGATTTCTTCCAAACCTTAACAAATCTTAATTACAGTGACTCTGCTGGAAGGGATGAGGTAAAGCTAGGATTGGGGGCTATCTAAACAGAACCGCTCTCTTCCGAGCTAGAGTACATCCCTGCATGAAAGCAGCGGGGACGGCCATTGAGTGCAGAAAGCTGCTCAGCTGGAAATCAGCAAGGCAGGATTCTCCATGGAGATTGAGCAGCTCCTTCCCCAAAGGCCTGCGGCGCTGGGGGAGAGCCCCGCCAGCCCCAGCCAGCAGTGAGACTGCTGCCTCACTCTGTCCCGGATCCTGACATCGTTTTTGCTTCAGATCCCTCCTTGCTGCTACAAATTTTCACCTGTTATATTTTTTTCTTTCTGCAATAAGAACAATTGTTCAGTTGTAAATGATTTTTATTCTCACTTTCCCGATTTTTTTAAAATAAGCTGAGGGACACAAATTTGTTTATTCAATTTATGCTCACAAAATACTTTCACATGATTTTATTGGATTGCCTGTGTATCACAGGCCAGAGATTGTCCCCGTTACCACTTTATTGAATACAATAACTTTCTTCCTGAAAGAATAAGAGTCTTGATCCGAAGATGTTGAGAAAGGGAGACTCCAGCACTTCCCGTAACAGCCTGCTCTAATGGTTAATCACCCTGACTTCCTCAGACAAAGTAAAATAAAATAAAAATCTTCAGTACTTTATTTTTAATTGGGTCTCATCTGGCTTCAGCATTTATCCATTGGCTCTTGTTACAGCTTTCTCTGGCAGATTGAAGAGTTTTTTAGTACCTGGTATTTATTCCCTAGGAAGAAATTTATATGCGGGAAGTAAGTCACTTCTTGATGTTTTTAATAAACTAAACAAATTACTCCCTTCAAGTTCTTGGTGCAGTATGCTTTCCCCCCAATTTGGGGTAATGTCTGGGGCTGTTTCTGGCTGTCACCAGCAAATAAACTGAGAAGAAAAGAAGAGGAAACAGAAATAAGTCCAATCCCCTGGAAAATTAGACAGCACAGTCCTCTCTCCCCTTTGTCTGTACAATTACATTGTTTCCCTTTCCATTGTCTTTGGAACAAATTTGGGAAAATACCACACATTTGAAAGACCTTTTCCCAATCTCTGTATGATTTCAGATTAATTATTAGGCAGCTATTACCAGAGATCAAACTGGTTGTCAGCATTGGAGTGAGGAGTAAAAATGACAACAGATCTGTGTATGTAAGCACACATAGATTTTCAGGATATGGCTGGGAATAACAGGACGGGCTGTGGAGTGCCCTAGCATCCCCTCTCCGTGCTCCAGCACAGAGCCCAGCCAAGGCGGCGAGCGAATGTGCGCTGATGGGAGTTTGTTCTCTGGTCGGCTGTGGGAATGAGACAGCCCGAGAAGCTGAACTCGGGCGAAAGAGCCAGTCACAGCAGGACCTGAAGAGGAGGAAAATAAAGCAGGTACCTATGAAGCAAACGCATCCTCTAAAAACTTTCTGCTATTGGAATCCTAGGATATGTACCTAGTGCTTCCAGCTTGGACTGCTAGGCACAAATTTTGTTTGTGTCCCTGATTTATTCACTAAGATTTTATCTTCTCAGTCCTGCGAAGTTTCAAAATGTGTGAAAAATTTAAATTATTTTTGCCTCATTTCCTCTGTCTGCTATGATGCTCATCTGCCTGTCTTGTTTGCCTGATTTATGAAGGTTCAGGTTTTTTTAGGAATTGCCTCCATTTTTATTAAGGGAGAGAATTTTTTTATCATTATAAATGTTGTTATTTTATTGATAGCTTCCTCCTCAAGGCCCTGATTTGGTGAAATCCCTCTGCAGTTATTCCACTTCAGGCGTGCGCTTAAATCTTGGAAGAAATGGCTTTGGGCATAGGATTATAATTAAATATTTTCCTAAATTGAGAGTCAAATCTTCAGCAAATATCCCAGCTTACCCTGCTCCTTATTGTGATTACGTTTGCAACCTTTAATTTCTTTCAGGACACTGGGAGATGAACAAACAGAAATATATTTAGAGAGAACTGTCGTTTTCCTTCAGTTTCTTTACGCTTTGCAAGTAAATGCTTTTTGCCTTTTAAAAAAGGACACCTCTTCCCTGATATTAACAACTTTAACTGTTTAAAAAACAAAGAACAAGCACTAAACCCAGCAAGATTATAAAAATAACATAGTTGGGATTCTTGAACTGGCTTTCTGTTTTAGGGGTGTGTGTGCATCACATTTTCAAGCTGTTCTATGCATTGTCCAAGGTTAGAAAGTTACTTTTTGATTGAAGGCTGAATTCTTGATCTTAACATGTGCCCTTTTTCTTCCCTTCTTCACCAAAGTCTGCACATTATTTTAGCTAGAAGGCTCTCATTTCTGTCCATGACACTGCTCTCCCAAGGCAATACCATTGGGGTGGGAGCAGGCAACCGGGCACGGAAGCTGACGAAGCCAGTGAGAATCTACAAGCAGAGCCTGGCTTGACTGTGCCGACTCTTCAAAAATCACGGGTTTGATCCCCATTCACCTTTCACAGTTGCAAAACTGGCTTAAAAATCACCATGTTAAAAAAAAAAAGAAAAAAAAGGAATTAGCAAATGGCTTCTTTTCAGATGTCATTGTGTTGTGGAACAGCAGGCCAGCTTTCAAGCTTTTTGCTGCATCCACAACAAACAGTTTTTTCTTAAGGAAAAGGATTTTAAAAGTCTGCTCAGAGCTTTGCATATAATCCTATGACTCCAGGACCCAAGGCTTTGAGTAATATCAAAATCGAAATAAATTCTCCCTGTGAGAATCACAAGAATCTGCCAAATTAGTTCACAGGGGTAAACAAACAGCCAAATATTAGTATTCCACACTAAGAGCTAAATCCTATAAGTGGGGCCAGGGTTGCACATGGATTATCCTTTTATAGTTCAGGCATGGATTTACCAAGGGGATTATAGGCCTTCCTCTCTCCACCCTCCCTTCCTCCCCTCCATCCTGGTGTTGCCCAGTGCTGCCCACTCCCACCACACCGTACCATTCCTCCCACCACCCCAACATCCTTCCCTGGGTGTGGGGCTGCCTCCGCACTCATCAGCCCCAACCACCCCAGGAGCTGGGGAAAATAGCCACCTTCGTGTTCAAGATGATGAGATCAGGACTGGGAGTGATGCAGAGGTCAGTCAGATGCAGGTCCTGAATGGGTGCAGCATCCCTGGGGGATGGGGGATTAGTCCCCAGATGTCCCGACCTCCTTTCTTCCTGCCACTACTTTGCATTGCCTGATGCTGTTTCCTGAACGGCGATAACGACAATTCGAGCTGACACCCTGCTTCAGTTTTCCTTCCCTACTGCTCTGATATTGCATTCCTGATGGCTTGTCACTCTTAATATCCTGCACGCTTCCACTGAGTCCCTTGGATTGTTGGAAGGCTTTGGTTGCGCCCCGGGTACTTTGCTTGATGCCGAGGTGCCACATACTTGTAGATTTGGTGGATTTATTCCCTTTTTGGCTCTCTTTCCCTACCGTATGCACATTTATATATATATATATTTGTATCTGCGTGTGTGTGCACAATCACACACACATTTTATTATCAAAGTAAACACAGTTATTTTTAACTGGATTTTCACTGCTCTTTTCAGGCAGAAACAATTCCACAACATCTCTTACTTGCTATGATCATTTTATTTGTGTGTTTTATAGATTATTACTATTACATAAAAGTGCACGGTGCTTTACAAGACACAAAATACAGATAATCTCTGTTGTGAAGAGTGCACAATCTAAACAAAACAGACAACGTAGACAGGGCTCCCTGAGAAGCCCAGAAGAATGAAGATTAGTCTTGTTTTGTGTTTATAAATATATTGCTAACATTATCAGACAAGAAATAGACGTTTTCTTC
>VZRW01011260.1:7523-77506 GCA_013398125.1 Aegotheles bennettii | reverse complement strand
CCCCCCCCCTCCCATTTAATAATACTTCCCTCTCATTTGCACATTAGAATTATGATGCAACATGAAATAAAGCCTGGTTTAGGCTGGCCCCAGTTCAACAGCCCTGAATCCCATGCCTGCTGCCGAGTGCTCACGTGCTTAAGATTTCTCTGATTGGTGTCTTAGATCATGCAGCCTATTGACAGCTGCCCTTTCGCTTACAAATGAAACCGTCCCTAAATCAATAAGAAAAAACCCCTTATTCTCCTCACCTGTTTAATGCCACGGCTGTGGGTTTCTGTAAGATTTGTGAACAAACTGATGTCTACAGAGAGAGCAGTAAGAAAAATAACACCTTCCTTACAAAAAGAAACGGATGTTCTGTGTTTACATACAAATCACCTTCTGGGGGTTTGGTTGGTTTGCTCTAGAAATTTGCTGGGTGGATTGACAAGCAGAGGCTATTGTCTCATGTACTTTGGAGGATGCAAAGACCCATCACTTTAAGGGGCACTCTGACCACAGTTTTCAGAAAGGCTCATTTTTGAAAGAATTTGCATTTGGGTATCAAGCATTTCTCAAATCACTTTTATGATTCCTTTTTTTTTTTTTTTTAAATTTCTTGCCTCCTTCCTCCATACCCATACATACCTCTCATCCTAATGGTTTTAAGGATTTCAGGGTTGTAAGGGAAAAAGGATGCTGTAATATGAAGGAAACTGTGTATGTGGTCCTGGACAAAGACAATGGATCTGTCTAATAGGGGTTAAAGTTGGTGCCCAACCAAATGAAGTGCGGGTCCCCCAGAGCAGAAAAATTGTCTGGGTGCAGTGGGCTCACCTGGCACTCTGCTGACAGATTTAATGGCATTTGCTTGCTATGTGACCCAGGCCCACACCACTGGATGAGTCCTATGGCTCAGATTCCTAGCTGGAAGATAGAGGTGCCTTGTGAAGTTAGGGAAATTCCTGTGTACAGAAGAAATGCAACTGGCAGTTGAGATGCTTTGCACATGTTTCTCTTCTTAGCATACTTAATTGCTCAGACTTCACTGCCTTCATCTTCCTGTCTACAGTGTGTGGAAGGACCTCTCTCTTGGACATCGGTTGCAGAGATTTGGAGAAGAAGGCTAGCTGAGGAAGGTGGTCGGAGAGCCCCTACAGGTATCCCTAGGTGGGAAGAGGACATTTCAGGAAGGTACACTGGAAAATGCAGTGATAACGCCAGGATGTTGCCATTTGATCTCCCCTTTCCATTTTCCCTAGAGATGGTACAACCTGAAAAGATGTGAGTGTGGCAAGATAGAAGATTTCAGCCAGAGCAGGATCTGGGAAAGGTAAGCCTTCATTCATAGCTGGGCACCCATGAATTCACATATGCAGGCATCGTCAAGACAGTGTGCCCCAAAGCCTCTTTCATGTGACTTGTAATGCCAAACGAAAGCCTTCATGCCAGTACCCCAGCAGTGCCGTGCAGCAACACTGGCTGTCCCATGCATTGTGGAGCAGTTCATCTCATGGCAGGCCTGGGATGAACTACTTCAGTTGATGATCTCCCTGGTGGAGTGGGATAATGTGTGGGATTCCCTCCCAAGTCAAGAGTTGTGTTTTCTGTAACGACCCTCCCCCAGCACGACACAAGGAGGCTCCCACTGCTGACTTGGGGAGGTGTGAATGCTGGCCATAACTGTGGATCTGCAAGTGGCTTGCAGGGAGGCCTTGGACCAGCCACTTACCCCTCTCTGTGCCCTCTGCTCTTTCCCTTTTGTTGCCTGCCCTGTTGGTCATCATTTTGGAGAAGGCATCCCCAAAGTCCTCTGCTTTGGCCATCCACGGTGCCTGGTTGCTACTGAAACAACTAGCGACACATCTGCAGCACAGGGTCCCCTCCCTCCTCCTCCTCCAGCCGGAGCGGCAGCCGGTCACATTGCTGGCATGCCATGGCCATGATTCAAACCCTACTGATGACCCACATTTGCTTCTGCACCCAAGTTATGTCCTGCTTCAGATCAGCCACTTTGACAGGAGGTTTAGGCTACTGCCCCATCGAATTAGATCTCAGGCCCTGATGGTCTGATGCTGAAATGGGGACCTTCTCCATCGAGGGTGTCTAAGCCATCATGGCTAACCCCCGCCACCTGTTGTTTTTGCCCGTGCACAGTTTCATTACCAGCACATTCTTCTTCTGAAACTGATACATCAGTTTTAATTAGTGAGGTTTTATTTTTCTGTCCAGAGGAGCCTCCTGCCTTCAAAGACCAACTTTCAAACATTAACTCTTCTAAATGTTTCCCCCCACATATGAACCCCTCCCCATCCTGCCTTGTAAATTATGTTCAGTCCTTTACTTTAGCAGGCAGGTACTTAGTGTGATAAATTCGGGTTAGCGTCTCCTTAAGTGTATGTATGTGTGTGTGTATCTCTGTCTCTGTGTGTGTGAAGAAGGAGCAAAATGAAGTTGTATTGAGCCATAAATTATGATGCTCCGGCATCATAAATTGCCAAGGGAAAGCTCCATTTTTGGACTTTTCTTTCAACTAAATGAGATAATTAATGTAAGAGGAAAAAAAATGGGGGAGACCTTCCCCCTCCCTGGAGCCCTTTGCCTTGATGTTTGGCTGTGAAACTTCAAGGTTGCGGTGGGGTGGAGATCTTGGTTCTGGAGTGGGGGGAAATGGCAAAGGAGCTGGAGATCTGGGAGGGTGGGGGTCATGGGGATGGGCAAGCATTTTCATTTTGCCAGGACCGTGGGAGGGACTCTAATGTGGGCTGTGACCCTATTTAATAAATGCCTAGGGAAACAAGGGGCCAGGAGGGGGGGCGAGAGGGAGACGCAGTGGCTGGGGCTGGCAGGAGACTGTCATGAGATGAAAGTGGCCCTTCGTCCATTCCTTTCCTTCCTTTCCACTGTCAGCACTTTTTAATGTCAAACAGTGTGAGTGGTCGGTGGGGTTAGTTTCTGTCTCCACATAGATATTTTTTTCACTTTCCCCAGAACCATAGCCAGATGGATTCACTGTTTAGGAGCAACTGGAGAGCAGTGCGGGTGGCCCTGCAGCCATCCTCTCCACCAGGACCTTGAGCTGAACTTTTTTTCAGGGCTTCCTCTGAGACAAAAGCTTGTCAGGCAATGTCTCCTTCCCACCCTGCCACCCTCAAGTCACAGACTACCCTGGGTCTAAAGCTGGTGTTACACAAGTCGCCACTGAGACTAGTGTGGGCATCACACCATGAGCACTATCCAAATAACAATCGGGTCTCTGCGCACTGGATTGAAATTTATGGAACTTGGGTATTCCTGTGGTCCCTGCAGCCAGTCTGTTGGGAGACACTGGGTCATCCAGTGCCTCAGTTTCCCTGTCTTTAAAATGGAGGTAATCATGATTGCTTCATTTGTGATGGACTTTGAGATGTATGAAAAATTAAAGATAAAAAACTGTTGCTTTTATTAGTCGTGATAATCTGTGTGTGAACTAGAACTGTTCAGATCAAAAACGCTCCTTAGCTGGCCATGCTGGGACCATGGCCACAGGGGCAGGTGACACCAGAACAGCAAGTGGTGACAAGGTTGCCACGGGGCCAGTGCATTTGCGGCATCAAGTTCTGCGCACCTCTGCTGTGGCTGTGGACCTAGCTTGGCATGGGCATGCTGCACCAACTCCACTGGCTGCACCAGCTGAGCATGGCTGCAGCACACTGTGCAGGCACTCACATGTGAGTGAGTTTAACTTGCACGTGCAGGTAGCACCAGGACCCCCTGTGGGGCATCTTCTGTGCAGCACCATGTGCACCTTTTGCTGTACGAGAACTACCTTAGGGGAGTGCTGGGTGTGTGTGTCTGTGGGCAGTTTTGATACCATCATCCCTTGTAAAAGCAGCATCAGGCATCTGGCTTTTCTACGCTCCAGATGAACACAGCCATGGACCTCTCAGTGCCAGAGCCAGCACCACTGTGGTGTGTCACGTGTGTGCACTGTGGCATGTGCAGGCAGTCTTGGGATTGCTCCAGAAGATAAGGAGACCCAGATTTGGACCTCACTCCTCTTTTCTGATACAGACTCTCCATGTGGCCTTAAGGCCTAGCTCGTTCCTCTCCTTTTTCTAATCTTGGTCCAGAGGGCACAGTAGCAGACTATCAGGGCAGTGTTGAGAGAGTAAATGTTTCCTGCACTGGGAGATGTTACAGGTGGGCATCTATACGGCACCAGCAATGGTGACAGTGGCTCCATGTGTTTGCAGTGTTTGAGGTGGGTCGGATGAGCATGGGAACTGGCAGGAGGAACACTGACACTGCTGTTTTCCACATAGCATGTGTGGCATCACCTGATAGACCGGTGCACTGAGCCACAGTGAGCGACTCTGACTGTGGGTTCACTTTTGATTGCTCCATGATATTTCAGAAGGCCAGAGGCACCCAGCTCATGGGTGAAGACAATTCATCCTTGCAGGGGAGCTAGGCTACAAGACCCCCAAGAAAAGTGATTTCTGCAGTTTAGCTGATGGGAGTTACCTGATTAAACTGTGGCAAGCTGATTGCTTATGGTCATGAGCTGTGCTGTGTTCTGCAGGTGCAGATGAGGATACATTCTGACACTGATGAAACTGAAACCATCACCTTTTTGTAAGTTTAACCTCAGGTAATCCAGCCTAAGCAATTGCACTGTCTGTCATTTGTCCCCTTCCTCACCACAATGTTTAACCTACCTGTCAATGTCAGCCATACCTGATACAAGGACAGAGCCCACCACACTATTCTGTGCCTGCGAAATGTCAAAATTAATGATGGGGTAAAGGAGAGAGGTTCATATTAGTGCTAATGATGGACTACTCTGATTGTCTTATCTGCTGACCAGACAACACCTCTGTGCCCAGTGGCCAACCACCACACGGCTTGGAGCCAGCGACAGCATGTAAACTGAGGCTGTCCACTGCTTTTACTGCAGTAGTGATAGAGGGAGGGCAAAGGAATCAGGACACCAAGCCATCAGAGACCAGGTTTCACCAGTCCTGCTGATCCCAAGATTCACTTTGTCTTCTGTTTTTTAGGTCTATGGAAAATCCTGTGTCTCCTCTCTGGCCTCATCATGGGGTTTGCTTGAATGAGACAACATAAAGCTGCAAATCATTTTCTACCTGTGAAGGTGCAGTTGGGAGGAAGGAGATGGGAGGGAAGGGAAGGGTCTGAGCTGGGCTCCTCTTTGTCCCTGGTGTGGGGTGCCTGGGGGAGTGAGGCACACCTGCACATACCAGGGACGGTTTGGGGCAGTCAGAGGTCCAGGGGTGGTGTGCCTGGGTGGAAGCACTGCTGCCTTGGCCATGCTGTGCTGGTGTGGGGCGTGAGCCAAGGGGATGCTTCGTGTTTCTTGGGGGTGTGATGTGCATGGGACGGGGGGAGCTGGGCTGCCTCTCCACAGCCGGTGCAAGCGTGCTGTGCTGTTTTGCAGCAGTGTGTGTTTGGTGAGGAGCTTTGGCTGTTTTAAGCACCTTTCGAATACATTGGGCACAGCTCATTGAATCCTTTAACAATCTGACTCCTGTCTCCTCTCTCCCCTCTTCCCCACAGCCAGCACCTTTTTTCAAGAGACAGCAACGATGCCTGTGCCCTACACTCCTGTGGGCTCTGTCCCCATCCCTCCTGCCCAGGAATTATCCCCTCTCCCACCCCATTTCACAGAGGCCCCTCTGTTGCCAGTGAAAGGTTCCTTGCTGGTGAGGATTTTAATTCCCGGGCCCTACCCCTGCATGGAGAGAGCTAGTTAATGGGCCATTAACCAGAGGAAGGGGAACTCTCCAGTGGCTGCAAGCAACAATAGCAACAAAACAACCCAAAACTAACAAAGCATACCCAAGAAAAATGCACCAAGTATCAGGATGAGTTTCAGGGAGAGGAGAGGAAAACAATCCAGAGATGTGATTGTAAAACCTTGGTTAAAAACCAAAGCCTTGGTAAAGTAATTGCCTTCTTTGGTGAAGGAGAGGTGTTAGACTTGACTCACAGAGCCCCAAGAGCTCCTCTTTCTCCTGACCTCTCCAGCCCTGCCCTGAAGCAGTCATTCCTGGACTGGGGTTGCAGCAAGAGGTCAGTGAGGGATGGTGCCTTGGGACCTCAGCATCTGTGCCCAGGGTAGTGGCCTGGCTGTGGGAAAGGTAGGAGAGTATGTAGGAAGGTGAGGGAAGGAGTGGATGCTGGCTTAGGCAAGTGGATATTTGGAGAGAGGGTCCTCTTTGGGGAATGCATGGGTATGTTAGGGCTTGGGGGGGTGGGAAGCTGGGTAGCAGAGATGCTGAGTGTGTGCGGATGGCAGCTATCCAGGGAGGTAATGAAGTGCAGGGGTTTGAAAATGAAGCCATGCAGGAGCAGGCATGGTACTTGCAGTAGCCACAATGTCCCTGAGCTAGCTAGTGTCAATGACTTGTAAATCTTTAATGGCCTACCCATTTAGCTGAGCTGTGCACCCAATATAATAAAGCTCTTTGGGCAGGGAATGAGCACGCACTGGGGAATTACACCTGTGTTGCTGTGCTGAGGCACTTGTCTCACTAGTGGGTGCTGGGGAGAAGCTCTTTTGCAATGCGATTGTAGAGTGCCTTGCACAGGAGAGACCCAGGGTGTCTGCAACCTCCCAGCACTGCTGCCAACACAAACAATGCAAATCATTCTTTCCAGAACTGCATCCACAGTTTCACTGTTCTCATTGCAAATTCACTTGCTTTGCTCTCCAGCTAAATACTTTGCACCTGGAAACATGCACTTGAATGCCATTTTGGTGGTGCTGCTGGTTGGAAATCAATATTAATTTACTTGTGCGTGTAAATACAGAAATGTATTTATAAGTTTCAGATCAGTTGCAAACACATGCAAATTCTGTACACAAATTCTCACTCATTTATGTAATCTGTTCAGTAATATCATTAAAGAGAGCACATCTACTGCCTGACTAGAGTTACATTTGCAATGCGCTGAGATCAGTTGTGACTATTCACTTACCACACTTCCTTGCCCATGCAGCTCCCAGCACTGGATAATGCTCCAGCTCCAAGTATCTTTTGCTCTTTTTCTGTGATGTGCTAATTTACATATTTATTTTTTTCAATTTTTTTTCCTTTTGAGCACAAGTAGGTTTGGTTCAGGATTTTGGGAAATCTGTGGTTTGTGGCATAGAGAAGGAGATTGTGGTTTCTTTCAGAGTAAACATCTGCTGCAAAGTCACCTGTGATTGCAAAGGCACTGGACTTGGTCACATAGCTGGTCTCTTCCAGTCTTGTGTCCCTGCAGCTGCAGATCACAAGAAGAGTAGGAATTTTTTACAATTATTTACAATTATCTACAAAACAGAAACTTGGTCAAGAAAGACATCATTAAATACACTCCTAACAAGACATGGTGTGTGTATTTCTCAGAGTTGCCATTTGAGAACTCCCCACTAAATTACTGCTCAGAGAAGTAACTCTGAGTGAAAGGAAAAATTGTCTGGTTAAACATGTTGTATGTCAGTGTTGAGAAAATCATTAACATACATATGCTGTAGAGAAGAGAACTCACCAGATAAAGTCTATCAATAAAGATATCCCACATTTTTATGATGCTGAAATTAACGAGATCTGATAGAAAAACATCACACTCATTTTATTAAAAAAATATGGGCTTGTCAGAACTGTTTCCTTTCCAGAATAAATGAAACTCAGACATATCAATATTACTGATCTTAAATTGTCATTTTTAAGCTTAATGCTTTATTATTTGTAATTATTTAGTAATTCCAGCAGATGTGAATTGGTCAATCCCCTGATTTCTTGGTAAGCCATTTAGACTATTGAAAATATTATGAAAGCCATCCCGAAAAAAGGCACAGAATTTTACAGGCACAACAACATGTTCCTTAGTATTGCCACTTTTCACATCTAAATGTTTCTGAAGAAGGCTTTCAGTTCAGTGAATAGGTCTACATTAAAAGCTGTAAAATGAAGCACACAGGAACAAGATTCTTCCTTGTGTGTATCTAAGGTGGAAGAAAGTGTCTGCTGTGTTGCATTACTTGATAGGTAGTATGTGGTTATAGCAGCTCACAGCATTAGGTGTTTTAATCCAGGGCAGACCTAAGCCTAAACATTCACTCTGAGAATTTTTATGTCCTGTTGCACAGGAGTCTGCATTGCATGAACATGGATTTTTGCATTTGATTTCCTACACTGTTTTAAAAAAGGAAAAATGAAACAAAGACAGGAACAAATAACACTCAAGAGAAAGTGTGTGCTGGTTGCAAAGAAGGAACCTGACAGCTTCATCCAGTCTAGAATAGGTCTAGATACTCAAGCATGCACATATGTTAAAATATTCTAGGTGATTACATAGCCCAGGAGATGTACCAACCCACCCTGCTTGCAGAAAGCTGGAGTTCTCTCTGTTTACCAGGGTAGCTTCAAGATTGTGTTTATGATAATGTGTCTCTATATGGGACACACTGGTGTTAAAATAACTGTCTTGCAGATATGTTTTAGTGTGTAGTGGATACATGACATCTTTGTTGCATACGTGCTAGCTCAGTTTTTCTGAGCTGAGGACGTGAGTTTTCCTCCAAACTGCTGTTAGTTTTGATGAGAACCAGGTGCCTATTTGAATCAGGTGTCTCAGGAGTAGATCACACTGAAAAATGTTCCTGCAGAAGCACACGCACACCACAGGCAGGTTCTATGTGCTGTCCTGTGGCTTTGGTCTGGGGCCAGAGGGAAACCAGCCCTGGGCAGGATGGTCGAGAGGTGTGGGGTGATCTTTGCTTGCCAGCACGTCACGTT
The DNA here is from genome assembly GCA_013398125.1 of Aegotheles bennettii. Classification (NCBI taxonomy): domain Eukaryota; kingdom Metazoa; phylum Chordata; class Aves; order Caprimulgiformes; family Aegothelidae; genus Aegotheles; species Aegotheles bennettii. The sequence goes on along the minus strand of VZRW01011260.1, from coordinate 68,735 downwards.
GAGGCTGCAGAGCTCCTGCAGGTAGAAGGGATGTATGTCAGCCACACTCCATACACACGTGTTGTTAGTGGGTAATCTGATGGTGCACATTCGCCGTGGCTTGTGCAACTGAATGACTGCACACAGGGGCTGGGTATTAATTACGCGCTTGAGAGATGTGTGTCTGTATGTGTAGCTGTGGTCCTGAGGAAGACCCTGGGTTTGTCCTGTAGTCCTTGTGCCTGTGCGGCTGCGGCATGCGGTGCAGCAGAGCCGTGACCCACTGTCTGCACCCTCGATGGCTTTCACAGACCTTGCCAGGCAGCTTCTGTGCGGGCCGGTGCTACAGTGTGTGCAGGTAGGGTAGGCTTGCTGCCCACCAGGTGGGTTTTATAGACTCTGCCCGTGCCTTCCTGAGCACAGCTCTGAGACTACAGCCAGCCACTGAACTCTGGTGGTAACAAACAGCCCCATTAATGCAGTGTCACAGATTTCATTAGGGCGTCAGTCCCAACCAACATGGCCATAAATCAGGGAGATGGTACAAGGGCTTGCAGGCCCTGGTTTCAGGGGCCACATAGCCAGAGACTCATAACGCTCAAGAGGAAATGATCATGAATATTATTTAAAAAATCAGAAATGTATATTAGAAAATCTCTGAGCTTATCAGATGGAGTGAGGTTGGGTAATAGCTGTTATTTATACTGCTTGTGCAGAGTGATAAAGTAGTGCTTTATGACCTGTGGTTTATCACTTAGAATAAGAGTCATGTGACTCCATTAAGGTTCCTTCTGTAGAAATGAAAAAGGGTAAATTAATGTGGTTTTTTTATTGTTAAATATTTGCACTCTCCTAAACCCAGTTTTTATTTTCTCTACTTAAGAAGTAGAGTATAAGCACAAATAAGTTTAAGTTTTGATTGATGGAGAGGTGGGGTGAAAACTCCCTTTATGTCTAAGGCTCTCTGGAGTGAGCCAGCCTCCCACCCGCTCGTGTCGATCACCGGGGCTGGGTTCAGGGAGGAGGGAAAGGCAACACAGTCAGCACGGTTACACCCAAAAAGCCACTGATCTCGGCCTCTCCGACCCATTGCCTGCTGGAGAAACATACCATAGCTCTGCTGTCACCTCAGACCTCATTGCTGTTGTGGGAAGGGAGAGGGGGATCTGTGGAGACCAGGGGTGGAAGCAACCCTGGGCGGCCTAAGCAATGAAAAGGAAGAGCTGTTGGCAGACATGAGACAGTCCCAGGAGAGCACAGGCTCTGCCTGTGCAAAGAGAAATTGTTTTCCTCAATTATGTCTTGAAGGCGGCCCTAGAAAAAGTCCTTGTAGACATCCATATGGGCTCTGCTGTGACAATGAGCTCTATGGAGAGCCATGGACAATATGCCAGGACAATGCAGTTGCTGGAACAGGAATGGGACAGCAAAATCACAGCAGTGTTATTCAAGAGGCTATACCATTGCTGTGGGCATATGTCCCACAAGACCTGTGAGCTGCAGCTGCCAGGAAGGCAGTGGGCACACACAGACATGGTGGACAATGACCAGGTGCTCTGGGGTATAGGAAAATACATGGAGACCAGGAAACTCCAAGGAGTTGCTGGGCTGCCACAACAGTCACACCTAGACTTTCCTTAGGGCTTCTGGTTTAGTCCGAAATGCTCACAGATGAGGTTTCAGTAGGGAAGCGAGACTGAGCTGCTCAGGAGGAAAGCATGACAGCAGGCAGATGCAGCCAAGGGCTTTGCTGAGTTACAATAGTGGACACATTCCTTTGTCATGGCTGGTGACTTCTGTGTTCATAGCTCTGCACCATCTACCTGGGTTTTCAGGACAACTGGAGGGTCTTTCAGGTTCCCATGGGCCTCCTTTATAAAGGTGATGAGTGTGGGTCAGCAGAGGAGTGGGAGTAGAGTTAGGTTATTAATGGCACCTTTACAACCCCAGATTTACAAGGAGATCCGAGCACACTATGTAGCTAATTATAGGACTGCAGTAAAAAGAAGATGCCCCAGAGTGGCAGGAGCCCAGTGCTTGGATTCATCTGTATGTAACTCAGTTGCTCTGCTTGTAAAGTGGGGTTTACCATTTATCGGAACATACCTGGCAAGGGTAATTTAAAAAATACCTGTAGAGATAAAAAGGACTGCAAGATTCCTAAGATTTTTGATAATATTTTCTCAAATTTTCTCTCTCAAAATCTGAATCTTCTTCTGTTTTGAAGAACAAAAGTATTTTTGACTTCTCAGAACCGGAGAAAAAAGTTTCAATAAGCTAAAAAATAAACCCAGGCAGAAATATGAGAAAATTGTTACCACATTTTTGCCATCTCTCTTCACTTAGATTTTGAAAGACTGAGTTTGAATACTTGGCACTTGTTTTTAAAAAAAAGTTTTTAAGAGCCCTTGCAGGGAGGGAGCTGCCTGGAAATGCAAGAGGGTTGGCGGAACAAGTGTCATGGGCACACAGAGTAATCTCTGGCATTCCCAGGAAGTGCACTGAAGCAGGGTTTTGATTTGATGGCCTTCAGAAAGCCCCTTCACCCCTCCTCTTCCCTGCACACATCTTCACATTCAGGGATTTACCTCCCCTATGCTGTGTGCTTGGTCAACCCCCAGATCAGACACAGTAAGAAGCCCCTCTTGTCTCCAAGAGCAGGAGCAGTCTAAGCAGGCAGGAGGGGCTTCAAGGGCACACACAAAATCAATGGTGTAATAGGCAGGAGGCTGGGGACTCTGTCTCTTTCTGGCCAGTAGATGCTAGCTCCCCAGAGGACTCTGCATTCAAACTCTCTGCCCTGAAGCTAGATGTGCCCCTGGAGCTGTTCAGTAAATTTTGTTGTGCATTCTTCCCAGTGATGAAGGTGGCTTTTCTCTCCAGGTGAGGATTTGAGCACAGGTGGTGGCTTTCAAGTGACCTTGTCTGCAGGCAGAATTCAGCCTGATGTCTAGCTCTCTCAGCATATTGCCTGCATGTTCCTCATAGTCATTTCCCATCATGGCTATGTGCTAATTGTCTCTAGGGGAAGTCAGGAGAAGGCTTATTAATCTGTGTGCTAAGGAAAGGTTGTAAATCACTATGTGTTTCCAGCGATAAAATTGGCTAAATAAATTAAAACAAGCACTAATGACCCAAACAGAGCTCTGATGTAGTGGGAGTGGGCTGGGGCATATAGCTGTGTTTGGGTATAGGGTGCACCTCAATCATATACTTTCTTTCTTCTGACAGCATCCTTGGATATCTCCAGCCATAGTCCCTTCACGCCAGCCGGTGTGCCCCAGTGCATCATCAGCATTGCACGCTGTTCGCTCCCCTCTGCTGAAGCAATGGCCTTAGCTTTTTAGCTCAGTTTTTCTATTCCCTTTGCTTTTCAGTCCAACAGAGCTTGGAGTTAATTCATCCTCCCTCTCTGACACTTCTCAACAAGCCCAGTGAACTTTTCTTCAATGCAGATACGCTAAACAGCATCGAAGCCAACAGAGATGTATATCCATTAACAACAGCACAGCTGTCCTTTTAGATATTAGTGTAAAAAGTCCATTCAGAAAGATTTCATGCAGTAAATAAAAAGGCAGGTTTGCAAACAGCCTGTCTGGTGATGAACAGCCAGGGTGGAAAAGTCACCCCATAGTCCTGTTCTCCAACAACCTCTTTCATCTGGGAGGCCTGCAAAATCCTTCACTGACTATTCATCAAGTGCCACAGAAATGTCTGATCTAGCTCTCTAGAGAAGATGTTGGTACCAGACAGTTCCATGTTTTCTATGCAGTAAGTGTCCCCACAAGAAACCTTCTGAGAATATCCTCTAACATTTTCTGGAATGATTAAATACTAGTCTGTTTTGCCTCACCATCCAGCTTCAGCCTCTTGATATTAAACAAAAACGGCTCATTTTGTACCCACCAATATAAGAGCTGCTTCTCAAACCAGCAGCAATCTCCTGCACCTTAGGATTGCTCACCTGATTGTAGATGCACCTTGCTGCCTTCCTTGGAAACCATGGGAAAGGAATTTCCTTGGTATAATCTTCACAGAGGATGCACTCAATCATTGTACCCCTTAGTTCCTGTAAGCTCACCAACTTTCTACTTTTTACCCAGAATATGTGGGTCTCTGGGCTTTCCCTCACCAGCAGAAGCCAAAGGAATGATTCTACAGCACATGGCCACCACTGCTGGGATGTGCACAAACGTTAACAGCAGAAATGTGCAGAGGTGAGGAAGATGAGGTGCTGCCTCTTGAAGTCAGGGTTGTGCACAGAGGCTCCTGCTCCACAGTGCACTCTCCAGGCTCCGGGGTTGTCCGTTCCCAGGATCAGCTCAGACAAAATCCTTCTCGTATCCTCCTGGGTGTATTTGGTGCTTCTGGATGTCACAGATGGGCAGTCAAGACATTGCATCCAAGGGTGGCAGTGCCTGTGCTCCCTTGTCCGCCTGGCCAGCACCACAAATTTCTCCAGGTCCTGAGGCCAGCAGCATAGCTAGGCTTCCATTCAAACTGTCTGCAAGGATCTCACTAACACATGGGTGCCTCTATTTACACAAGAGGATGACAGTACCAGCTGTCCACCAGCTGGTACTGAGCTCGGACAGCACCTCAAAAATAACATTATTTGTCTTATATCAGTTGCCTGAGTCCTGTGGGCCTAAACTCTCTGGTTCGTATTTGTACTTTATAAAAGTAAGAACTGCTAAGAAAGGTGGTTTCAAAATGGTCAAAACAGTCAATTATGTCTTTTTTTCATTTATGCTTTCTATGAAAAGTGTGAAAACGGAGGCCACTAGCCCAACAAAGGTCAGAAGTCTGAAGAGCTTTTATTCCACCTCTGCACCAGTCCATGGCAGACACCAGCTTAGTCTCTTGGACCTTGTTAGAGTTCTTTTCTGTGTTTCTGCATAGCAAGCTGGCTCATGATTTGTTCTTGAAAACACAAAACTTCTGTAAACAATTGTCCCCTTTGGAATATTTCTTCCTATCCTTTACTCAAAATATTTTTTCTTTTCATCTACTGTATTTAATTTTTAAATTTTTGCTTACTTGTTATTCTTGCCCCTTTTCCTAACTGTAATCATTTTCAAAAACAGCAGTGCTAAAGGACAGTAAAGAGAACAGTTGAGATTCCCCCCCCCCCCCCGAAAAAAATAACCATTCAGAATGCCAGGAAACAAAATTAACAAGGAGAGCTTTGAGCTTTCTGTTTTGCTCGGAAAATTGTTGATTCCTTTTGCACCAAGTGCTGGGCCTGATTCTTCTCCAGTAGAGTGCAGCCAAGAATTACAAGGAAAGTGAACAGACAGTGGAACTGAGTTCATCTGAAAAGTAGCCAGAAAAAACCTTGGGCTATGTTCGAGCTGTCCATTTTTAGAAGGAAATTTGCTTAGGCAGAGGAATACCAGCATATTCAGGCTGAGTGACTCTGTGTGTGTGTGCGTGTGTGTTTTAGATCTCGGCACACGGAAGGGGTGTCTTGCCACCCCCAGGGGTCGGGAATAGTGCATGCATGGGGAGGACCTATTATATTATTTTTCTTCCACCTTAATGAACTCCTCTCATGTCCACCTCTGATCAGTGGAGTATGACAGAGGGTGATTGAAGGCCAGTCTCCCAGGAAATGAAGTTTGTTCACACAGCCCAAGTATGCTGGCCCTACTGCTGCCTGCCTCTGATTTATAGGACCAAAAATTCCTTCCTCCGGTAACAATAACGCTCTTAAACTCCAGACCCCTCTCCCTCACAGAACCTCCAGACAGGGCAGCCTGAGCCCAGGAGAGATGGGAGGCACCCAGCAAATATATCCATCAACACAACTCGGGTTTCAAAGGAGTACAAGACCCCACAGGGTTAGGCTCACAAAGGCAGGGAGCGGAGGAGTCTGGCCACCACCCTGCAGCACCTCCTTCTGGGAAGGGGCAGCAACAGGAGTGACTATGCCCCAGAGAGGGGCAGAAGCCACAGCATCTCCTTTGAGCCAGATGGCACAGAGAGCCCAGGGTGTTGTTTTCAGGGGAAATTTGGACCTTCTGGGCAATGCTTGATTCTGGGCCTGGGAACAAATCTGCTTTGAGGTTTCTTCCTGCAATGTCTCCTCTGGGATGGGGCTGCTGGCTAGGGAGCAGTCCAAATGCTTTGTCTCTCTTTTGTGTTGTGCTTGGTTTTGAGAGGAGATTTCCTGTGAGCTGAGTGTGTTTTACAGCACTTAAAGGCAACAGTGGATGGTTGTGACTGCTGGGTCTGCAGTATGGTGGTTCCCGCGTGGCACTGGACTTTTGCTGAGAGAGGCCCTCACAGCAAAGTGCCACACCTCCCCACTACATCTCGGGAAACATCCTCTTCAGAGCATGATGGGGCCCTGAGGTGCAGCATGCAACAGTGTCCAAGGCATGCTGGCATGGTGCTAGAGGTTTTGTCCATATTGTCTAGTGGGGCTGGTTGGTGGCACATGCCATAGCCAGGCACTGCCGGAGAGACAGAACCATTTCTCAGCAAGGAACCTGTATTTAATTAAACAGTACGGATGATCTGGGGGCACATTTTTTCCAGGCTTTGTTTTATTTAGTAACTCAGACATGGTCATATAGTGTTGCTCTCAGGGCAGCCTCTGAGCTGGAAAGACCCGCACACGTGCACGCACACATGCACACTTTTTGGAGTCAGGGCCCCAGGTTTGAGCTTAATATTACTGTCAGAATTTTGGGTCAAGGGGAGAAAAAGAGCTTGAACCCTTTTGCAGCAGGACAGTTATGGTTGCCAAATTGCAAGGCAAGTCCTGGCAAGAAACAAGTTCATTCTGTGACTTTTTTTTTATCATTTACTTATTAACAGCTCTCTCTGGCTCTCATCTGAAGCTGCTGACCTGTTCCTCCTAGACTGGGCAATTAGCAGGGAGACAATGATCTGCAGAGGGCAAGGAGCAGCCTGTGCTGGGGGTGCTGAGGTGGGGGTGGAGGTGGGGAAGGGCTGCAGGAGGCTGAGGGTCACAGAGGAAAGAGCTATTTATGGCCCCAAGAGGCAGGATTCAGTAAAAGGCCATCAAGCTTGACTTAACTTCCTCTTGACCTATCACTTCTGGGAGATACTGGTGTACCTCCCTGTCTCCACAGGCTTCCAGTGTCCCCAGGCGCTACATACAGGGATAGACTGGTGAAGGTGGCAGCGGGCAGAGGAGAATGTGGTGGGCCATGTGCAAGCTCCATTAAACCTGTGAGGTGGTATTTTAAGTGGGAAGGAAGAGATCTTGTCAATGTCTTGTGGTCTTATTCATTGCTAGACCCAGTAACTGCTTCTGGACAGAGAGATGGGAAAGCTCCTTGCTCCATCCATTGGAAAAGCTCCGTTTCTTCTCCCAGTCTTTGCTGTGGTTATTTCGACAGACAGTCTGTGGGACAGTAACTCTGTGTTCAGGCTGGTAGCTAGCACAGAGGGCTCTGATCTGTATCTCACAGTCTTCTGTGCTAACCGCAGTGCAAGTAATTGCTTGACAAAGAGAGAGAACAAGTCTGGCTTACACATGTGTATCTGACCTCCACATCTGGACCAGCCCCTTGGTGTCCTGCTACAAATACCATTTTGGAACATACCCCTTGTAAATCATGAGTCTTTGCATATTTGTGTCCTTCAGACCACCTTCCTTTCTTTGCTGGGACCTGCTGAGGCTGGTCACAACTGTGGGGGGCTTCCCAGGCTGACACCTTGGCTAGAAATGAGCTTCATGATGTAATTGAGTGACAATGTATAAGAACCCGTCCTCTAAATAACTGCCTGCAGAGAGAAGGGTTAAAGGTGTGATATTAAGTTAGGTAACTATGTTAAATTGCATCTAAAAAGGAAGCTTGTAATTCCTTATCTATTTTTTGATAAAAAAATGACCTTTTATAAAATGAAAAGCATTTTTATGGAGCAATCCTGTGAGATGCCAAATGTTTTGGCCTTGATCTAGCTATTTAACCATGCACTTCATTTCTTAAGTTGCTCATGTGCTTAAATATTTTGCTGGATCAAGTTCAGAGCTCTCAGCATTCTGTGTGGTGTCAAAGGACCAAGTCTGCGTTTGCAGCAGTATTGCTGAACTTGGTCTATAATTATTTCAATCATCACACAGAAGCATTTTCCATTAATGTTCTATCCAACAAAAAACTTGGGAGCCAGTGGAAAACTATTTTGTTTAAAAAATTCCAGGATTGTCATTCAAGACCTGACTTTAAAAGTGACTGAAGACCAACAGGGAAAGAAAATATTTAGAAAATACTTTCAAACAACATGCAGGGAGGAATTATCAGCGGATGGCAGACAACCGGTGAGTAAAGAAAGAGACCAAATTATTGAGCAACGTAGTTCTCTTCAGGTGGTTGGGCTCCATAAAGAAGGATAAAAAATGAACCTGACCATGAACAGAAAGTGAACCAGAGTAGATGAGTTGCACTGGCCCTACTTAAAGGAGTACAAAGAACAAGAAACAAATAGCACTAAGTGGGAAAAGGTGAGTCTGATTCTCATCTTGTGTGTTGTAATTATGGTGTTAAATGTGCAAGTGCAAAGTGAACTGATGAGATGGCATAACTAGAAAGAATTTGTGGAAGAGATCTGAGCAGAAGCAGGCTCTGTCAAAGCCAAAAAGGATGCATGCCAACGTTGTTTCTCTTGGCATAGGTCAAAAAGCAGACTGTGTGACAAGAGAGAAATTGGAGAAGACTGAGATAATGCCCAATTAGATCATGCAGTTCACCTCCCTGGGGCCCATGACAGACTGGTAAGGAATTTTTCTGCTGGGGAGGGAAAAAAGAAGTTGTCAGAAATTGAAAAAACTTTTTCTTTCCTTTCTCCCAAAAACTTTACTCAAATCAAAACCCCACTGAAAAATATAATTTCCAGCTTCCAGTTCACTCCCTGCTGACTATCTGACAAGAAAATAATTCAGATACTGACTGTGAAAATGCTCAGTAAGTCATTGCTCCTGAGCCCCATTGCATCAGAGTGTCACAGGCGTGTTGTTAGAGATGTTCTTGATAGCGCACGGCCAGAACAGAGCCTGACTCACTGGTGTCTGGGCTAGCCCAAGCTGGAACGAGCTATTTGCCCCACAAAAATTAGTTGCTTCATTCTTGTGGCTCCTTTTGTGCATGTTGTTATGACTGCCAGGAACTCTTGCACCTCCAGAGGAAGGTTGACCACCTCTGTAGTTGCTTTCTAGTGAATGCCTCAACTCTGAGAAGATTTTGGGGAATTACTATAATTCTCCTTGGCCCAGAATTCATGATGCTTAGGTTACCTCTTAGTGAGAGCCTGACTAGCTGGGCTAAATTTGGCAGGAGACTTCTGTATGTAGATGGTAGGAGGGATGGGAGTAGCATCTGAGCATGTGCTGAATTTAGTCTGTGATGAGGCTCTACTGTGAGCTGGTGTCAGGGCCAAGAACAAAACTGTAGTTTCCTAAGCCCTGTGCTACCTATTGTAGCTCACACTCTTCTGGCACTGAAATATTCCCTCTAGCCTTTTTCCTCAGTTCAACCTTCAAAGCATTTAAATAGTGAATATTCCTAGTGGATTTCACTGCCAGGATATTTCTCCCTTCATTTTATTCTGCTTGATTTATATCTCCTTATCTTTACAGAGAAGTCATTGCTGCTACCCTACTATCCTACCTAACCCTGTTTTTTTCATTATCTTTCACTTATACTTCCCAGGTTTGTCTCCATCTTTAGCAATGGAGACACTGCTGGGACCTGGGACTGAAATTCTGCTCTGTGATATGCTGGTGGAGATGTAAATCCAGCCTACCAGACAGTGATGATCTGACTTCTGACTATGAAGTATTTTCTCAGCATTACCATATTTCCTTATTGCCTTATGAGTTGAAGGCACCTTCTGCAGGGGGGACTGGCTTCTATATATGCGGACCTTCCCTCAGAAGAGGAGTGGTCCTGCTCTTCATTACACTCTGTAGGTGGGCTAATGAGTACTGATACCAGTAGGAATAGCTACAGTAAGACTGGTGGGTTTGAATCTGACTGCTCAGACTTTAGATAGCATATGCACGTGGAGGAAAGGTGCTGGGGTTTGCAACTGCATCTTCAGGACAGAAGGAAACAGAGAGAGAGGAGCAAAATCACCCCAAGGGAGGCAGCATTGTACGTTTGTTAGGAGGTGTTTGCAGCTGACTGATCTCTGGCTCATCCCTCCAGCTAAGTGTTGAGGAGAGCTCAGCAGGTGTGGGAACAGCCACCTTCTGGGCTGGAGACCTCAAGTCCCTCCTGCCTGTGTGGGACCAGGGGGTGGATGGCAGAGGGGGCTGCTCCGACATTTCCTCTCCCAGCGAGGAGGGACCCTGTCCTTGCGAGGCTGTCGAAGGCCAGCTCAGCCCTGCGTGACCAACTACAACTGCCACTCCTGTGTCCTTTCCCCCCAGGTGCTGTGTTCATTAGCTGTGAGGTCTTAGTTTTATAGGAACCCTCCCACCCGGCTTCCTCCTGGCTTAATGACAGGCCCATTAAAGAGAAGCCAATAAAGCCACAGTGCAAGAACAGCATGAGGGCCGGCTGCCGGCCCATCTTCTTCATGCACTAGCCAGGTCTGGGGGCAGGAGGAGGCAGAGACACCCCTGAGTTACATAGAGGTGACCCCTGAAAGCAGGGAGAGCCTACAGCTTGCGGGCCAACTTTCGTGCTCTGCTTTGGGGCTCTCTTGCATAAACTCTTCCCAGTGTGGGGTTGGCTTTTTGTGTTTTTTGTTTTTTTTTTTGTCTCTGAGGAGGGAGGAACAAGGTCTTTTAATGAGGGGAGGATTAACAGGCCATAAGACTCAGCCCTGAAAGAGCCTCGGTCTGTGGGGCCGCTCAGCAGGATGCAGGGTAATTGGATTGGATCCTGAAGAGCACCTTGAATCGGTTCTGAGGCGGCCGTGGCGGGTTGCTTTGGAGGGGGCCAGGGGCCGGGGAGGAGGGGAGCGTGTGGCTCTTTAGAGAAGCCAGAGCCAAGATGGGGGATCAGCCGGCTCATTAAGGGATTAGAGTGTTTGTTCTTCTCAAGACTTTTGTTGCTAAAACACTTTGCGCAGCATTTTCTGGAGCCTGGGGAGCTTAAAGAGCTTGTCAGAACCCTGCCCTTGTCCCTGCACAGGAGCAGAGGCGCTCTTTCCTCTGGCCTTCCTGCCGGTGCCAACAGCAGCTATTGCTAGCAACAGCTCTGCACTCCCAGCCCTTCCTGTCTCTGGTCATAGCAATTCTGTCCCCCCGTGGGTTTTGAGGTAAAGGTGGAAGATGACAAAGAGGATGAGGCAAAAGAAGCACACCAGGAGGGAGTCCTTTGACAGTGAGGGACACTCTAACTTGGGCTTTTCCCCTAGTATTTGTTGCATGGACAATGAAGGACTCTGCATGTTCTGTGGTGCTCTCTGAAACCTATTACCACCTCATGGGCTCTGTGCTTGGTCTCCAGCGCTTGTGGTAGCAAGTTTGGGGCACAAACTACTCTAATTTCTCTATCTGGCTTTCATACGAATATTGTGGCTAGAAATTTTTGCACAGACTAATTTGCCTATTAGCATCACCTGAAATGTGCTGGCTGTTGAGATGCAATGCCAGAAGAGTCTGGACAGGGTAAGAATGGTGTATTGAGACCTTTCCTGAGAGCCCAACTGGCCAAGAAGCCTAGTTCTCCTTCGGACCATGGAGAGAGGGTAAAAGCTGTAAAGTCCAAATCAAGAAGTGCTCAGATCAGACTGTCATTTATTGGGAGAAGTTATCAAGGGCATACGTGGATAAAACTCTGTTGTCATCAGTTCATCCATCCTCATGGCCTACACAGAGACTTCTCACCCGACTGTCCTTAATCTAGGCTGCCCTGTGGCACATGGTTCTGGGCATGGACAAACCCTGCCCTGGCCAGCCAGAGGTGGAAACCTGGAGCCACTGGCACAACAAAGCCGGGCAAGATGGTAAAAGGGCTATGTGATACTGGGAATTATCCCATTTTAGGAACTGTCTTTCCTCCCATTTCTCACATGGGTAGCAACACTCATGGCACAAGGTCAATGCCATGAGTGCTCTCCCTCCTGTCAGTGGGTTGGGTACATTGGCATGACCTGAGGGGGAGGGAGTTCTCCTGTGACTTCCTTACAGGAACACTCAGAGGCTAAGCCCACCGAGGGGTTTGGAGGTTCAACCCTATGTCCTGCTGGCATGGCTCTGGCTGCTGAGCACACAGCTTGCAGCCAGGTGGTTACGTGCCAACTCACTACCTTTTCCTGCAGATCAGGATGTGGTCCCTTTCCTTGCAGGGTGGCAGGTTGCAGGCACAGAGTGTTAGCTTCAGGAATTTGGCCTCCACCTTTTAGAGAAGTCTGGGGGTTGAGCAAGGAGGGTTTAATTGGTTGTGTGGAGCAGCAAACAGAAAAGAGTTCAGCAGGACCTTTTCAGCTCCCAGTGTAAGTTGCACGCCCCACCTCCTGTCTCTGCTGAGCAGGAGTTTCAGCTGCAAAGTATGTAGATGGTGATGGGGAAGAAGGGGACAGACAGGCAAGCAGAGGAGGGGTGAGGGGGAAAGGGTTACAGGGAAAATAAATGAGACTCCCCTGAAATTAATTGTTTGAAGGGAGTGCCCCACTCGGCTGTGAATTCTGAAATGATTATTGGATTTGCAGGCAGACGGGGAACAGAACGGGTCAGGTGCACGATTAATATCTTATTGATAGCGGATTAAGAGAGCGAGATCAAATCTTTAACTGAGTGGAGATGCAGTTTATCAATTTGTCACAAAAAATGTAGCAATCAGATGTGGAGAACATCAGGGGTGGCTTGTGGATCAATCCATGTCAGTGCCGCATAGCGTGGCTCCACAAGGAGGCCAGCTTCCCCTCAGGTGCCCAGAGAGCTGGGGGAGATGGGCTTGATGCTGGCCATGTCGAGAAGGGTGGGCCAGGGGACAGACAGACCTCCAGGTACAGGGGGCAACCAGAAGAGCTGCAGGTGGGTGATATCATGCTCCCATGGATGCTGCACAGCAGTGTGGGATGCAAGCAAAGCAACGGTGCAAGGGCAGCACTGACTTCCCGAGATGGTGGCAGTGAGAGATGGGAAGGCTCAGCCCTTAGTATGGCAGTGTATGCATTTGAAACCAGCCAGAGCTTCCTAGGATTCAGAGCAGGGTGGGGAACCTGCTAAATAAACTTTTCAAACAATTTCAGGTTGAAATGGTATTTAGCAAGGAAAAAGCTTATGTGCTATTGACCATATGATGCAAAGCTGTGGGTATTGCCTAGCTTACTGACTGTGGGCTTCCGACTCCTGTTGGAGATCTGATGTGTTGTTAATGTCTGGATGTTGGTGCTTCCGAGTTTTGTTCACAGCTCTGTTGTCCTGGTCCTGTTGGTGAGAGCTTTCCTCTGAGCAGCCTGGCATTGATGTGTTCTGTGTTTTGGGAGATCAGTTTGTTGACCAACTCCTCAGCCTTGATCTGTTGTGATCTGTTGGTATTCATGGCTCATACATGGAAGATATTTGCAGCTATTGAAAGCATCTCAATAGCTGGGCAAAAGGCAGGAACTCCACCAAAAATATCCAGCTTAGAAAATGGTCCTTTCTGCATCTTGAGATAATTCTGTGACATGAAACCCCTTTTGCCAGCACTAAAGAATGTATTGGCTCAAAAAGCCCAATCTCTTAGTTGAAAATCTCAGGTTTCTCAATTAGAAAATAAAAATCACTTCTAGTCCATGTGACTGCGAGCTTTTCAAAGCAACCCCTAAAGGCTAAAAACAGAGGGTAAAGGAAAAAGAGCCCAGAGTCACACGGCTGGTAGCATTTGGTTTTATGAAATCAAACTTTTGGTTTGCAGCCTGCACTTACAGTTTTTTCTTGTGAATGTTTGGTTTTAGCAAACAGGGAAAATAAACCCAAGGCAAATGTTTAATGAGCACCTCTTTCAGAGCAGGCACTGTAAGCAGCTGTGATGTCTCTGCAGCAGAGCCTGGCACCAGACTTCAGTCACCAGTTGGACTCCAGCATTTTTTATTTTTTATTGCTAACGTAAAACTTCCTGCTATTCCAACAGATGGGGGATGGCCTGTAGAAGCCAGCAGCCTCCTTGGTGGGCTGTGGAGTCAACAGGAGTCTCTGATAGCAATTTCCCTTCTCTTAAGGCCTTGCAGAGCTGTTTCAGTCCCTTGGGCCTTTGCAAAAGATGTTGTGCACCTAGGTGAGGCATGTGATGGTGGAAAGGATGTTCGTACTGAAGGCAATCTCTCACTTTGGCACTGCTAGCTTTGAAGGCAATTACATTCTTACTAGGGTTGCTGGGTTTCTGCATGAGGCCTCCTGGCTGTTTGCAGTTGTTATCAGGGTCCTGGAGTGTGATGGGGGGCTCTGGGGCTTGGGGGTCTACAGGTGAGAAAGGGCCCCCAGCTGGAAGCCCTTGGAAGCTGGATAGAGAAGATGGAGGAGGGGAGGGAGGAAATCAAAGATGAGTTGATTAATTCATGGCCTTGGTTTGCTGCCTGCTGTTTCCTTCTCTATAACGTTCTGCCTTTTCCCCACCAGCCTGTCAGAGCCTGTGAGGGGCTTTGACTCCTGCCAGGTTTCTGGAGTGCTCTGAGAGCCATGGAGGGGCACCATACTGCCGTGAGGTCTGCGAGCACCATGACAGAGGGTCTGGGAGCTGCTGAATCCTTGAGCTTGATAAGATGACCAGCTAAATCAGGTGATGTGGTTTGTTCTGCATTGGCACAGGAACAAAAGGCTATGTGTCAGACTGGTTTAACTGGTATGCATTAGCTGAGTGAGACCAGCGCATGCTCAATGCAACCATGTGAGATCTTGAAGTCTGCTTGGGTGCAGACCCCAAAGAGGAGGGAAAGAGACAGTATCATATGGAAGTGCAGATGTGCACTGAGATGCCCTCTACCCGGGCTGATTCATGGTGGAGACCATGAGGTGGAGAAAGCTGTTGGTCATCACCTTTGTGTATACAGAGGGAGCCAAGTGGGACAGGGTTGGAGAGGAATGAATGACCCAACCACCTGCCCCGGTCTTCATGTGTGACCTTCCTCTCACCGTGGATCTTTCACTGATTCCACCACTGTCCCCGAGGTGTCATATTGCTCCCTGTACCTCTCTCTCTCCCTTTTCTAGGCAAGTGAAGGCTGGTGCATCTCTGAGCTGTCTTGGTCTTTAGATGGAGAAGACCATATGGCTCTGGGGCAACCACTGATATAACCTGGAGATTCTGACATGACCTAAAGCATATGGTCTTCTTCTCCCTTCTTTTTACAGAACTCACTTTTGGACATGTAATAGAGACACCTCTGCTAAGGCTTGAGTCTGATGTTGTTCAAGCTCAGAGGAAAGAGGTCAGAGCTAGGGTGGACTCCTGTAGCCACGAGTTTAGAGTAGCTTGGTACTTAGGGACATGTTTTAGTAGTGGACTTTGCAGTGTGCTAGGTTGACAGCTGGACTTGATGAGCTTAAAGGTCTTTTCCAATCAAAATGATTCTATGATTCTATTCCCCCTGCCTAGTGTTCCCTACTGGGAGTGTGTGGGGTGTCACAGCTGTGGATGCCTCACAGTGGAGCCTTGGGACATCCCAAGCAAAGCATGTGTGGCAGGGGAGAAAAATGTGAATTTGGAGCAAGAAAGGGTCTGAGGAGAAGCAGTGGTGACAGTGGTGAAGATGTGCTGAATGTGTGGGACAGACTGCAAAGAAGCAGATGTGAAGGGGGCCCTTGAGATGTCACTTTGGTGCTCTTTCTTTGCAATATTGCGTAAACATGTTGAAAGCCATAGAGGGCCTTTGTTTTGAAAAGAGCCCCAAATTAATTGTGATGTACAGGCTGCCCTTCAACAACAAGCTCTGGGCCTCTCCTTTGTTTCTTGCCCCAGTCTTTCACAGCATTGACCCCCAGAAAGAGCAGGGCTGGTCAGACTCCTGCACTCTGCTCCTGCTGCATCTCCAGGGCTGGCAGTGGAAGGCTGAGTCCTTCCTGAGCCCCCCGGCCCACAGGGTGCCCTCACAGAACAGGGTGCCATGGGACTGGCACCCCTACCCAGACCAGGGTTCCCTCCTCCATGTCCCACCCAAGGCCATGGGGAGGAGCGGGTGCGTTGATGCTCCGCTGATGGCCAGGCCACTCGTGGCTGTCATCTGACCGGTGTGGCCTTTCCCAGCACCGGGCCTGGGGGGCTAATTAGCGCATTCAGGGGCACTGCTGGAGTGGAAAGGCGCTTGTCTGGAGTCAGGGAGCTGGGAGGTGACCTGGGGGTGCTGGCACTCCCTGCTCTTCTACTCCCATATCACCAGCCAGGTCTCTCCTGAGCCGCCGGGGCAAAAGGAGGCAGCTGCTGGGTATGGCGGGAGGAAGGGGAGCGAGAAGAGGAAAGCCCACCGTGGCCTCCCTCCGCAGGCGGTGGCTCAGCTAATTTGCAGGGGATGGCGGCCAGAGAGGCCGGGTCAGCCAGGCGCTGCCAGCCGGGGTGCTGTGCTGTGCCGGCGGGCGAGGGGTGCTGGGGGCCCTCTCTTTTCAGTGCCTCCCGGTTCTGCTCCACAGACCCTCCCTTTGTCAGCCCTCTGAATGGGAGCCCTGCCTGCCTGCGGCCCTGCTTTTAATTAGGGCTTCCGCTGCCCAAGCCTGCCCCTCAGTTGCTGCCCGGCCCCCCTCCACATCTCCCCTCACCGCTTTTAAATTCTTTGACACAATTTAGAGCTCACTCTCGCTTGCCCTGGCTGCCAGCTGGGACAGGAGACAGGCGAAGAGAAGCCAGCCAGAGCGCCAGCAGCCTGGCACGTCCGGATCCCAGCCGGAGGTGCAGGCACGGGGCCGTCCTGCCACTGCCAGCCTGGGACAAAACGAACATGATCTGCCTGGTGCACCACCGTCCCACGGGCTGTGGGTCTGGGGGACTCGCTTACCCTTCATAAGGGTTCATCCGGGGAGGACGCTCACAGCTGAAAACCCCCAGGCCACCTCTCCACCCCATGGGCTCTGAGGTGGTTGGAACTGGGTTTAGCCCATGAAATGTGGCCAATAAGTGATTTTTGTTTTTCTTTTTTGTAAAAATCTGAATCATAATTCTCATGGCATGTTGCTGGCCCTTGCAAAACAGCTCCTGGAATTAGACATTCTTGAGAAGACCTTGCTGGTTTCACGTTTTTGAGGCAAATGAAAGGAAGCCCATGTTTTGTTACAATTTCTGCCTTTGCTTTGGACTGTGTAGTGGTACTTGCTGGGCAATTAGGAAGTAGAAGGGCAGCCAGGAGTTTCACAGTTACATCCTCCAGACTTTTCCGGACCTCAGGTGTGTCTGTATTCAAGGCAAAGATTTGCAACTTTTTCTACACAGAACACATTTTGATATCCCACACAGATGCATCTTCAAGGGACTTGAATGTGTATGACTAGTCTCTTACAAAGAAGTCTGATAGGTTTCTGCAGATAAACACAAGGAAGGAAAGCAGCTCCAGCCAGTATTTACAGATCTGTCCCTGACTAGATCACATCTTGTTGGCTCTTCCTTGAGACACTTGATCCAGAAGCCTCCCCTGGGCTTTTGCTTGTCACTTTTGTTATCCAGGCTTGCACTTCCTTCTAGGGTTACCTTTCATTAGGGTGAAATGCAGTTGTCCCCCAAGAAACAACAGCTCATGCCTCAGCAACAGGCAACCCTGCTGATCCTTGTCCTTGGCACTGTCCCTGTGTGATGGGCCAACAAGAGTCAGGGTTCTGGTGTGTGATGCCCTGTATGGACCCTTCATCTCCTGCCACGGGTGGGCAGAGTTGAGCTTGAATGTGATGGGGTCATCACACCAACTGCTGCCCTATCTGCTACTGGATGGGTTTCTGGATGACCATGGAGGGTGTGCAGGGAAGAAATCCCTCCAGAGTCAGAGTAGGTTAGGGGATGGACAGAAATTCCTCTTTGTTGTAATTCCCCCTCTCCTTTCCTGTATCAGCAACTGTTGGCAGGTGGGAGTCACAGCTCAGCCATCCATCTCGAACACTGGGCCTGTGCCTCCAGCTACAGGAGCCCCCAAACCATCTCCGCCCCTATCACGAGACAGCCCAAGACCACCATGGTGCCAGCAGCACTCAGTAAGAAAAGCGCGGCTGCTTCCCTGGCTGCTAATACCTGCACAGCCTCAGGACTGCTGTGGCCAGCCCGATGCCAGCTGGTTTCGTGCCATAGTGGTGAGACCCAGTGAGCATAAGCTCAGTGGCTGCTGCGGTACAGGCCAGGGTGGGTGGTGCAGTTGGGATGTTTCTACCTCATCTGATACAATCAGCGTTGCTGTGCACATGAGAGGAAAGTTGTTCGATAGGAATGACCCATGATGCTGGGTTAATTCTGTTTACAAAAGAATAAATATTATAGCGGTGTCTTATAAAAGAGAATCAATAGCTTCCCTTTGCTGGGTGATCCCTTCATGTCTTTGAAAATCGATTCCCCCCCGTTCCCCTCCTCCTCGTTGCACAGCTATCTGTTTTTCGGGGTGACGGGGGGGTCAGGCGATTATTGAAGTATATGTGAATTTACAATATTAACGACTCACGACGGTGTGTCCGCAGGTTCACGGTGAATTAATTATCTGTTTAAGAAGCCATGAAGAAATCAATCAATGAAAATTTCTCACTCTTTTGAGAGTGAGGGAGCTTGTCAATTTTTTTTTAACATGCACCACATTTAAAGGTACAGCAAACCTTTTTTTCAGCACAGGAGGGGCAGGAGGGAAGGTGAGGGAGACCAGTTCAGTTCAGTGCAGCACTGGCAGGAATGGCAACCCAGTTTGCTGGCCTCCTCAGAGGGCAGAAGGCACTAAGGATACATCCCAAGGTGGTTTTGTCCTGGAGTTAAGCCAATGGTGGCCTTCTCTCAAAGTGGTCTCATGTTACGTAGCATGCACTAGCAGACACTGTTTTGGTGGGCAATGAGGTCTATCATAGATGTGATCTCCTCCCAGCTTGCTGGCCCTGCTGCCCCTCTCCTGAAGACCTATCTGCCATCACTGAGCTGGCAGAGGGCAACACGTGGCTGCGCCTCAGCTGCTTCAGCCTCAGGGGAGCAGGAAGTGCTCCTGTAATGGAGACAGGGAGTAGCGGACAAAGGAGCAGCTGAAAGCAGTAATATCTCAAATCACCTTAAGATGTGTTGAAGGAAGTCTGGCAGAGAGCTTTGTGACTCAGCCTTCAGCACTGACTGCCAAGTCTAAATTCGGGACAGGCACTGGAGCGGGTGCAGCCATGAGGCATAGGCTCAGCACGCCTGAGCACAGTCCCTCTGGGCCTCCTCCGCAGAGGTAAGGTCAGGCAGCCCTGGACAGCAAATGGCCCAAGACTGCTCGTCTCTCCACCTAGTGCTAAAGCTGCAGCCAGGGGAGAGACCCTCGTGTTTGTACAGACCTGATCAATAGTTCTGCCACAACCCCAGGGATCTTGGAGTCATCCAAGGCATTCAGGAGGACAATGGTGTGTGCTGGGTAATGGCAACATGTGTACTGTTAACAGCGTCTGGCTGAGGTCCTTACATCAACTTGATGACGTTTCTGTTTGGATGGGGATTGGCAATATTTGAATACTGGATCTGAGCATTTTCACTATGTTTCAGGCAGGAAAAAATATACAGACTTTGATGCCAGTCAAAAAACTGGATCCCAGAAGATGGATCCCAGAACTGCTCAGAGGTTGAAGCGGTTTGTCTGTAATTCTTTAGGCCTGTCCTGACCCTCCTAAAAACTGCCCCATCTCAATTCTCTCTTGTGTCTGTGGAGGGTGTAAGGTATTGGCATTTGGACAATGACTGGTATCCCAGGGAATAGGAGAACAACTGGGGCAGGAGGAGGGGAAGCTGAAAGGAGGAGGGAGTATAAGGCACGCTGAGCCTTTGGCAGGAGAAGTAAGTTGGACACTGCCCCTTTCCTCATCCCTAACCACCAAACAGGCAGCAAGACCAGGATGCTGCAGAGGGAAAGCCGCAGTATTTGGGTAGAGGGATACAGGGGGAAATGTGTGGGGGTGGCAGGCAGCTGAAGACCCTGACAAACAGGCTAGAGGAGGAGAAGGAGCAGGGACAACCTCTGAGGCTGCTTCTGCCCTTGGAAGCCCAGGCAGACATGGCCCCTTCCCAACCCCATAATCCTACTGGCCTGTGCCGAGAGGAGTCCCCGCCAGGCACACCCATCGCTGTAACCAGAACGGAGAGAAAAGCCCATATTGACACAGGAGCATCTGTGTCAGTAATTGTCACGCAGCCTGGCAAATTGCTTCAATGTGCCATCCCCTCCAGCGGCACAGCTCAGCAGCAGCAGGCCTGGAGGGAGCTGTGCTACTGCCAGAGAGAAGAGCCCTGGACCCAGTGTAAGGGATCAGGACCCCACAGGGACTTGTCTGGTCCTAGCCCAGGTCCCTGCTTCTCAACAAAGTCTTGCCTGTTGGCTGCTTGGCAGCTGCTTTGGTTGCAGCGCTCTGTTTTACTCAGCTCCATCATCCTCAGTGCAATATTCCTGATTCAGACCTGATTCTAGATTTAGACAGTGAGAGAGGGGGAATAATTCCCGTCAGCCTTTAGGCTGCCGCTTACACCAACAAAAGGAGGTTTGAGAGAGGCATATGCTGTCCCTCCCTCACAACTCTGACTTGGCTGCTGGGAACAGGGGATCCTCACCTGTTCTCCAGATATCTGTTATCCTCCAGGTAAGCACCCAGCTTTTCTCCCATCCATATATGCAGCTGCTTTCTGAGTCTAGGCAAAGCTAGAACAGAAACAAAAGGTGAGGTTTCCCCCCAAAAATAGGTATGAAGTTTGAGGCTGCATAAACCACAGCTTTTGAGATGTCACAGATTGGAGCCATTCTGTGTCATTTGAAGTCACCAGGTTGACCAGAGGTGACTATTTTCATTTCCATCTGTTCTTTTGCAATAATCTCTAGTTCTGTATTTCCTGTGCTTTTTAATGGCAGTGCAGTTCCAGCAGAGATTATTCAATTTGCCTCCCCAGGAATGGGCATACAACTTTGACAAAAGACTCCAGGCCTAATCATGACATTCTGAGATAAAGCAAGGCTTTCAGGATTTGGCTTAGTGTAGGAAACTGTTTGAAAGATGCAGTTATTTGTAAAAGGTCATAGTTAAAGCCAGCCTCCTGATCTGCTGCTGCTGCTGGATACATGCTCCTCCACCTAAAAGGTGTCCTGCCCCTCTTATGCTCTAGCTTCTTCAGTGGTGAGAGAACAGGTCAACAATTTAAAAACCAAAACCAACAACAAAACACCCTCAAGCTCAAGCATAGTAATTTAAATTTATTACGAATGACTTTACCAACAGTCCTTTAATGGCTGTGGATTTTGCCTGCATTGGAAAATGTCTCTGAGATTAAGAGCTCATAGTCTATCTTCCAGATGAGAAGTCCCATTGGTCAGAGTTGTTCCTGAGGCACGATATAATGAGGACTGGAAGGTCTCCTGGGCTTTCCCAATGCAGTCTAGTTTGGGGTACAATTAGTGTTGTGATAGGGGAAGTAGGTACGGCCATCCATTGTGGAGCTTATGGAGGGGTAAGAAGTAGAGTGCTAAAGCCTTTCTTCCCTCTTTGGGTCAGCATTAGTCCAGTGCTTTGATTTGCTGCAAGTGTGTCTCCAGTCCTGGGATAATCAGCATGGTGATTTTGTGTGTCTGGGTCTCCCTGTTGCTCACAGTTAGATATTATGCCCCAGATGCCAAATGGATGCAAGTGAAAGAATCCATGGATTTCAACTCGGTTGACTGCTGAAACGAATATACTTAATTTTTCTCCAGATGTTCCAAGGAACCATATAATAGCCTGTTAATAGGGCAGTTGTGTCCTACACTAGAGGTGGATGCATTAGAGAGGCAAATAAAAAGAATTCTTAAATACAGGAAAATCCAGGTGTTTGCCAGCATCTACACAAGCGAATCAACTGTGTAAATATCCCTGTTACACCCTTGGAGGATGACTGGTTCCAACAGACCTGTGCTATCAAAACCAAGTGGATATCACGTGCACAAGGGGTGGCATCCCCGTGAGTGTTTCAGGGGAACAACACTTTGCCCTAGGTTCACTAGGAAGGAAAGCTCCAGCTGCCCTTTAGCCACATTCCTAGCGGGTCAGAAATGCCACAGGAGCAGTCAATGGAAAAGCCAAGTGCCACGGCTAGAGCATTGGTTCACAAGACATGAATCAAAGGAGGAACATCATGGTTTGAAATAGACTGTCTATGTTTGATATTACTGGACAATAATATTATGCAAAAGGGATGAAGAAGCTAAGAGGATTAGATGCTAATACACTGCTAGGAAATATAAGCAGCTGCTCTCATAGAATATATTTATGGCCCTTCCATTGCAACTACTGCCAGAGTGAGGACCTACCAGGATAGCTGGGGAGTCCCTTTACTTTTTCAGTGTCTGAGTATCCAATACACAGCAGATGCGCATTTTCAGCCCCAGCAATGGGTTTGTGTTACAAGAAAGAGATGTTTCTACAAATGCTTCAGAGACCAAATACTTTCCAAATGGCATATCTCTGTTCTTGAGATCTAATTTCTGACACTTCCTTTCCAGCTAGAGCATAGACAAACTTCCATGTGATTGAACCTCAGAGGCTCCAATCAAAATAACATCCCTTGTTATTCCATCCAGATACAAGTTCATATGGGGGCATGTCTGCCTTGCAGAAGAGCCCAACCAGGGGTCTGCAAGGAGAGAATCTCACCTCATGCCAGCTTTCTATGTCTAGGCACATTCCTCCAGGGCTACACATGAACAAATAAACCATGCCTCCTGCATCCAGCCAACCCTGACCCCTCCTGCATACCGCCATGCTTCAGAGCTCAGCTCTGACTGTATCTGCCAGCACAGGCACACCCAGTGAGAGACAGTGCCTGCTGTCAACTGTTGACTCTGAGTGGAGAGACTTGGCCAAGGACACAAAGGAAAGGAGTAGAAGAGTGAGGGCTTGTACCTGGATCCCAACCAAGTACACTCTCTGTGACTGAATGTTTGAACAACAACAACAACAACAAAATGTTTTTCCCAGGGAAAGCTCTGTCACTGCAGACTTGCCATGGCCTTTCTGGTCCTTTGGAAGAGGAAGTTCTGCTAGGGAGCCAGCCTGACTCCTTCAGTTCTGTGTGGGGCAGGGAAGAAAAGTTTTCCTTGGCCCCCAAGCTGGTGCACCGCAACAGATGCAGTCGCAGTAATACTGGCTGCCCTTCTTTCCTGGGAGACTTTCCAGACCCACACCTAGAGGGGGAGTTCCCAGAACAGGATTTCAGCTGTTCAGCTGGTGGTAACAACTTGGCTTCTGCTATGAACCAGGCACTGGGGGGGAGGGTACATACTCCCCTGTGGATTACTCGTATTGTATATGTTTTGCTGTCCAATTGCTCCTACACCAGCTGCCCTTCCTACCACTAAGAATCTGTATTTCTGTCTTTTCTGTTCCTTTTTAATGCTTAAATCCCAAAGGCTGAGTTCTTCTCTAGGCTATGCCAGTCAGAGTGAAAATCACCTGTAAGGAAGAACTTCCACAATCACATCAGAGTGATGAAGATCATGATCTTTAAGCCAGAATAGGTTAATTTATGGCTTACAAATTAGTTAATGCGGCTTGAGGAAACCCAGTGAAGCCCAAGCTTCATCCTTGGTAATTTGTGTAATGAGTCCGGTATGTCCATCACCAAGTGTCACCATGCAGATGCTGGTTGCAAGTCCCCTTCCCTTACACGTCACCCTGGGATTACAACAGGAAATCTTAAAGGTATCTACCACAGATTTTACCACTGTTCAGGTTTTCAAATGTTTTCTTTCTGGGTGCAGACGGCAATGCTGTGAGAGTGACAGGAGAGACATCACCCATTGGGTCTTATGATAGGGAATGTCCATGGTGCTGGTTTTTGGAGGTCCATGTGGAGCAGAGATCCCTCTGCATGGATTTTGCCCTGCTACAAAGTGCCCCAGCCTCTTCACCACTTGTGAATCCATGGGCAGCCCTGCAGCTCCACAGCTTAGAGCCACATCTGACTGACTGCATAAGGACCAAGAAGAAGGATAACAGGGAGTGTGAAATTTAGGCCCAGCTGCTGTGAAATGCAAGAAAAGAGGCAACTGCAGGGGTGGACCGGTCACTATGTGAGATACTGTACCCTGCAGTGTCTTTGCAAAGAGGGATTACACCTTTGTATTGAACGCTGTGCTGTGACTGATCACTGGGGGAAAATTGAACAGGTTTGGCTTCCTCCAGGTGGCTTCAGGAGCAGCCTCAATGACAGAGCTGGTGTGGCCAGGACCAGGGAAAGGTTGACCTTCTCTGTCCCTGCCCACTCAGGCTGCCCATGATCTCATCACCTGAGTTCGCCAGCGGTGCTTGGCAGAGAAGACTTTGCAACTTCCTGCTGCCTGAGTGTCCAGAGCTGGAGAACCAGGGGGTGACAATCCCACACTGTCACTCTCCTTAGGGCTTTGGGAAACCTGCGTGAGTGTGCAACTGAGGCACACGTGTTCTGGGGATGGGTATTGTATACACACTTCTCCATTCACAGTGGCTTAGCTCAAGTGCCCCCCTCCCTCTTCAAAGCATCCCCGACACTCTAGGTGAATATTTGAAAGACAGGATCGGGGCTTTGGTTCGAGAGCCTCTTTGTACAGTGCTAACTGGTTTCAGGGCTGTAATTATCTCTCCAAGAGAAGCTGTAAATTGGATTAAGGCACTGAGTTGCAGCTGAGTGAGCTCCCTCCATTGCCCCACCTGGTGGGCTGCTGAGCGATAACAAAAAATGCCGAGAAATCGGATTTGGATTCTGCTTCACACTCATGGCTTCCTTCTGGAAAAAATGAAATTTTTCCGGCAGAAAGGGCTGGCATGGGTTTGCTGGCAGTATCAGTCCTGGGCTCATATCATCTGCTGGCACTCTTCCGGAAACACGATCCCCTCCGTTATCAGAGAGAAATAAATAAATAAACAGCAGGAGATGTTTTGGCAAGGAAGGAGGAATCGCACCAAAAGGCGTGCACACACACATACACTTGCGCACACACAGACACACGCACTCACCTCGGCACCGTGTCTTCACAGCCCAAGCTGCCTGTCGCAAGCAGAGGAGAAAGAGGGAGGTGGCAGCACAAGCACAGGGAGAGGTTTTTTTCTTTTTTCTTTTTTTTTTTTTATTAATTTCTGTCCTCTGGGCTGAAAGAAGAGCCCGTTTTTAGCAACTCAGGTTGAAGGCATGGAAAGCCTGGGCCTTGTATTGCTCTTGAGGCAAATCATTGTTCCCCCTGTGCAGGGACCCCTTCAGCATCTCTTCCCATACCCTTGAATAGGGTACTGTTTCTTTCCCATGGGTGCTCTCAGCCCAATGTAAGAGGGTCCAAAACTTATACTGAGAGGCAATACAACTTCCCTGGCTGATTTCAGCAAATTGACCAGGACAGGCTAACATCAGGCTCATGGGACTGCATCCCCTCCTTTTAAGAAAGGAGGGGCTTCATATCTGGGCTCCTTTTTATACACAGAGGCGTGTAATTCCTTTTGGAGACGCAGGACTGCTGCATTGCAGGTACCTTTGGGGCGGGGGTCCATAGGATACCCGGTAGGGATGGGCAGTACTGATCAAGGCCCCTGCGTAAAACCATCAGGTCACATTCTGAACTTGGTGGCACCCATGCAGAGTAATAAGGCTGATGGCTCCATTTCCAAAGTTATGATGGAGCATTTCTGTCCATGGAAGAACCAGATTATCCTGGGTTTGGAGGCAGTCTAAAACACTGCCTTCTCTTCACAAGTAGAGATGCCAGGACCAGCTTTTCAGATGAGGCCAGTTGATAATTTATCCATAATCTAATTTATTCTGGCTCCTAGAGCTATGGGGCTTTTATCTTCCTGCAGTCTTTTGCACTCTGCCATCTGCAGGGTTTCTTCCTGCTGCTGGGCAGCTCCAACCCACTGGGCAACAGCTTCCCACCCCTCCTGGTCACAGGGGTCACTGGGAAAGGCGTCTCTTGCTGTCTGTGGTGATGATGCCTGTCGCCCATTGTATCTCAGAAGCAAGGCAGCCCCTTCGCCTGTCGGCTGCCCCTGCCAGCTGGCAAGGAAGCACCACTGGCAGCTACTGTGAGGACTGCCCTGGGCTGTGTGGTTGCTGAAGGAGGAGGTGTACCTCTGAAGGGAGACATGCTCCAAACAAACTAAAATGGAGTGAGAATCCTGGAGGAGCGAGCCCCCAGTCAGCTGGCACCTCACATGCGCTGCGAGGCCAGCAATACCCCATACAGCTCCAGTGTGTCAGCCAAACTGTTCAAATGCTGTGGAGATGTTCTCCAAACTGCCTCCTGATGTAGTTTCTTCCCCCTTGTGTCCCCCAACATCTGAGTCTCGGGTAAGTCCCTTTAATTCCTCTTGTCCTGCTGTCTGAGGGCAGCTGCTGCACTGTGTCCTCATGGCTTGACACAGCCCTGGGAAGACAGCCCTGATCCCAAGGCTGAAGTAGGCTCTACAAAACAAAACCACCCTGGACCCACATGGAGGAGGCCTTCTGCAGTCTTGCTGCTCCTCACAGCTGGTTCTTGCCTTACACTCTTTTCCTCTGGTCGCAATCTCATGCTACAATGCAGCACCACAGTACAGTGCCTAAAACACCCTGTTGGCCTCTCTTCTCTCTCCTGCTTTCCTCAAACCACCTAGAAATGCATTTTCTCCTCTGCTGAGTTCTTGGAAAGCAAAAGAAATGTCCAATGGCTCAGCACTCACAACTGACTTCAGCTCAGATGTATGCATTGAAAATAAAAAGGCCACATCCTTCATCAGAACCCAGATCTCCCCAGGATATACATAGCCACACTTTCATAACATCCCAGCAATTCCCATATATCCTACAAATTCCCCCCAAAACACAGTGGGGTGGTGAGCAAGTGCCATGCTGGAAATTCTGCCTTCATTTGGGTGCCATGTAACACTGATCTTTATGTTTCTGTCAGCTTAACTTACTATTTGGTATTCAACTTAGCAATAAAATTTTTATATGCCAGGTATTGTATATTACAGATACATGGCTAGACACATGTTTGTCTATGTGTATGTGTTTCTTTAAATTATAGGATTTTTTTTATTTTGTTCAGAAGGTTTAGCTCCATTGTTCCCACCCATAAATCTTTTGCAAATCCTAATGTGGTGAGAAAAGATACACTGATTCTTACAACTATTCAAATTCTTCAGTGTTAATGTCTTTTACATTTAAAAAATTGAAGACACAAGTAGGAGAGCTGCATATTTCATTCCAACCTTCCAAAGAAGGACTGTACATTTGTAAATGAACTTTTTTTATTTCATCAGTTATGGACTCAGCCATTCCTGAAGAGAGAAGAATTTAAGCATGTACCTAAGCATGTTCAGCACATGCTTAAGTGCTGGGGACTTTAAGAAGAACTTTAATTGCTGAGCACTACTAGTAAGAAAGATGCTTAATTCCTCCCCAGGAGTGACTATTTTGGTGAGGATTCAGGTGGTGCTTTACTGGATTTTGCCAACCTCTAGTAGAGTCCCTGAACTCATGAGGTTTACATGGCTGTCCTGATGATTCCTTCTTGATGACTCTCCTTAGAATACTGTTACATGCCCTCTATATCATTTTAGAGATTAACTTCATTTTATACCTAGAATATCATCTTTGCAAACATTTTCCCTCGCCATATGTGTCTGTGTCTTTCATACCTTTTATTGTGTGTTTTATTGTCCTTGCCATTTTAAAAGCAGGAACATGATTTACAGAAGAGATTAATGAGCAAATCACCTGATGCTGAACTGATCCTGGATGTCACAGTACTTTAGACCTGATACCGGTGCAAACAGAACACAGACATATGGGCTCCTCCAGATTCCCAGCCCCCCAAACAATATGGCCTTGGGATCAGTCCAGCTAAGGCTCTTGCTTCTACATGTTTTCCTTTTTGCAGGATAGAGGAGTGCATGGTTCTGATAACATCTTATTTTCTGTTCATCAAGCTGCAGTTGGGTTTGTGACTACAATTAAAAGCAGCAGGCCAAATCCCTCTGCCGTTTACTAGCCCTGAAGTCAATGAAGTTGCTGTAGTCATGAATTTGGCCTAAAAAAACTTCTGGTCTGGTTTTACACACAAGCCCAGATCTAAGGCATGTCTTGGGTGAATTTATGTTTGAGAATGAGGAGACAGTCAAAGGGTTAGATGCCTTTCACATCCAATTTATGTCATTAAAGACTGCAGAGTCTTCTGCATGGAAGCAGGTTCCATGCAGAACTTCTATAAAGGTTATTTCTATAAAGGTTATTTTTTGGCTCTCCATCACTCTCTTACATCACGTAAATGACAGAGAACATGGCAGGTAGGATGCCTCCACTGTGCCAGTGCCTAGTGGGATGACTTTAGCAGAGTCACTTAACTCTCCTTCCTTGAGTCCAGCTGCTACATCTCACACCTGTGTTGTGTTAAAGCACAGTTTCCTTTTCACCCCTCAGACATCTGTAAAGAGCTGAGTGAAAACCTCCTAGGATGTGTGTTAGGGCTGTAGTATGGATAACCTCTGCCCCAAAAAGCTTGTAAGTTAAGTAGCCAGGAGGGACAAGTGTGGGAAGGGAATGAGCCAGGGGTCCAGCTTTTAGATGGGGGATTACACATTCCCCAGAGTGGATTGTCTCTTCATGTGGTTTCAGCCCCCGTGGTTCTTCTTATCCATGGAGTAAATGTCTCACAAGCACCCATTCTTCTCTTTGCTAAAATTTAATGTCTTTTCTTCCTCTGTACAAAATCCAGACTTACCCCTGATTTTGAAGCAAGCTAATAGGCAAAGCTGAATTTTTGAGCTGAGAGGAAAACAAGCTCTATCACCACTCACAGGTGTGCACCTTTCTCCCCTTGCCTCTGCTTTGCACTGCAAGGCTGGAGGTTGGGCTCGGAGCTCACCTGTTCTCACTGAGCTCTGCAGGAAGGCTGGACTGTCCCTCGGTGAAAGACATGGACTCCAAGATGAGGTCGTCCCACAAATATGA
Organism: Aegotheles bennettii; assembly: GCA_013398125.1. Classification (NCBI taxonomy): domain Eukaryota; kingdom Metazoa; phylum Chordata; class Aves; order Caprimulgiformes; family Aegothelidae; genus Aegotheles; species Aegotheles bennettii. Next base: position 39,744 of record VZRW01011260.1, on the reverse strand, counting down.
GTGCAGGGGATTTCTAGAGAGGAGGAAAGGCTGATGCAGACATGGGGACAGAACTGATGTGGAAGGGAACAGAAAGAAATGGTGGCTGGGCAGGATTCCAATTTCAACTTTATCTATACAAGAAGTTTTAACTGTAGCAGCAGGGTAAACTCAGTACATTTGCCTCCAGAATTTACACTGATATAAATAGGCTTTTTACCAGTTTGACTTTATTTTCTTGTAGGCATGAAATTAAGCTACACAGGTATTAGGTACACATACACCAGTAAAACTGTGCTCACAGTCTGAGGGTTGTTATACTGATTTAGCCACAGGGGCTTTTAAGCAGATTAAAGAAGTTAAAAGGTGGTATTTAAACCATCACTAGTAATGTACATCCATTCTTTTATCCATGTATGCATTTTCCATACTGATGTACATACATGCACAGAGCTTTTGCATCCAAAGCATACCAATTTTCGTCTTTCTTTCCCCATTTTTCTCTTTTAACCAGAAAGTGAAAAGTGTGTGCAGTCTACAGTTTAATTTTGTTCTTTTTCCCTGCTTCCTTATAATTTGAAAATTATTTCCTAGCTTCAGGGAAGTATAGGAATGACAGGAGGGAGGAAAAGAAAGAGCTCCTATTGCTCTGTTTTTTCGAATTCCCTCAAGTTCAGGTTATTTGCAGTGTAACTAAAAGAAATAGGATAAGTTGAAAAGTAAGCAACCATTTGAAAACAGAGAGCATTCACTTCAACACAATCAGAACTGAGAGTGAGTCAGGGAAAACAACATCTTCTGCCTTCTCATCAGAGCCAGTCTGGCAGTTAGATATTTTTTCATAATATTTCTAATTCTGGATTTAAAAAAAAATAAAATAAAGTAAAAAAAGAAGGGAAAATTGAGGAGGAGAACAAACAAAGGAAGATAAATGGAGAAAAGCATAAGTGGAGAGCAAGAGAGGAAATGTAGCCAAGAACAAAGTAAATATGGAACAAGGGAGTCAAGAGTGGGAAAGTGAGGTTTTATGTGAAAATACAGCTGAGGCAGAAGGGAAAAGCCTATGTAGCTCATTTCCACCTGTACCCCAAGTGCAGTGATTTAAAAAAGATTCAGTTCAGCTGGTGACTATTTATGCTTTTGCGCACACTGAAGTCAATAGTTTGGGCTGGATGCTGGCTTAAACCCTCTCCTTCATCTGATGATTTAATTCTGACTGAGGATGTGGCATTGCATAGACAACCTTGTTTGTAGCCAGTAAAGTTTGATCAGCCATATTCACTAGCAAACACTGGACATAGCCATGAGAACTAAGACAAAAAACATAATTTCTTGGGACAGTGCTGTTGAAACTGTCTCCCCCTCCTCCATCCCTACCACCTTCTTCTTTACAGAAAACAAACAAAAAAACCCATAAGGCAAAACAATGAAGTTTTGAGGAATTAATAATTCACAGGAGAATACCCCACTTTTATGAAGGACCCCAACAACAATTTAAAGAAAATGAATGGATTTCCTCCTCAAAGTGCAGAATGGGTGGAGCCACGTGGAATGGCAGAGAGCTGGATGTTCAAAGGGCTGTGGGAAGCAGATGGGCAGACATGGGTAGAACACAGGTGTGTGAGGCAGATGGATGGATAGGTGTGTGATACATGTGTGGAGCAGTAGCTGAACATGGAGGTAACAGAAATATGCACTTGTGTAACTGGGCTGATGGACAGGAAGGATGTTTTAAAAGTTCAGAAAACCTCTGATGCAGCTCTTTGTTCTGCCATCACCTTTCAGGTGGCCCTGGGTACATCACTCGCTCTTTCACGCACTGCAGAAATCGTTGCAGTAACATGAGTTTCCCTCCTAGTCTGCTACCTCACACCCTGGTGATCCTTAACAGAGACAAGTCTCAAACCAGCTCTCCCAGTGTGCTGGAATATCATTGTGCTTTGCAAGCTTTGGACCTGCTGTTGCCCTTATTGCTTCAGTGAGGATGATTTAAAGTACTGTCTAGGGCAGTTGGTCAAATGCTGGTAATTCAGATTGAGCAAGAGGAGCCCAAAGATAGAGCGCCTCTGGACTGATTTGTCTGAATGGAGTCTCTAGACAAGCTCTCCAACTGTGTCAGAGTGAACATGTCTCTGCAGAGAACCAGTCGGACCGATAGCAAACCATCTGCACCTTCACTCACTAATGGTCGAAATGACACTAGGAGAATTCAGTACGTCTTTTAGTCTACAGAGATTGATAAACGTTTTCAATTTCAGTCTACCAACGAAGTGGAGGTTTAGCTGTATCTCTCAGTGGCATCTGGACTATGAACAGAGCCATAAAAATGGGGCATTTGAATGATCTTGCAAGAGCATCCTGCTGGTTCAGCAAAGCTCCAAGGAATTTTCTCAAGCAACACCACTCCCAGTTGGAGTATATTTGCACTATTGTGGAAATTACTTCTCCTGATACTTGCCGTGGTTGATTCTGAGACAAGGTTGCACAGAGACTTATAGATATTGCAGCAGCAAGTGTATCATGAACACCAAAGACAGAGAAGACCAAAAACTAGTAGTGATGGGCATGGCCCAGGCCCCTCTGACTGGGTTCTCACTGAGGTTTTTTTGTCTGGTGAATCTGTCTGGCACCACCTATCTTGAATATTCACTAGCTGGATGGGAAATGAGGAAACTTTTATCGCCAGAGACTTCCATTTGGGATGGCTAATATTTCTGGTGGTCATCTGTGGGCCTTGAGGGACAGGGACTTCCAGATAGGAGGAATGTTCCTCCAAAGTCTCCAGTTATGCCTTGTTCATGTGTATCCTGACTGGCTCTTTCTGGCTCTGTCAGTCTACATGAAGACACTGACGTACAGGCCCAGTCTGAAGGCGTGTGCCACCATATGGATCCAGTTGCTTTCCCCCTTCTTTTCTCCATGGGTCCTACCAAACTCCCTCCCCAGTCCTAGATCCAAAAGAATAATGGCTTTATGTAGCTTGTAAAATTCTATTATCTCTGTATTCAAAACTCAACAACTGGGAAATGGCTGTAATAAGCGTGTTATTAAGCGTGTAAATACACTTTAACTTCAGACCTCCAAAGGAAGCCTCTTGCTGTCTTCCTCGCTGTTTCCCCTCCATGTTTTCGCCATGCATTTGGATTTCATGGATATATGTACTTTCCCCTCTTTCCCTGGCTGGCATGCTGTCCCATTTGACTGTGCTAAGGATGATGGTCCCCTCTTCTGAGGGTACCACGGAGTCTCCTGGAGAACTAAGAGTCTTTGAGGGAAGACAGGTACTTGGTGAGGATGGGGGGCTTGGAGGAGGTAGGAGGGCTGGGGTGGGGAGAGGAGGAAAACATTAAAAAAAAAAAAAGAAAGAAGCCAAGTGCATTCTTTCTGCAACACTCAGGAAAAAGAATGTTTCACAGGGGATTGGAAAGGCGAAATTTTTTCACATCCAAATGGATTGCAATTTCCCTCCATTTAGCACCTGAAGGTAATTAGCTCGAAGAGACTGTCGGCTGAGAAACACGTTCATGGAACATTAACTCTCATACATTCTCCAGTTGCAGGGAATTAATAGGAAAGATTAAAGTTTAAAGAGAGCAAAATGCCATTACCTCGCAAGCCACCTCTCTCAGCGGCAGTAACTAGCCCTCACTAACCTAAAAGCACCATTGGAGTCCCTGGCTCCTGCTTCAGGCAACGATAGATGAGACGGGCCCCCGTGCTGCCCTGAGCTGCCCGTCTGTGGGCTCTGGTGACCCACCTGCAAGCAGCGACAGCAACGGGGCTTGTGGCTCCAGCAAGGATGTGTTTGCCTGTGGCCATAAGAGTGCTCACGTGCACACCCACCTTGGGACCAACATGCGTGTGCAAGCATGTCCCTGGGCACAATGCTCCATAGGTGCCTGGTACTGTCTTTTCAGCAAGACATGAGCTGTGGGTGCCCTGTCACAGCAGAGCCAAGGATGAAGTGCCCAGCAGTGGTCCCCCGCGTGCTCCCACCAAGGCCTCGGGTTGGGACATAGGGCAGGGGGAGGTATCGCACCCTCCGTGCAGCCCCGCGTCCCCGCTGCCTCCCGCTCCTGTTCCCGCTGGCACGCCGGCACCCGCGCGGGGATGCTGGCAGCCTGCCGGGCTTCTGCAAAGTCCAAACCGCAACGCTGCAACACAAAAAGGCCTCACAGCTGAATCGGCTCTGTGAATGGTACCAAATCTCTCCTGACGGAGGGATTATGCTTTCTTCTCAGATGGAAGACAAAAAAAAGCATTAAAGTGTGGGGGCCCTATTTTGAGGGTTGGGGGTAAAGTTTATATAAGCTTCTGCACTTTAAAGATTTCCATGTTGCTTTAGCATTTCAGGGAGAGAGCACAAGAGAGAGAGAGAGAGAGAGGGAGAGAGAGAGCGAGAGCGAGATGAAATTGAGACATGGAAGAATTTATTGCCCAGAAAATTCCATTCTGCTATCTGATTCGAAAAGTCCAGTCCCCCCAGCTTCGGAAAATCTATTTTCCACATTTTAATACCCTGCAGAACAGTCCTCATAACTCATCCGAGTGTGTTAAGCACAGTTTTATTAGATCTGAAACAAATTTTGGTGGGGAGATACTATAGGTCATTAACCATGGAGTAATTTTATCCTTGTTTCCCTAATGATGCCATAATGGCGAGCGAATTTCTTAACTAAAGACCAAAGAACATTTTGAAGGTCAGTTTCATCTGTGAGCTCCTTCAAGCGCTTCTCGGAGAAGATTGGAAAACTCGCCGATTTTTTGAAGAGTCATTAATAATGTGAAAGCTGAAAGAGCTCTCTCCCATTTGCGTTCCTGCTTTTTACCTTTTAATTTTATATCGCTTTAGTCCCTTTCTTTTTCTCCCTCTCTCTCTCTCTTTTTAACTCTCTTCTGGAGTGGCCCCTCGTGCAGCTGAAAAATGAAATGGGCCATTCGTGAGGGCATCCTGAGCGGAGCCGAGGCAGGGCAAGGATCCAGGGGGGGGAAAAAGCAGCCCTGGCCATGGACGCCCACCACTGCGGCCAGCCACCCGCTGCCATAAATGTCCCTGCAGCATCCCTGGGTGCCAGCCAGCTCCCCCATGCAGGTGTAAATCAGGAGCAGGGCCATTGGAGCCTACGGTGCTGCATCCGTGAAAAAGGAGGGAGAGGGACCACGCTGTGCCCCTCCCTGCTGAACAGGGCACCTGTGTTTTCAGCCTGTCTGAACAATCTCACGCCTGGATCATGGAGGGTTGTGCTCACTGAGTGACCGCTGCACTGAGTGGGAATGTGCACATGTGTGTGTGTGTAAGGTACCTGTGTCAGTGACCATGAGACCATTACAGGGGCAATGTGAAATATTGAGGTGTATATATATTTGAGACATATATATATGTACCTGCATGTGATTTGACATTTATATATAGATGTGTAATAAATGGATGACATTGTTAAAAAAAAAAATAGCAAGATGCTGTATAAGGATTCTATGTAGGCTGTGTACATTTGTGTGCTAGGACTGCAGGTGCAGGGGGGGACACATGGAGTAGGAATTTGCATGCACAATATTCTGTTTATATGGATTGCAGTGCTCAAGTTTAGAGTGCATATGTATGTTTTATACATGTTTGGGGAACACCTGGGGGGCTTTTTGATTGAATGCTGATTTATAACCCTCTGTGTCTGTGTGTGTAATAAATAGACAACAGGCTTGCACATGTTTTGTGTGGACTGTCTGCATTTGTGTGTGTGTGTGGTGGGTTTTTTTGCCTGTACCACAGGCGTCAGTGGGCAGGAGGAATCTTCTGGGATGTGTGTGGTGCACTGGAGACTCAGCTCTGTCTCTGCGTGTGTGTGCGGTGTGGGCAGGGGGGTATATGCCCTAGAGAAGGGTTTGTCTGTGTGATCATTAGAAAGCTCCTAGCAGTGAGCAGGCCTCTGTGCTTATGTGTTTTCCTCTCCCTGGGTGTGTAAGCTTCAGGCGTCTGCATGTGTTGCATTTGCAGATGCCATGGGCCAGATTCTCAGCTAGGTAAAGCAGCTCCAGTGTCCATGGGGCAATTTATACCCAGTGCAACTGGCGGCAGGGCCAGGGGGTTTGGGCTGAGATGCCATCCCAGGCCATGGGAATGGATAACTTCCAACCTGGAATAAGACCTTCTCCCATCCCCTCCGCCCCCTCTCCCCCAGCCCATGGCTCACGTTTGAGGCGAGAACTATGGGGGGCTGTGTGTGCATGTCTATTTGGGAAGGGAGTGCTCCGAGGGGAGGGGGGCAGTGTGGTGACACACTCTGCTCCCAGATGTGATACCAGCGATAATTTCAATTTTATGCCTTTGTTATGGCTTTAATCACTTTCTTTATGCGTTTTGTTCCAGCGATCAGGGAGAGACACCTGATAGGCAAAAAGGATATCAGGGGAACAATTTTTATTTGGAATGTGGTGAGAAGTCTAATTAGAATTTGAATTCTGCTGAGCCTTGAAATGGTCGGTACTTTATCCTGATCGCCTTAGATATTGTTTCGAGTCAATCATCTGTCATAGTGCGGCACGCTGGAGAGAAAGGCTCTCCATCCAGCCTGGTCTCTCCATCGGGCTGGGGGCTGCTGGTGGGAGAGGGAGGGTGACAGGAGGGAGGGTAGCGGACTTTGCTTTGCCAGATAAGCTCCCCATGAGTAAGCACAAAGGAAAAAAACCTTGGCACAGAGGTTTTCCTTGCTCTGTACTCCTAGCCTTCTGTGGGGTGCTGCCTGCTAGCCCCTTTTTCATCATTGCAGGGCTGTTCCACTTCGAATAGAGGGAGAGGGAGAGGACTGTGGGTCAATACAAATGTCCCCCAGCTGCTGTGTGGGAGAGGAGCATTCTCTCGGAGATAGTCCACATTGCTCAAGAGGATTTTGCCACTATCCTTGCTGTACTGATTACATGCTGTGGAGAGTTAGTTCTCACAGGCAGACAGACAGCTTGAAAAGGATGGATGGATGGATGGATGGATGGATGGACGGACAGACAGGTGTGGATGGGAATAGCCCTCCAGAAGGATTTGTATGGGATGGAGATATCCCAGGGCTGAACCCAGGGCTGAACCCAGGGATGGATGGGGCACTTCAGAAAGGCTAGAGTAGAGGTGGACTTGCCTTACCAGGCTGAGGTCAGTAAACATGCTCATGATCGGGAATTTTTTTCAGGCTGTCTGCAGGATCACGTTGATCTTATTTCATTTGTGTTACCAGAACACAAGGGAAACTGGGAACCTGGGGACATGACAACAAGGCACTTAGCAACTTTCAATATCGTTTCAGCTTTAAACTCTGTTCTTAATAGTTTAAAAAACCCCACAAATCCATTATGAGTCTTGGTGTTTCAAAGCTAAAAGCCACTCCAAAGCTCACCAGAACATCTCCAGTAACACCCTCCCTCCTGTCTCCAGTACGCAGTGCCTCCCTCTGATGAGACTGCAGCCTTCAGTCCTGATCAAACTGCTGCAGTACGGAGTTTGAGATGAGCTGCCCAGTGGTGTGATCACTGCTGCCAAGGGAAAGGAGACACACAGGCAGGACTGCAGCATGATCTATATATCAGGAGAGATTAACTGAGGAGAATCATGAACAACAGAATCATTCCAAGATTCCTAAACTTATTAAACTTAATGGTAAAGTCTTTATTCTGTGCTGTTCCTATGCTTTGAGATGGTGCCTTGTTCTGAATGCAACATAGATGTCTGTAACATGAAAGATACAGGCTTGGGTTGGCTGTTGAAGAAAAGGCAGTAGAATGTTTTGCCTTCTTGAGAGAAGCAGAAAATGACCTGGGACTGGGGGCTAATTAAAAGAGTTGCAGGCATCTGCAAAAATTTTCAGCTAGGAAAGACATTTGAGTAGTTATTTCTAAAGTGTCAGCATTAGGTTTCAGAAGTGACATACTGAGACGAGTGTAGGCAACTCCTGCCTTTCTCAGCTACAGTCCAGGCTGTCTGCAGACTCAGGCAGACATCACTGTATGTGTTTATGTTCAGTTCCTCTCTTTAACAACTCATCAGAGCAATACTATTTTCTTTTCTTTTTTTTTTCATTTTTTTTTTTTTTTGACATTGAGAAAGTTGATAGTAAGGACTCATCTGCAACTCCCTTGAGAGTCATGTTGTGAACCATGGAAGGTCTGAAGCAAAATCTACCTTTCATTAACACTCCAGAAATGCACCTAGGATTGCAAACAGAGAATAGCAGACATTAAATATGCTGGCATATTTGTAGTCTCAGCATTATGATGCGCTGTGATTGCAAGTATATTTAGATTTTGGCCCTAAAGCTGCAATTCTGGCAGGGTGGGAATGTCCTAAGTAAAAATCCCATGCTACCACATAAGCAGTACAGTCCAGACACTAAACAAATGTATTCATGTTAGGGAGAGAATTATTGAGCCCTCAATTCTCTTTGCTCTGAGTATGCCGAGTGCTGGGCTGTACGGAGCATTGCATGGCAGAAGTGCCCCCATTTCAGATTGCAGTGGGAGGCTGTGCTTTGTGACAGGGCTGGTTTGACTCAGCAGGACCTTGCTGATGTACCAGACTCCCACCTTGGCTTATCCTCTGTCATGGGCCAGCAAGACACTACTGCAATGAGTTCCTCATTTGTGGCTCATATCTTGGACCAAGTGGATATGAATGCAAGGTGCTGATGTCCACTTCCACTGCCCTCTTCCTGGCCCTACAAATACAATACCACTTGTGTAATGTCTTGTATTCCAATGGCCCTACCTAAACCAAAAGGAACCCCCAACTCCTTGTGAACACTGGGGTCCAGGTCTGGGCTGCAGCCAAGATCCTTAGGGCCATGAAAAGCTCTGCTGACTCGGGAAAGGTCCTGAGGGAAGGCTGGATGGTAGACAGCTTTCAGGGACCGGGATCTTTGCTGCTAGAAGACAGAGCACTAATTCTAAGACTTGATTGTCATTGAACTCTGGCCTCATGGAGTGTTGTTTATTGTGCTGAAGGGATCTTTATGCATCATATGCCTTGTTCATGTCCAAATGTCAGCTGATGGATGTTCAATAGTTCTTGATGGCCCTGTGGTTTCTGTAGCCTGCTTTACAGCCTACATAGCAATAGGGAAAGGCCAGGAACTGAAATGAATGAACGTTGGGTGGGAAGGGCTGATGTAAGCATTGACAGCACAAGCTGGGAAAGGGCTCAGGTGTGCAGGCTAAGAACAAAATCCAATAAGCAGGTCTCACCAATTTAAGTCTCAGTTGACCCTACCTTTTCTTTCATTGTAATACTCTGAATGGCCACTTTCTTTTTCTTCATGGGCATTAGGTGTAGAAATGTTGAGAAGAAGAATCCCAAACAGCTCAGCCCACATTATCACTACGGTTATCGCTATGATTATTATCATCGTTTGCCTCCCAGAACAAAGGCCCTGTTGTGCTGAGCACTGTACAAATGCACTGGGAGAAAATAAACAACAGTATGTTGACTTGCCTGAGTTTCCATACTATAACAGTGTCAGAGTCAGCAATGAAACTAAAACTCCAAGTTCCTCTTGCTAATCCAGGGATGGCCATTGCATGCCTTCAAGCATTTTGAGCAGGACTTTTGAGTCATGGCTATACCATGCACCTGGCTGTGAGCCTGTGCATGCAAAGGACTGCTGGCTAATGCTGTACCACCAGCAATGGCAATGAAGGAGTCAGTGGGAACCCATTTACCTGGATCTTTTTGTGCCCCTGCTGCAATTTCATCTCAGTTCCAGCTGGGACATTCCTATGAAATGCTCCCAGAGCTCCCATCCTTTCAGGTCTCCCATGGCTCTTGGCCAAACAGATTTTGGTGTGCTTCTTGCTGTCTCAGGAAGGTTGGATAATCCTGCAAAGTCTGCCCATGCTAGCTGGAGCCAGGAGTTTGTTTTCAGGCTGTATTTCTCTGACCTTCTCACTCTTTCCTTCCCTGTTCTCTCATGTCTTTAGCCATGTTCAAGTGGAATGTTGACTTTTTTCCTCAGACCCAGTCTCCCACCCCAGTTTTCTCTTGCCTTGATTTTTACAAAGGTATTTCCCCCACTCACTGTTTCTGAACATTGAAGTCCATGCATATTTCCACCTAGTTTGCCAGCACTGACTGGGGTAAATTCTGGAAAAATTACCTTAGCCTTTCTAGAAGGCAAAGCTGAGATGGACAACTCTATCCAGCTGCCCACAAAGGCAGAGCATGAAGTCTGCCATTCCCCAGACCAGACTCAGACTGACCAGCCCAGCCAAGGGGACCTGATTTCTGGGTTCAATCAACATCAAGAGAGCTTCTCAGAAGAGAAGTGTCTTCTGAGAGAGAAGCAAAGACAAGAGCATCTGGACTGTACCCATTGTGGTTTTTTTGGGGGGCTACTGCATGAACCCACAATCCAGTCTGCAGCCTGTAGAGGGGGAGGTAGAACCCAGAGGAAGTTTCAGGGAACTGAGTGATGCATGTTCCTGTTCCATGCCAGCCACAGTTCCATGTCTGTGGCTCAGCCCCATCCTTTCTTCCAGCAAGTGGACATCCCTGGGGCCCCAGAGTCTTTTCCCTAATCAGCCCATTTCCCCTGGCTTGGTCCTGGGAGGACACAGTGTTCGCAGGCTCTGAGGTGTCTCTATCATTTGCTGTCAGGTGAAGTCCTCCCTAAGTACTCCAGCAAGCCTTTCTTTATTTATTTTTTACATTCCCCTGAGCCTACAAAGGTTGTTTGAACAAATTGGAGCTGACAGACATTAACTTGGAAAAAAGCCCACTGCACCACGATAAACTCCATTTAAAGAGAAGCAAAAGTGCCAGGCAAGGAAGGAAAAAACTATGAGAGATTTGTCACTGTTACCGTAAGCTTAGGAAGTGAGAGTGTCAGCTCCAGCCCCACCTTCTCCCACTATGCACTATCACACATTCCAGCATTCCTATTTCCACTGCAGCAGCTCCTATTGGTGAGGACAGGCTGACCTGGGATGGTGAGCAAGGCCACAGGGAGAGACATTCCCAGTGCCAAAGAGACAATGCAGGCAAATTAAATTGGTGGGCCATACCCCTGGTGCAGAGGAGAGGGAACCAAAGCCCAGGGATGAGGTGCTTCAGCCCAGGTCACACAGAGAATCACTATCTGAGCTGCAAAGAGACCCCAGACCTTTGAGTCCCTGTTCCTTGAGCCTATTTCAGTCTGCCTGTGTGCTTGGGTATCCATGAACCAGTGGGGAGGTGAGCATGGTTTTACACCTCCGTATGTACCCTGGCTGGGGAACACAGCACCACCACAGCTCTGAGCTGTGCCTCCTCTGAAAGCACAAAACGATATGTCTCAGCCTGGGCACTGAGGTTTATCATTCGGAGAACTGCATTGCAAAGGTAACCTCAACAAGCTATGGCCATTGCTAGCTCTTCTGTGAGGGATCAGGAAGGGTACCTTCCCTTCATCTGGCAGCCAGAAGAGCTGTCTGAGGGGCAGAGAGACAGGAGAGAGAGAAGTCAGACGTATCAATCTTAGTCCATACAACTGCTGATGTAACTTGTGCTCTGTCCAAAGATATATCCTAATGCCTCCCATTCAATTTGCACATAGTTTCTTTATGCTTTACTTAGTGTCCTTGAAGCAAAGACAATTGGTTTCTCCTCTCCTCTGGGCATCATGTGGGATCCAAGTACTTCCAGCCCCCTGTGGAGCCGCAGCAGCCAGCAAGGATTGAATCTCAGAGAGGAGCAGGCCTGGATCTGTCACTCACTTGACCAAGTTCAGGCCAGGACTCCCTCTACCCCACAGCCAGATGTGAAATGAACTTCTTCAACTGCATAGCAGCACGCTGAGAAGTGGCAAGAAGTGAGTAACATACTTTGCAGATAGGAACTGAGCCATGCTCTTCCTCACGCCTCTTTGTCTTGGAGTCCTGAAAAAGGAGTAGTCTTTGTGCCTGCAGAGCATTGTGGCAGGTGGGTCCAGGCCACTTACTAGGGATCCAGTGCACTGAGCCCAGACTCAGCACTGAAGACCACCTGCAATCAACCAGATTATAAATAGTGTCTGGTTAACCAGGCTGAAAAATGAGAATTGTCTTGACTTGGTCACTACAGCAACTGTCACCATCTAGGCAAAACTGTCAGCTGTAGGAGAACTGTCCCTAAGCGATCAAGAGTGATCCCAAGTCCTGGGAGGATCGGCTGGCTGGGAGGAAAGCCCTGTCCATGCACCCAGCTATGAAGAACACCAGGAAGGCCTCTGCTGCTCACACCTGGCCCTGTGCCCAGCACAGACCTGTGTCAAGAAGGTGGAGGCAGGGTTCTTCACCAGGTTCTTGTGCAGCTTACAAACTCTCCAAAATCACCACTGGCTCTGAGTGCACTGTTCCTCTGCATCACTGGCATAAATGGGATGGCCAATTTACTATGCATGAGAGATTTCCAGTCTTGGCTGGATATTCCCGATCCACGACGACCTTTGATCCAACAGTGAATGGTGCTAACCTCAACTTTTTGCATTTGGGCTCCCTGCCCAGCTTTATGGTTAAGTGTTACAGCAATGTCTTCCCTGCTGCCCAGTTTTCCTCTTGAAAACAAAGATCGCATTTCTGCAATGCTGCAGTTAGATCTGTTTGACCTTTCCCTGTCATGTGGATGCCCGGACAAGTCCGAGGGGGCTCGGCCGAGATGGGCAGCGTCCTCGCACCACAGAGACAGCCAATCTGGCTGCTTGCCTGTACCATTCCACCCATTACCTCCTCAAGGCTTGCTCTCCAGCTGTGCCTGCTGCACCAGCAGTCAAGGTCAGTTTTATATTTTCCTTCCAACTCGTATCTGCTGACCATCCACACTGCAAACTCTACTGCTCTGCCCTGAATGACCCACTCAGCCAGCCCCTGGTGATCTCTGGCTGTGAGACCTGGCTCACCCCACACTGTCCTTCAGAGCCACCTCCCTCTGCTTTGCTGTGGCTTTAGAAAACACTTTATTGTGAAAGCCCTGAGTACAGGAAGTCCACCAGGGCAGTCCTGCCCAAAAGTCCCATGTTCCTCATCTCTTACCCCTATGGTAGCCTCTTTTTTCTGAACCATACTGTTGGGGTTATGCCCCTCAGTCCTGCATAAAATGAGGTGCCTAATCCTCTGTGTGAGTCCGTGCCCTGCCTCTCAGACAGGATGATGGGTCTGGCCCTGTTTGTTTTCAGCTTTCTAGGGTCAACAGCTCTTATTTGCTTGGTACATGGGCCACAGAGTCCTGGTCTTGCTTAGGGCTGGTATTTCTGATCTGTAGGTGAAAGCAGCAGTAAAGGGGGGCTGTATTACTGCTGCTAAACCTTAGTTACAATATAGTCACAGCAGTAAGCAGAACTAGTCAAAGCAGTAAGCAAATGTTGTAGAAGTTTCAATTTCAATGTCATTTCTATGTAGTAGGATTGCAATGGGATTTCCTGCAGAATGTGTGCTAGAAGGTCTTTTTCTAACATATTCCTTCAGTTTTCTAAAGCATGATTTTGTTGACATTATTTTGGAAGTATTTTTCTCCCTCTATATGTAGCCTCTTTAGTCAGCTTTGGTTACTGATAGGAGTTTTAAAACTGCAGTGAAATATGACGGAAAACAGTGTGTTTCTATTGATGGCAATTCTTCATGCAGATTTGACCTTTGGAGAAACAGGAAGGTTGTTTTGTAACCAAAAAATTCTCTTGCCAAAAATGTTGCCCTGGTAACTGAGGCTGTAGAGAGAAGCCTGAATCCTTATGCTACTCATTAAAAGGAATCTGACTCTGGAGAGCAAAAGGTGGACCCTGGAGAGCTGATGGGGGCTGAGAGGGGCTGGAGATTTTGAAGATGCCTGTGTGGAAACAGGGGAGGAAAGGTTCGTGAGATGAAGAGGCCAAAGGCAGTGAGTGCAGGGTGAGACCCACAGAGGCACAGGGGGTTTGAAGGACTGATAGGGACAGAGAGGATGTGGGAGGCAGCAAACCTGGCTGCTGGGGCTTGGCAGTATCAGTAACGCATGGAGGGTCTCATGCAATGCCTTTCCCAAGATACAACAATGTTTTGAGATTCTCCCCCCCTCCCCCAACAAGTCCCTTCTGTCCCTTCCTGCAGCAAAGATCGTTTTCTCAGCATCTCCTTTTGTTAGGCCCCAACCATACTCATCCCACGTCAGGCCTCAGCCCCACCTTCCTGGCCCCATCAACCCCCACATAGCTGGTAATGAAGGGGGCCGTGTGCTCTGCCTTTCCCGCACTCCCACACTTCCCTCTGGATCCCAGCAACAAGTTTAATTGGAAAAAAACAAGGCTGACTTGGAGGCAAGGCAAGGAGGCAGGGAGAGCCTGTGCCAGCTGACACCATGATCGATTACCTGGAACTCTACCTGACACTGAAATTAGGGTTTTTTAATGATAGGCCGACTCTCCCTGGATGTGAAATTCAAATGATCTCCAAAGCTTCCCTGCGACCATCACTTGCTGCACGCAGTGGTACACGCCACATGCAGGTACTTTGTCTCTGTCACTGCTGAAAGGACATTGTTATTACCAACAACTCTTTGTATTAACCAGTCTCCTACCTAATAGACAACACTTTACGTTCTGCACCGTTACCCAGTCAGGGCTGCTGTGTGCCTGAGAGACACATGCTTCCCCCGGCTCCCCTGGGGCAATGGAAAGCCAGTGTTTAAAAAGAGACACCAAAATGGAGGATGCACACACACCTTGCTCCCCCTGGCACCCCCACCTCTTGTGTTGGGGGGTGATTTTCCAAGATGTTGCCTGTCTCAGCTGCAGGCCCATAGCACAGACCAGTGGGCTGGAGGGGGACTGTGCTGGGGTGTGCGGCAGTGTCTGGCAAGCAGACAGTTGCCTAAGTTCCCTCTGGATGAGGAAGAGGAGTTTTTCCTCCCACCAACATTTTTCCCACCCCAAGGCAAAACTGGGGGAGGCAATACTCCAGGGAGTTCTCCCCATCTCTATCCTGCTTGGTGAGCCATCAAGAAAGTGTCTACTGGGCTGGTACCTTTCCATGCCCCTTTGTCAGGATGGAAGAAGAGCCCTCACCTCTCAGGGTCCATGCTGTCCCTGAACCCTGGTGTATCTCAAAGCATTTGCACATGTGTGCAGGGATTGGCAATGCTGGTAGATGCTGTCTCCCAAGACATTGTCTCCTCCTTTTTTCCACCATCTCTTGACTTCTTTTGCCTGGCCCTCAGGAATGCAGAGGGAAGGAGGCTGGTGTGACTGGGAGAAGAAAGCAGGGGCTAATCTGTGGACATTATCCGGGCATATTTACCGTCTTTTCTCATGGGGGCTGACAAGCAGAAGGACCTTTTTTTGTTCCTGCTGGGCAAGCTGGGAAAGGAAGAGATGAACAAAAAAGACAGAGAAAAAAAAATGAAATAATGTAAATACAGCAGAAACAGCAGCAGCCTGTAAACCAGCATGCATTAACCGGGATTTCCTACATCTTGTTGCTATGCTGGATGAGGATTTGGAAAACCATGAGAGGAAGATTACCTAGCACAAATAGTAATTTCACTCTTGTTGTAGAGTCCTCTGACAGCACTCACTGGGGCAAGCACCATCACCAAAGGGAGCCTTTGTCTGTATCATACACTGTCAGTAGGAGGGTGCACAGGTTCTGGGTGGTGGAGATGCTGGAGAGAAAAGGGAAAGGCCCTGCCTTTCTGGTCTACGTTCACTGCAAATTCAGATTTCACCCCATAAGAGGCATTGTGAAGAGGTTAGATGGGGACACCAACTGTTTCCAGCTACAGCAGGAATTGCTTTGGGCTGTGTTGAATGAGAAAAGCTGGGCACACATGGGTCTGGACAGGACTGCAGGAAGCTATAATTCAAACCTTCTGGTTTGCCTCACCAAAAGAAACCCTGGGTGATGACACTGACATTTTTTACAGGCTGACCACTGCAGTGCCCATTTTTAATCTCAATTAGGTATTTGCTCTGGTATATTTAATAATATAACCTATGCAGCCTCAGTTTCCTCCTGGTTAAGGGATGCTTCTTGTGTTTGATAACACGCGGACATCTTTGATGAGGAAATGGTACATGATTTGCCATGGGAAAATCACACACTGTCCCTATGCCACAACTGTCCCTCTGCGTTTTACCTGTATTGTTGAAGGTCACCTTTCCTTAACTGAAAGCTCAGCACCGAGCACCCTGTGGCTGCAATCTCAGCTGCCCTCTCTGGCCATCTCTTGGGTCACGTACTCAAGGAACTCAGGTACTCTCAGTCTGGAAAGGAGTCAGTGGCAGAGCTGGTATTTTTTATTCAAGGTTGTGTGGTGATACAAGTGGTGTTGGGAGGGCAGTGCCATGCTTTGCTGGTGTATGGGGTGCCTTTGCCCTGTACCACCCCCAACCAGTTCAATTTAGTCACTGGTGCCCTCAGTAGTCATGCTGGTTGCCCTCCAAGCAAGGTGCCAGTGGGAGCCGAGCAGAGAGGGGACGCATGCGGACAATGTTCCCTGCTTTCCTCCATCGCCCGGTGAGCAGCCCCTAATCTGAGGGGCGTGCCAGTATTAATGCCTTTAATAACGACGGATCAGATTGTATGAAGAGTTTTAATTGATGTCTATATCCCTGGAAACATAAAAACAGCCATGCAAACGTCTTACCACTATTATTTTATCAAAGGTTTTGACGTGGCTGCTGCATAGGAGATGTCAGGGAAAAAATTCATGTCTGCAAGGCACAAACAGGCGAAGTAATGGGATATAAATCAAAAACAGTGAAAGGGGAAAGTGGTTAGTCACAAGATCATAGAGTTTTCACTACAAGGGAGAGCAGTGAATTCTCAATACAAGCAGAAGAATTCATTCATTCTCTGGTGCCATCAGCTCTTTCTTCCCCTCCCGGTCCCCAAAACACACAGAGCCCTCTGGCCCCCCAGGACACATAGTCCTGAGCAAGGGCTGACCATTGTGGAGGTGCCTGTCTGGTCAGGTCAGTACAAGCCATTTCTCTTCCTTGTCTCCTTCTACTTGTACAGAAGGCATGGAAACTTGGTCCAAAAGCAGAGTTACAAATAGCACCCCCTTCTCTTTGGCAGGTCAAGAGTATAATTAACTATTTAGCAAGCCTGCTTAGTTTGCATCACTTGGTGATCTACAAACACATACGTATAGTTTCCATTACAGAGGAGAAAAACTGAAGTTTGGGAAGCAAAAGGGGCTAAAATGCTTACTTCAGACTGGTGGCAAAGAGGAGGAAAGAAAGAATGAGTTCAATTCACCTGGTTTGCCCTGGAGTAACTCTGGGCCACCTCCATGCAACACCAGCAGGAGATCAGTTGCAGACCTGCTGCTTCTCAGTGACTAGTTCTGACCTTCATGGCACGTGGATGGCTGGGACCCTATTGATGGCTCATTACATTGTTTGACCACATTGTCCCCTTTCCATGACCAAGGTCCCACAGAGTTCAGCCAGTAGGCCAAGGCAACTGAGAACCACCTGTGATACTCTCAGAAGTCGATCCTGCACAGATGCCTTGCAAACATTTCATTTCTCCTAGCCACAGTGTCCCATGGGGTGTTGTTTTGTGGTGGGAAGATGTTAAAACTGGCCAACAGTTGGGAAGGCATGAGCACAGCATGAGAAGCAACCGCCTTTTCCAGGGAACTGCTGAGAGGAAGCTTGCACCTGGCTTCCTTGTCCAGTTGCTTGGGTTGCAAATGTAAAAACCTAGAAAGGAGGGTAAGGTGGAAGGAGAAGAGGAAGGGAGGAGAGGATGAAAAGGATGAAAAACTGGTGGATAAAAAGAAATTTGAAAAAAAGTAAGTGAAATATTCAAACTGGAAAGTGATATTATAGAAAACTGCAGGGAACACGCTTGAGTGCATTCAAATTTATTCAAACTCTGCGTCTGACATTGATGAATGCAACAGCTTTTTCCACAATATGTAGAGCGCACAGGGCATTTAGGATTGCAGCATCCCTTTCACTGCAGCTGTCTAGGGGCCTGTTCTGAGCGCTGTGGAGACCCCTACTCTGGGCCCTGGTTTGCCCCCTTAAAGAAGGGATCAGGAAGCCACTTGGGAAGGAAGAGAAAAACAAACAAACGAGGATTTCAGCAAAAGAACAGGGAGGAGAGATTTCAAGGCTAATCCAACCTTACTGTGTGTGAGATCCCATTTCTCCTCTAGCAGTGGTGAAAAGTCCTTCCCAACATGCAAGCATCCACAGCAGGGGTGTTATATCGGGATGCACGGACCAGTTGTTGCCTTTCTGTAGGTCCTATAAAAACATTACCTTCCTTCCTGCCAACAAGCCTCAGTGCAAATCTAATTTGCAAACTGGGATTTCAGGGTCCTGTTCTCTCTGACTCCAGTGGCAAAAGATCTTGCAGCTCCAGTCCAACATATGACCACAAACCAGTCGTCTTCCTGCAAGGAGCACTCTTGCACCCTCTTTGCAGGCTGCAGTGGCAGGCTGGCACCCCAAGTGATGACTTCCACACTTTCCTCCAATTTCTCCTTCCCTTGCGGAAACTTAGCAGCTTTTAGGAATAACAGGGTACAGAAGAGCTTGAGTCAACAACCACCTGCGATGGTTTATCTATAGATTTCATTCTTGAAGAGTTTTTGGGGTGAGGATGGATGGAGCTGTCTTTCCAATGGATGCTCATGGAAAAAGGTGTAAATCCACCAGCGTGCTAAGTAGATGTTGAGCTCCAACTTCCTCTTCCACCACTGTATCTGGACAGTGTGAATTCATGCAGACTGACAGCACAGCAAGTATTTCCCTGCATGTGCCTTGTGGCGTTGAAGCTGGCAGAAAGCTGAGAGACAGCCTGGGGGCCTCGCACCCTCAGTGGCATGTAGCCACCCGTGGAGAGGGTGGGATTCCTTCCTTTCTAGTCTCTCTGCCCATGAATACTTGAGACAATCTCTGATTATTATTCTTTTTTTCCTGTGCCCAAGTCTTTTATACCTTAATATTGAAAAGGTTCTGATGCCTAGGCCATGGGAGACCTCAGTTCAACTCCCAGATCCACAGCAATCCCCCTGTGTGGTTTGGGTCAGGTCACATTAGCATTGCAGGCTAAATTCCCCACCAGTGATGTAAGAACAAGTACAACAGGCTTGTTTTTTTAAACAGAGATGTTTTTGCAGTGCCGTCACCACAGGCTCTCACATTTTCCACAGTGTCTTTCTGCTACTGTACTATATATATTATAATTTCTGATTTAGACTGTTTGGCCTTTCCTTGTCAAATCCCATCGCACCTACGCTACCATGGCTCCACCTTTTGCTCAGGTGGAGACCATTGTGTTTGGAAGAAATTTGTCTACTGGTTCTCCATCCCAGTAGGGAGCTGCAAAACAGGGGGTTTCCTGCCATTTGCTCTCCAGGGCTCTGTACAACTCCTGTCCAAAGGGGCAGCACACAAATCCAACTCAGGTCTGGCAGTTTGTCTCCCAGGGCAGCCATGTGGGAGAGGAGTGAATGGGTCAACCTGTGGGTCAGCACCAAACAGCAGGGCCCATCCTGGTGTGTACTGAGATGTCATTATGTTCTCTTTGGCTCATTGCTTCTAGCAAGGACCATTTCTAAGTCTTTAGGAAGACCTTTGGTGGCTGCTTATGGTGGTCTCAGAAAGCCACTTAGTCCTAGGCTGAACAGTGAAAATGAGACATGGTTTGACCAACAACTAAGTCCTTGACCAGCAAGAGAGTCCACTGTGTACCAGCAGCGGGAGATCCTCCTAACCTCTCTCTAAGGATGGCCTTGGGAAATGCCCAAGCTGCCTTGCCTTGTCTCCTGGAAAGGACAGTATCAAAGAGGCCACCCCTCCCTCACCCCACCACTGAGCTGTCTGCAGATGTGCTGGGAAGGAGCTGCTGGCCTGATGCTGTCTGCGGAGCTGGAAGGCATCCTGCTCCTGAGGTCCAATAAATGGTTTGGGGAGGGAATGTGTGCTGTGGCCTGACAGGGGAACCAAGAGCTTCTCCCTCTCACTCTCTCTCTTTTTCTCTTTAGATCGTCGTCATGGTGTAAACAAACAAGCTAAACTCTATGAGATTTACAGTGCCCAGCTTCGGTGGCTTCCAGTGCGGCGCAGTGAGATATTTCTGTACAGGCAGGCTAAGCACTTTCCATTTTATACCTCAGCGGCTTTATAGCATCTTAAGGATTTCTGTGCATGCCTGGCTTCACTCAGAGGGAAAAAAATCAAGCTTGTAAATAAATACTAAATATATATGAACAAAAAAGACAGAAGGGAAGAGAGAGGGACACACGCACACACACACACACACACACACACACACTTACCCGCACTGGCAGAGGGATGCAGAGATAGAGGGGGCTGAATGGGTGATGGAGAGACAAGAGATAAAAAAGAAAGAGCCAGCTGAGCAGCAAGCTGAGGATGGGCTCTCCTCCACCACAGCCAGATGGAAAGAAAATAAGCCAGAGCAAGCAGCTCTCTGGCAATTTGGGGAATATTAATTTCCCATCGGGTCAGGTTAATGGCTGTGCCTGAGGTTAAGCTGAAGGGGCAGGGGCAGGCGCTCTGCTCTGTTACTGGCCCCTCAGCCCAAACCCAGGCACCCTCGTTGGGCTGTTACCCCTCTACTCTGTCCCCTCATTCTCCCTCCCTGCCATTTGGCAAATGCTCCCTGCAGCCAAGTCTGTGCCAGACCCCAGACCAGCAGTGAGCTCCCGGGATCAGGAGCTGCCCTGGCTGCTGCAGGGCCCCAGCGGCTGCTGGGCTGAGTCACACTCTGGACCGCAGTTCAGCAGGAACTGGAGCAGCAGTTTTCCTTCCTCCCATTTTGGTGAGTAACCAAGTTTTCTTTCCCCAGCCCCATCTCTTCTCTCATTGGTGACAGGACAGAAATACAGCGTGTGGCCTGAAGCAGGACCTAGTGTTTATCTTTGCTGTCTCTGGTATCAGCAGCCTTTCCCTGGACCCTTGCTGCCCAGCAAGCTCGTAGAAATGAGCTGCAAGCAAGGCTTTTTGTCCTTTGTGTTTGGTTTTGATGTTAACAAAATGTTTAATCCCCAGTCAGGATCTTTCACCTGCACCTGTAGTATGGAAAACAAACAAGTCTGAGGGCCAGCTGCATGTGACAGTACACAGCAGGACAGGTTTCCCATAGGATCCTTCCTCATTCCCAGCACTCACCACCAACTCCACAGCCCTGACACATGAAAGTAAGTCTCCTCCATGCTTTCCAGTGCCAGATCTTTCTGCACCGTGTTGTCCCACTGCTAGGGATGGGTAAGAAGAAGTGATTTGACAGTGGCAATGCAAGAAATCAGTGCCAGAGGTGGGAGCCAAAGTTTGATTTCTGTAGATCTGCTAATCTGTCATCCAGGGGGACCACACCACAGGGTACATGAAACACTAGCTGGCAGCTAGCAGGTTTAATAGAGCTGTTGCAGTTCTGCGTTGCAAATGGCAGCCTGCATCCAAATCTGAGCACAGTCACCCTCACAGTCTGGCTGAGCTGAGCTGGGAATAAGGACCATGGCCAGCATTTTTTCACACAAACAAGTCCAACTGGAGATAGTATGTCTTTGCCATGGCTTTCCCTGCACCCCTGTCTTGTGTGGTTTCCCTTCCTCTGCTCTTGGCACACGCTGACTTTGTGTGACAGGGCTGGGCTAGCTTATTAAGCAGGAGGTCTGCGTGCCCTAACTTTTAACCAGGCTGCTGCTAACACAAGCATCCAGTACAGATCAAAGACATACATTTGGGTAGCAAAAATCTCTGCCCACAGTATGCAGTGGGGTGCACAGCCCCGCTGGCATGACGCGGAGGAGACACTGATTCCAAGGAGCTGTCAGTTCACACTTCCTCAGGGAAAAGTCTGCACGCCACACAGCAAACGCAGGCAAATCCTGCAGCTCCCCAGCTTCCCCCTCGAATGACCTGCACCATGAAATGTTGCTTGTGAGGCTACATGAAGTAGCTGGGCCCAGTTTTGGAGCAAAGATTCCTGTGCAAGGCTGTGTTGGGGAAACAACCACAGGCTCAAGCGTGGCTGGCTCCATCTCTGGGTGTGAGCCAAACCTGCTCCACTCCCGATGCTGGCTCCTTGCTGCTGGCCTCCTGCCCGGAGCAGAGGGGCTCCTGGGCTGAGAGAAGGGACCGTCTCCCCTTGGGTCGCCGACAATTTCTCACCGTTCTCTCCGTGCCCGGGACTTGCTTCCCCTTCTCAGATATTAAGTATTCAAACCTCATTTACATCCTTATTTTTCAATTTGCTGCCACAGTAGTTTAATTTATTCTATATAATTTCTTTTTCTGAGGGGACATTAATCATTGCCCTGTGCTTTTTGGCGCCTGTGGGATATGTGTGTGGTTTTTTTTAAATCAATAAAATAAAGCAACCTTCCTTCTCTCTACCCACCCCCCACACTCCTCCCCACCCCCAACATGCCCCTTTGCCGGAGGAGAGAAATATAATTTCTCTCACCATTTTTTTACCCCCATTGTTTTCTTCATTTTCAGCCCAAACAGATTAACTTGTCTTTTTTATTCCTGATGAAATATGTGTGAATAGGGTGGCTGGGAGGGGAGAGCTCCTGTCTGGGGCTGCCCGCTGTGTCACTTGAAGGGCGGGTTTAGGATGACGTCCCTGCTGAACTGCTGAAGCCCAGAGCCACTGGAAGGGGAAACTTGGTGTTTCCAAAGCTGGGCCTTGGAAAGAACGAGTCTGCTTGTCGTGCAGGGGTGACTGGTGGGCTGGGGAGGGTGCAAAAGCAGCCAGCACAATGAACTGCAAACATGCAGCTGTGAAGACAGGGCAATGCCTGCTGCAGGACTCCAAAAGAAAGAAAAGAAAATCATGGAGAAGAAAGAATAAGGAGAGAGTTTGGAGGAAGGAGAGAGAAAGAAGAGCAAAAAGCAAGAAAAAGGAAAGAGAAAATAATCTGAGAAAAAGAGAAGGGCCAGAGTGCCCAGAGCTTAATGGTTTTCCATTTGACTCTAACTGATTCAAACACCAGAAGGAGTAGTTTCTGCTCCAGGTTTAGCCCGATGTGTAGGGCACAGGCCCTCCCTGTGAGATGCACGAACAAGGGGCCCTGCAGCATTGCGGGGGGCATGGGTTGGGATCCCCAGGCTCCCGCAGGCCAGAGCATCGCAGGATCCCCTGCCACAGGCGCCAGGTTTTTTGGCCATTATAGCTGCTTTCTTTTGTTGTTATGTAATTTCTGATAATGAAAGTCCAGTTCTGAAAGGATGCTTAATGTGGTATTAGTCAGTTGAAATATAAGTGTAAATTACATGCCTGCAGCTAGAAAAAAATGGTTACAGTGGAAAACATCCCTCTTTAGTAGCACGCTATAATCAAGAGAGCTGATCAAAAAAAAAGAATTTTGATGGACCAGTTTTCCATTGGAAAATGCAGAATCCTCCAAATTGAACCATTTTCTGGAAATGTTAAATGTTGACTGAAATTTTCAGCAGAGATTTGAACAGACCCAAAATGTAATGGATTAATTGGCGCTGCCTTTCTCATTATATTTATAAGCCATTTTGTGTTTTCAATGGTATCAAAATATAAACTTTAACATGATTTTCATGCTTCTGCACTGAATTTGTTTCAGAATTAACATTCTGTTCTACCCCACCCCGTCCACTCCATTTTTCATTTCACTTCATGATGAAAATAAATGTAGAAATAACAGAATTTCCTGTAAGCTGGAATTTCTATTTTCTAGCAAATTCTAGAGATCAGCAAAGCCAGTAGGCAATGGAACATTTTCCCCGATATGACAAGGCAGAAGATGTTACTTGGGAAATATTTATCTCTATCAAAAAAAATTGTTATTGTAGAAAAAGCAAAGTTCTCAGCCATCTTCCATAAGATAGGGTTAGACACTGGGGGTGTTGTCTACACTGATGTCCAGATGCATCCCTGCAGTAAAGGGAACTGCAATGCAAGTGAATGACCTCAGTCCTGTCATCTGGCAAACTGTACCCAGTGATGCTGATGGAAGGAGGGAAGAGGCTGCACCCCTCATTCTCCATCAGAATAGGCTTTGCTGATTGAAATGCAGACATTACTGGGAGTTGTGTCTGTGTTATTGCTTAGTTGCTAGTGTTGTTCTGCTAATGTCTATCTTTAAGGTATTTGAAAGGTTCTTATGAAATTACACTGGAGTGGTTTGGACAGGTTTAACAGAAAAAAATTAATCCACCCTTGACTTGCAAAAAGCATGAGCTCCATCACCAGCCATGAGCAACCCTATGCTAAGGAACATCACAGCAATACAGAATTATCATTTGTTTCACTGAGATCTGGGTTCAGGCTGGGAGTGCAGGACTCCAGTGTATGGTATCAAAGATGGGAACCTTCCAGCTAAGGTGTGCACCAACCACCCTGAAACCCTCTAGCCCCATGGGTGGCACAGACAGACCATGTGAGCCAGTTTCTGCTGTGTATGCAATGGCTCCAGTCCAAACTGTAGTTCCCTCTTGGAGGTGATGCGGTAGAGCAGTGTGTAAATGACAGAGCTTGGCCCCAGCTCTCCTGTGTCCTGTGCACCCTGGGAGTGTGAGTGTTTCCAGTCATGGACCATGAACTTGCAAATACTCTCATACTCCTGTTCCTGCCATTTGGACTGGGCTCTGCTCTCCATCACCTGTGCTCAAAGCAGACCTCTTGCAGGACACCCACCCCAACCTCTGCCAGGGTGGACACAGCGTCTGGCTACTTGCTCCTCTGAGGGAGAAACTCTCAGAGTTCAGCACTTGCATCTGTGTTGCAAGCATTTTCTGTGCCTTTGTAGCTGTGCTTATGTTTCTCGCTGATGCCTCAGGGAGCACTCTGTGGAGCTGAAATACTGTAAGATCTGTTCTGCTCAGGGTGTTTCACTCCCTGGCTGGTAGGAATACTACAAGAAGACCAGATCTTGCAGTATTTCAGCCCCATAAGTGGCTCCTTGAGGCAAAAAAAGACCCATGAAGAAGAAACACAAACACAAATACCAAGATATTTGGTTTCTCAGTGTGATCTTGCCTTCTCTTATGCTGTTCATGTACACTGGTACCCATGCAAAAATCAAATAAAATAACCATTCCACTCACAAACCAGCTATATGTGAAGTGGATACTACAGAGTATGGCTTACGGTTTCATAAAATACTTCCACATACCCATACAGTAGGATGATAGATGGGACAAAATAAATATCTGCATTTTAAACAAAATTTGTCCATGTTTCTGCCATAAGATATGTGCAGACTGGGTCCTGAATAGATGATCTCATAGACAAAATGCAACTCCATGTGCGTTCACACACAGAACTGCCATGGGTATCTCCCCATGTGTGTCCTCATCTGCAACCGCAAGCATGGCAAGATCAGACTGAAGTAATCCCAACATCTAGGGGATGCGCACACGTAAATGTTGGAGTGTGCCTTACAAAACGTGCACAGGAGTATAGTGAAATGTATGATGATCATGATATATAGGGCATGCGCGTGTCGGAAATCGTATGTCCATGTGTATGCTGCTGAGTGGAGGAGGGAGCAGCCAGCAGGGGTGCTGGAGGCCAGGATTTGTAATGCTAGTTAATGCTAAGTTGAGAATTTGCAACTTTTGTCCAAAAAACCACCCAACTTGCTGCCTCCTGTTCTGCGCTGCATCTGCCAGTGGCAGCTCAGCTGCATTTGGTACAGTAAAAATAATAAACACAGTGAGGGATGAGAAGGCCAGTTGTAGGGTACATGGTAAACCCAAAATCACACTGTTCTCAATATCCTGAGGGTTTTTTTCTGGAACTTGTTTCCATGTGTTGGGCTGAACAGAGCAAAGCGCAACAGGGATGTTGGGGTAGGAAAGGATACACACACTAGTGGAGAGTCAAGGTTTAAGCCTGTGCCTGGGAAATCGTTCTCCCATGGACATCTCTGAGAAAACAAGTGCTTGTTCAGTGGCAGGGAAGGACTGGACCTTCAATGAAAAGACAAAGTATGGTGGAAAGTGCTGGAAAAATGTCCACCTTTCTTTGGAAAACCCACATTTCTCAGCCAAAACTTCTATTTTGAGGGATGGTTGGGTTTTTGTCTGCCAGTTTGGCATGCCGGACAACTGTGATGAGATGTGAGTAAGGTACCATTTTCTAGCCAGGTCTGTTCCTGGCTGTGCTTCACTTTCATTTGTTCTTTGTCATTTGTTCTTCTCTTTGAAACATTTTAATTGCCTAATCAGCTTGTGGAGTCAGCAGCATGTGATGTAGCAGTCTCTTTCATACATACACAAACCCTCCTCCCCAAACATGTAACCACTAGTGACTGAGGTGAGCAGCGGACATCTTGGCTAAGGCAAGAGCAGAACACACGGTGGTCAGAGAAGTCAGCGATGTCCATCCAGTCATCAGACAAGTTATGGACCTGGTCCAGCAGGAGTGTGGAGCTGATTCATGTGAAGGTGGTGTCCACTGAGCAGTGGGGCATTGTTCCCCTTGGCTGTGGGGAGCAGCACACCCTGGCAGAGGAGTCAGGCTTTGTCTGAACAGGGCTCAATAAGGTGCCCTGGCATCTTAGTGCCTCCTTACAGCTGGGATAGGCAATGTGGATGTATAGTTGTCCTTTTGAAGGAGGAAGAGGAGCTCTGGTGGAGAAGCCCCATGCCAGTGTGTGATGGGGACCTCAGCTTCACAGGGTGGCAGTGTTGGTGAGGCATGGCTCTATTCATGAGGGGCTGGATGCTTGCTGCTGCTGTCCAGAGACAGCCCTGGAAATTTCCTGGAATTCCAGGTCCAGAGCCAGCCACTGCTCTGGGGAAGGAGGATACTGCGTCTCAGTCCATAAAGTCCCCAGAATGGGAGGAAGGGGCGAGAGACACACAAAGTCAGTAGTAAAAAGAAATGAAAGTCGGCAGCTTGCCACAGCGGAGTGCAGACTCTGCAGAGCTGCCTCTTTTATTGGCGCCCAGACTGGAGGGAGGTTTATGCTCTCAAACAAGCCAAATTGGAAACGGAGCACTGGCCGGAGCCCTCTAAGCAGGCTGCTGCCTGGAGAGCCCCCAGCACTGGGAAGAGTGTGCAGCGACCCTGAAATCTGCTGCTTTCCCTCATCTTTCTCTCCTCCTTCACTGCCCTGCTTCACCTCTCAATGCTTTCCCCTCCTCATGGCTGGGCTTGTTCCTCGTGCTGACTTCCCCAACATCTCCTGCCACCAGCTGATGCTGAGAACCCCTTTCTGGTGGTGGGAGTGGCTCAGCTTGCTCAAGGGCAGCTGGTCTGGATGAATGAGGGTGGGAGAAGGTACCGTGGCTCTCTCTTTCTACTGCCTTTTCTGTCACATCACAGTGACAATGTGCCATCCTCAGGTTTGTGTCATCCTACTGTTGGGAGAGGAGGAAGGATGAAGCATGGAAGACATGGAAGAAACAGAGCAAACAGCAGGCATGAAGGTGATGGCATCAAGAGGGGACCCATCACCCAAGGACCTGGCATATCATCTGGCATGGTGAGTGCTGGTTAGCTGCTGAGTGCTAGATATGCCATGAAAATAATTTGCTCATTAGTGCAAAGTTAAAGTCATAAAGGCAGGGGGTGGGGAGAAAACACAGACAAAGCACTCAAATTGGACCTGCTGTTAGGTAGCTTACTCCCTGATAAAATGGCATCCATATGAACATGCCAATTGGGCGTTCATTCCTCAACAAGTCCCCTAAGTCCAAGATGAGCAGGGCACTGAAACCATTGTGATGCTTCAGGATCCAGTTCAGATGTGCTGAGTCTGTGCTGTGACACCCAAGTATGTCAGTAAAAGAGCACTAGAGGCTGAAGGTGAGATATCAGTCGCCAGCTACTCTGGGGACCTGAGCTCTCTTCTATTCTCCAGCTGATTTTTTTCCATGTCATTTCATTTATCCAATGCCTCAGTTTGCTGCCTGCAAAAAGCCCAAAGGGATTATGACATCTGTTGTCACATTAAAACACGGTCTTGACTATGAGGAGGTCAGGTATCATGGTGGGAGCTGTTACAGTCTGAAACACCGGTCTTGCCCCACGTGGTGCTCTACAGCACTGCTGCTTCTGATGGGAAAAGGTCCTGCTAGAGTCAGGGCAGTGCTCATGGAGTCTCTTACAGCCAACATGCAGGAAAATCATTTGCTCTCTTTCTTTCTTCCAGTTTTGGCTGTTGAAGCAAAAACACATAATAAAGTAAAGAGGGTTTTAATGACAATCTGCCGGCATGTTTAATATTCCAGCTTGAGGAATGATCCAGTTATGTACCGGAGCCAAGGGAAAGGATCTCATTACTTCCAGTGGACACTGAATCAGTGTCTTTGCAAAGAGGAGCAAACCTCACAGAGGATGGGGCTGGCTGCTCACCACTGACCTGCAAAAAAAGCTTTCACTCTAACAGCCAAATACAGAGCTTTAGGCTCAGGGCTTGCTCTCCTGCAGTTGCTGTGTCACATAGGCCCATGATGAAGGGAGAACCTGGGAGCTCTATGCAGCTTTAATGAGTATTTTTTTCCTCCTGAAATGCTGAGTAATTTCCTATTTTGGTCAAGGAAAGGTACAGGAAGTTTTTCATACAGAGCTTTGACATTCCCCTCTGTACAAATTCAGGTCTGAGAGAGGGATTCAGAGGTGTGCTTTTGCTGTACTTCTTTGTAGCTGAGACTCTCACCGCATCTGCTGGATTTATGGCCCCAAATTGGCTCTGTCATGCAGCTATCCTTCGTGTACACAAAATTATTTGGACAACTGTCGTCGTTTCAGAAGCAGACTAGCCTGTGTGACTCCACTGACATTACCTACTCTGCCAGGCAGGTGGCTGCAGAGAAAAAGGCTTATTTATACAATGCATTGGAATGCCAGGAGGGGATTCTTGATAGCAAAGACGATGAGAGACCTCTGGATACCAGTTGTCCTTTTCAGGGCCTCGATTGGCAGTGGAATCTAGCTTCCAAATACAGGGGCTCAGGTAGCAAATTCAGACGAAGGAGAAAAGGTGATAACAAAACAGTGCAAACAGAGATTCTCAAGCACAGGAGCTGCTGGTGGGGCAGACCTGGAGGCCTCTGACAGCTGAGAACTTACTGACTGTTGATTGTTTACCAGCATTTGAGGGAGTAGGATTTGGGAGACATTGTGCAGTAAATTAGCAAAATCACAGCAGGAATGCAGTTGATTCATAACACTGAAACCTCATCCCAATGGAAACAGGCCCACAAGGACAGGATGCTCAGGCTCAAAGTGGTAGCAGGTTTCATAACTACATAAAAGACAGGTTGGAGAAAGGAAAGTTCAGCTGGGGGGGCAATATCAAATGAACATCTACTGTCTCTGTACATGTGGGTCAGAGCCAATAATGCCTAAGAAGGGTGGGAATAAAGGGTCTAGCTTGTGATGTCAATGAAGGGGTAATGTGAGTTTCAAGGACCCCTTCTCTTCCCCTGTAAGAGAAACTGAGCATCTACTTTTCTCCAGGTGTTTACACCAGCCTCTGCTCTCCGTTTTGCAGAGACCTGGTGGTCTGATGTAAATCAGCATGGCCTTGTTCCCTGTGGTAGTTCTGCCATCCTGGGCCAAGGATGCAGTCCAGCAGCTTTCAGTGAGAAGCAAAGCTCCTTTCTCTCCTAATTGAGCAGGTGGTAGCAACCTGGTATTTCAGGCATGCTAGCTCTGTTCCCAGCCACAGCTGAACCCCTGATGCAGGGAGACTTTACAAGACCCATGAGAGATGCCAAAGGCTGACCCTTTCTGTCATTGGGAGAGAGGAACTTTCTGGTTACCTCCAAGCAAAAAGGACAAAGCATTTTATGATATATTTAATAAAACAAAACACACACACACACACAAAAGGAAAAGAGGCCAATGCACAGGAAGGTAATGTGTTCATTTGAATAATGGGCAAAATCAAATTAATTCTACATTAAATAGTTCTGAATAAAGGGTTTAAGTCAGCAGTTTCAAACTTGTTTTCCTTAATTACTTTCCGTGTTTAATGTCATTAAGAAGATTAAAAATTCATTAACAAGAGTAGTAAAGTGGCAAATCAGTAAAGCTATCACTCCAGGTTAAAAACTACGCTGAGGTTGACACTTTGTACACTTCCACGGGCGTAGTGTGGAACGCTGCTGGGGAGCTGGGGCGGCTGGGGGGGACTTGCCAGCCCCCTCCCGCCAGCCCAGCCGGGGAGGTAGCCGAAGGGCCAGCCTTGGCTGAATGTGGCAACCACTTTAACCATTAACTAAGCAAGACAGAAGGCAGCATTTAGCAGAAGGGCAGCGCGGACCATGGAAAGTGCAGCAGTATAACCCTCGAATATGGCAAGCATCAGAAACAGACTCAACCATGGAGAATGGCAGGTATTATAAAGCACTAAGGCGTGTTAAGGCAATCCAATTGCTTGATTGGCCTCATGTCCTGAGCCCTCTTAGTGTGAAGACTCAGAGGGCACCAAGCACCAAGGAACTGCTGAGCTGCACCAGGGTGGCCCATGAGGATCAGGCAGGGTGGGGAGAGAGATTTGGGGTATTTTTTTCTCCTTTTGCTCTAAAGGATGCAAGTATCTCTGGTCCCTGCGAGCAGCACACAGTTTGAGAGCAGAACAAGGCTGCTTGTTCAGACAGCACAACCAAATCACACAACTTCATCAGTGTTTGGGATTCTGCCCCTTGCTGCACTCACAAAGAGCCTCAAGGTCCCAGATGACACACGTTCTCACCACAGCCCGTGCCAGGCAAGTGAGAGGTCTTCACCCAAAAATGTTCTGATTCAGATGGGCCAAGCAGGTGAAAGGAAGCCCTTGGAGAGGTAAGTGATGAGACCCAAATCACCCAGCAGGCTGTGGTGGGGGTGGAAAGAGTGCTCTGATCTCTCTCTAGTCCAGTGCAGCAGTTTGCTGGTGTCACCCCACAACAGCATGGTCATGCTGACCTTGAAAAAAACAGCTTCCAGGAGTCACGACACCAGCTGTTTTAAAATGGTCTCCTTGTATCTCTTTAATTTTCTGTTTCTTGAATTCTTAAGTGGTTTTTAGTTATCTTTATCTTAACAGAGCTCCATTCTGGCAGACAGGGGTGCAGAGCAATGCTTCCTCCGCCTGCAGCTCCACACTTGGATCATGGTGGTTCCTCACCACGTACATTTGGCTGAGTCTCCTATCTTTGCAACACACAGCACACAGTGTGAAGGCCCTGGTCACTTGGGGTTTGAGGTGCAAAAGCTGGGATCACAGAGCTGCGGCTGGGAATGGAGAGGGAATCAAAAAAACATCAAGATGCAGTGACATACAGCAGGGAGCAGCATCCATTCCACCCTGGCATCTGGTAAAGCATACAACTGACAAGAGTGCTGTGCACATCATTACTGCCTGTCAGTGAGAAGTTGGTACCTTCCCTCAGGTTCCTACGTGAGGCTTCCCAGACCAAGAGAGCACATTATCCACAGTTATTAGGTGAAGAAACTGAGGCACGGGAGAGTGACTGATGGGCATTGCTAAATGCCATGAGGAAATCTGGAAGTAAAACCTTTCTGCCCCAGCTTCCACATATTTATTGCCAGACCAGGCTTCAGCAGCAGCATTCTCAGCTGGAAAAGCAGAGACCACTTGGGGAAAAACAGCACTTGAGGTCTGAAGCTGTAAGAAGTAATAGAGGCAGTAAATGGAGAAAAAAGGACAAACCGTCCAATATATGAAGAGCTGAGAAAGGGGAATTTTGCCTGAGCATCCTGTTCTGAGTGCGTGTTGGTTGCTTCTCACCAGCATCACTGAACCCAGAGACATACATGAGATCCCGAGACATGCAGCAGGTGGGTGCAGGGGAAAGGAGTAGCCTTGGCCAAAGGCAATTG
Source organism: Aegotheles bennettii (assembly GCA_013398125.1). Lineage (NCBI taxonomy): Eukaryota > Metazoa > Chordata > Aves > Caprimulgiformes > Aegothelidae > Aegotheles > Aegotheles bennettii. Next base: position 8,001 of record VZRW01011260.1, on the reverse strand, counting down.
TAAGCCTTTTCCACTTCATGCACCACTCCTATTGCTTACTCCCCCAGAGCCCCTGGAAGCCCCCACAGACACTTGTTGGAATGCAAAATCAAATCCCAAATTGTGCTGGTTTTACATGTGCTTTTTTAAGAGGCTCTGATCAGCCAAACCACAGCAGGAAGGGTCTATGTGTTGCCCAGTGGCCAGACTTCCCTCTCCTTTATTTTGCTTAGCAGAAAATACAAGGGTTTGACTTCTTTCTGCTCAGTTTTGGAATAGAAGTGATTTTGTCTTTAGTTGTCAATTTTTCCACAGATCAGGAAGTAAAAATCCTTCTCTGATGAGCAGTAAAATAGAAAGGCATTTTTCTCCTGTATTTTTCCCCAGCTTTGATGAGGGCTTCCCATCTGCAGGGCCACATGTTTGTCCCGCTGCTCCCTTCCAGCCACTGCAGGATCAAGCAAAGCCCATTCTCACCATATCCCTTTGTTCCCAGGGA
>VZRW01011259.1:75297-128691 GCA_013398125.1 Aegotheles bennettii | reverse complement strand
TGTTTGTTTGTTTTTTAAAGCAACTGAAAGGGTGTCTGCTCTGTGTGGAGTTTATATCCATGTTTGTTTGTTCTTTTCTTTTGAAAGCAGTCCTGTTGGGGCAGAGGTGGGGAGAGTGGAGGGCAGTGGGGTGTTTTTTTCTAAAAACACCTCTGAATATCTGCACTTTTCTGAAGCAACGTGAGCAGATTTGGAGTAACTGGCAGCCAGTTGAAGGGTGTGATAGTTCCTGGGCTGTGAAGGGTTGTCAACAAGCTTTTCATTCTTGCAGCATACAGCCTTCTCAAATATCTGTGTGCAGCGAGGCAGCTGGGGTTGCCTCTGCAGTGAGCAGTGGAGTTTGTATCAGCATTTAGCAGTGTTTTGGGGTAGTGTGGAATGGCAGTCTTACTGCATCTCATGTGCGTATGTTTGGCTTTGAAATGCTCAGACACGAGGCCATGTAGAGCAGACGCCAGTGTTTGTTCTTTATTAGTTGTTGCTACGGTTGTTAAGGTCACTCCTCCTGGTATTTAATCCTGTTGTGAATGTGCACTGTGTTGGTGATGTTGGTACCAACAGCTTTCTGCAGGCTTGGCTTTCCTCGCAGCTGTGCCACCCAGAATTTCAGTAGTTTATGGAAATTGTCTGAACTGAAATAGTCGAGTCAAAATGGAAATGTTTCTCTTAATTGATTAAGCTCTACATGTTGTAATCTATACTGAGTAGTGCAAAGGCATTGAAGTCAAGGCTGTCAAAGCCCTCTGAAAAGAAATTCCTGGATTAAGTGACTGCTGTTTGGTAAAATGAGGTTTGGGTCCGAATGTCAGCTGCGGCTGTGATTCCTGAACTGAAGGCAAGTAAAGGCTGGAGGGCAGAGCAATCCCAGAAGTGTGTCACTGTCCTTGTTTTGATCCAGCCCCATGGCACGTGCAGGGCAGTCAGACCTGAGGATTGCTGCTTCAGAGAATCAGTTCCCTGCAGGAAGGCAGTGAGTCACAGATGATGCTGGTAGTTTACTAATGACGTGTGTATGGTGACTCTGCTGTCTCTGGCCACCCCTTCCAGGCATAATTCACTGTGAAACAATTCACTGGCCATGTCACGTGTGAGAATCCAGAGTCCTTGGGTGTTACACGTGACCCATTCCTGGTATTTTTGCTGCTATTACTCTGCTCAGCTCTGTTAGTAGGCAGGAGTGTTTGGGGATGCAGTGTGGGGCCCAGTCACGTTAAGGACTTTTCCATTCCCAGGCCTCAGAAACAGTCATAATCCTGTGAAACACTGAAATTCTCGTGAGCTGGGAGGAAAGCTGGCTCAGCTGTGGAGCTGCCAAGTAGTGGAACGGAGCCCAGGGCTTTCTGAAAATAGTAGCCCCAAAGTTAAGCTTGTCCAGCACCAGTGACACTGAACTGGTATGAACACAGTGAAGTGGCCAAATCAGTGAACCTGGAACCTGTGGAGATGAGTCTGTGTGTGTCACGGTGGGTGACACTTGGTTACTCCAGAGATGTTTCCTGAAAAATGGTAGGTGTGATTAGAGCTTGAGGCATTGGTCACTGACGTGCTGGGAGAGGAGAATGGTTAGGCACAGGATCAGGCTGAGGAGCATCATCTTTGGCTTGAAGGCTGAACCTCAGAAGAAAGAGAGAACAGCAGGTTTTGCTTTCATGTTAATTCAGAACCTGAGTTCTGTCATCCTTTCTCAGGTTAAATCCCTGTTAAGGAATATGGCATTTTGGCATTTTTTGACTTGGAAAGTGAGAGCTGCAAAGCACGTCCTACATTTTAAAAACAACTATTTTATCTAACAGTAGTGTTGGAGAGGAAGACAAGATGCTAGTGAAAGATAAAGGTGGTTTCTTGTGTACTAGCACTGCAAGAGGCAGCTTTGAGACTGCAGAGGGGAAAGGACCTGCGTGTGTTTGTAAAGTGTATGGTGTCAAAAATATGATACAGTATCCTGTGGGAATTACTGACTTTGTGTTAGTTGTCAGGAGATGTTTTTATAACTACAATAGTTTAGAGAATTGTGCTGACCTATTTTTAGTCTCTCACCTGTAGCTTTAGCTAGCCTTGGAGTCTGTCAAACGTGTTTTGTGATTAGAAGTATTTACAGTTTTTAATGTACTGGAAAACACAGTCTGAAAGCAAAGGTGGTGTATTAATTACCGTTGGTGTGTTACCATTTTGTAAAGAAGCTGTGAGTCTATGCTTGGAGTAACATCAGGCTTGAGACTGAGGTAAGCTAGGGCCTTGATTTGAGCTGCATTCATGTATGCCCTTTCATAAGACAGAGTCATGTCAGATGTTTAGTGAAAGTATTAGTGAGACTGTCAGCAGATTTCCAAAAGTACCGTCTTTTCCCCGATCATGGAGGAGCACTGAGAGCTTTCTCCTGTTTTCAGCTGTGTTCTTTGTTGTGTTATCTGGGTCATCAAAACTGGAGTGTTGCAACCTAACTCTTTTCAGTTTCGATTCTAGTAAACTGGTAGACGTACACAGACATTTTACAAATTGGCGAATCACTTCACCGGTTTTTTGTTCTGCAGACTGGCAAACAATTTACAAATTGACAAGAGCTTTGCTGATACCCTGCACAACTTTGTTTCCTTTGCTGTGCTTTGGGAAGGAGGCTGATCTACACCTCAGACTAGGTTTATGGGAACTGTTTATGTCCAGACTGATGTTAATTTAAAACTGGGTGATCTTAAGGTCACTATTAAGTGTTTCACCATCTCTAGTGCGCTGGACATTAGGAAAACTTCTTCACCATGAGGGTGTTGGAATGGGTTGCCCAGGGAGGTGGTGGAGTCCCTGTCCCTGGAGGTGTTCAAGAGGCGTCTGGATGTGGTGCTGGGTGATGTGGGTGAGTGGGGATGTAGGGAGGGGTTGGACTGTGTGATCTTGAAGGTCTCTTCCAACCATAATGATTCTATGGTTCTATTTAAAATAGTTATTTCAGGTTTTGTTACTATTTTAGAATGTAATTAGGGGATGCATTCCAGACTTTTCTTGTTGTGCAAGTACTTTTTTGATAATAATTTTCTGTTCATTAAAATATTTCTGTAAAACTTAAGGCGAATCTCAAAATAGCTTTTTGTAATTTGGCAAAATCTAGTGACTTTTTAGAGTTCAGGCTCTTGTTATTTTGATTATTTTATATGTTAATGAAAACCCTGGTCCTAAGATGTTTGTGGATGTTGAAGCATTGTTCAAGAAGTGACCAGGAAAATAGATGCTGATAGTCTTCAAAGGGCAACTAAAGAGCAAGGATCTGTTTGGTGCATTTGTTTTTACCTTTAATATTATAAAAATTACTGTGTTAAGAGGTGCTTTCAGAGTTGTGGTGTTGACAAATACCAGTTTGGTGATGGTGGGATTTTTAGATACAAACAGAAGAAATTCACTTGATAGCAACACTCTTATCTGTTTTATTTTTTTTTTCCTAGGAGAAAAAGAAAAAAAGTAGTGAGGAGCCCCAGGTACAAGAGCCTGATGATGTCTTCCTCCCTCCTGTGGCAGAAGTTTCTTCTCAAGCCAATAAAGTGCAAGTGGAACAGCCTGGAGAATTTACAGAAATCCGGCTCAGTGATGAAACAGAGGATGGGAAAGCTGTGAATGATGTAACCAACACCCCCCAGAGTAATTTATCTCCAGCAAATGAAGGGTCTTCAACAGTGACTCTAGAGCCTCCCACAGATGCAGAAGAGTTAAAAGCTGCTCCTTCCCGTGAGGAATGTGGGGGGGATGTTGAGAAGAGTGGAAAAAGCAAGTTGGACAAACCTCATAGCCCTGTGGAGGCGGTCGCTGGTGAATCAAGACACTCTGATTTATTGAGCAGTACCTTCCATTCCAGTGGTGTCGGCTCTCAGACAGTACTGGGCTTCGTACGGGACAAAGGAACTGAACACTTACAAGATGTTAAAAATCCTCTTGTCCGTTCTTCAGAGAAGCTTCATCTCAGTATCTCACAGGTCTCTGAGAAATCCAAAACGTGTGTTCAGCGCTCAGGATTGAAACCAGTTTATCCAGACCTGTCGGCTGAACTGTCCTATGAGAGACCAACCGTAATAGCAGTTAAACCTCTGTTGCACAATGAAAGGCTGTACCCAGAGCTCCCAACTGAGCCAGAACTGGTGCCATTTACTAGAGAACAGCTGAAAATTTTTGAGCCGTGTTCATGGTTAGAGAATGTTGACTCCTACGCAGAGGAATTCGAAAGTGTGGCTCACCAGGACAGGCATGAATTTTATGAACTGCTCCTGAACTACATGCGCTGCAGGAAGCAGCTGTTGCTGGCTGAGGCGGAGCTGCAGGCGATGACCACAGACTGCCAAAACGTGAAGGGGAGGTTGTGGACGTTTAAAGAAGAACAGAAAACTGTGCAGGTTCTGTTGCTGAAGCTACTTTTGAACACAAACTGTTTGGATGTGATTCCAGACATTAATTTTACTTGATGTCAAGTTTAGTGTAGTTAGGCTATTTTGTGCTAAAAGAGATGACTGCCTTTGCTTTCTGTCTCTCCGCTGATGCCCAGTGCTTCAGAATAACATCCCACTGAGATTTAAGACAGTTTGTTGTTTGATTTTTACACTCTGATGGGTGTGGGGTAGTGGGATCTCTGTTACTGATCTCCTGGAGTCAGACTCGTGTTTGTAGTCAGTCAGAATGAGCTGTGTACAGCCCGTTCTGTCTGTAGTCAAGTTTATATCACAGTACTCCAAGTAGATGAGGGTGATGCGTGCTGGAGTAGGACTTCAGAGTGACTGTAGTGGTGGTGTCCCATCTGGCCTGCTGCCTGTAGTGAAGGTTTTCTTTGATGTCGTTCCTGACTGTTCTGCTATCAGAGGTGGCAACTGCAGAGAAACTTGAGTCCCCAGCATAAGGAGGACATGGAGCTGTTGGAACGAGTCCAGAGAAGATCCATGAAGATGATCAGGGCTCTGAAGCACCTCTCCTGTGAAGACAGGCTGAGAGAGAGTTGGGGTTGTTCAACCTGTAGAAGAGCAGAGCAGTATCCCAGTGCCTGGAGGGACTCCATGAAAGCTGGAGAGGGACTTTTTACAAGGGCATGGAGCAATAGGATGAGGGAGAATGGTTTCAAACTGCCAGAGGGGAGATTGAGATTGGCTATTAGGAAGAAGTTCTTCCCTATGAGGGTGGTGAGAGCCTGGCCCAGGGTGGTGAGAGCCTGGCCCAGGGTGCCCAGAGAAGCTGTGGATGCCCCTCCCTGGCAGTGCTGAAGACTAGGTTGAATGGGGCTTGGAGCACCCTGGTCTGGTGGGATGTGTCCCTGCCCGTGGTAGGGGGTTGGGACTGGAGGAGCTTTGAGGTCCCTTCCAACCCAAACCAGCCTGGGATTCTGAGTCATGCGCATGGACAGCCCTGTTGAGCAGAGCTCAGGGGGTGTGAAGCCCACCTGCTTTCATTAACTGTTGCTCCATAAGTGGTGCTGGTGGTTTTAGCAGCTTCCAGGGTATTCGTGGTACTCAGCAGTATTTCTGTCTGGAAACCAGAGGGGTTTGAGGAGCTCTTTGGTGTACACATCAGAAAAATTTTCCCCCATACTCATTCTGGATTACTTGGTTTTGGAGCTGGATGTTACAGTGGGAGTGCATGAAATTGTTCTGGTGCTCTGAGGCTGTTCATAGCCAACACATCATCAGAATGGTCCAGGGATGCTCACTACCTCTGTATGTGATGGCTTTTACTGTTGTTTCTGTGAGTGCAGTGCCTCTTCTGTGTGGTTCTTGAGTTGAGATGTTGAGAGACATCCCCTGAACAGATTGGAGTCTTCTCCTTTTCCCAGGGAATAACGCTGAACCTCCCTGCACTCTCAGTTTTGTCTTGATCTCTTTCTACACTGAAAAACAATTTTGGCTTCGCTCTTACATCCCCACTGAGCATCACACAGTTGGCTGAGCTTGCTGCTCGCTTTATTCCATTCCAATTCACTATGTATTTATTGTATGTCCAGGATGATTGTTATCTCTATACCAATTTAAAATTCTTTTTCTACTAACGTAACGAAACACAGGGATACTTTCAAGCTAAGCCACTGAAGTGCTGGCTCTAAAGCGTGTTTCCTGGTTGCATGAAAGAATAACAGGAACTTTATGTGTTACGGGTTTTTTGTGCTGAAGAATTAAAGATAGGTCAGAGAAAAACCGGCCTCAGTTTTTAATTCCAGTTTGGTAAAAAGTTGGAGTAATTTTAAGTGTACGATGTGGGATTGCTATAAATATTTAGTTCTGGGAGCTTAGAAAAATATTTATCATGTTTCAGTACACATTTTAGCTTTAAAGTAGCAGATCCAAGTACTCATGGAAATCGATAAACTGGGAAGCAGTTGCATTTGCTGGACATAGAGAGAGGTGATTTTGTTCCCATCTGCCAGTGATACAGACAAGTCACTTTGTGTCTTATTTATAACACTGAGTTACCAAGGGTCTATAAAGTAATTTTTAAGGAAGTCAGGGATATGAATCTTCAATAATCAACAACTCTAAAAAGTATGTAGGATGTTCTGGCATGTTTTGTCTTTTCCACCTGTGAAGTGGATCCCTTTATGAAAGCTCTGAAAGCTGTGGAGGGGAGGGTTGTGTCAAGGTTAATTTCTGTGAGCACGCTCGTCCCCACAAAGTGACAAAGCTGCTTACATAAAACAATTGCTTTCTTTTCAGGGTGTCTGTGCGGATCAGTGCAAGGTGACAGGTCACCATCGCTACCAGACAGTGGAGCTGAATGAAAGTGTCTTGGGGGAACTGAAAAAGCTGTTTGAAGCCAAAGCAGAGCATGTGCATCAGACACTTGCTCTGCATTCCTACACCTCGGTGTTGTCCCGCTTGCAAGTGGAGTCCTACGTGTACAGGCTGCTTAGCAGCTCATCCCTGTTGAGATCAGTGGCTCTTCAGCAGCAAGAACAAGGTGTGTTGCTGGTGTAGGTTGCTCCCCAATGCTGTTCAGGGTGCCCAGCATCTTGTTCACCTGCAGTTCTGGAGCCTCATGGTGGAATTTGTGTACTGGAGTGTTTCTCCTCGGATACTACAAACTGCTGATCTTATCTAAGGATCAGTTAAACTTTTTTCTCGCAGGAAAAACTAATTCTCTTACCTTATTCACCTGGAGAGTGGAAGGAGAATGCAGAAGTGCTTTCTGTCTAGGCTGTATACTGCCACTGATTACTGTAGAGGAACTGGGTGGGGTCAGACACCCACACTCCCCTCTTTTGTATCAAAGTTGATTATGCACAATTCTAAAACCAGCAGGGTTATTTTTTCTGCTTTACTTCCTCTTGGAAGGCCAGTTGAAATCTCACAGCTCCAGTACTTAGAAATCTCTTTGGTTTTCACCCATTTTGTTTTCATCATTTGGTTTTCATGTATTACTTGTTTGGGTTTGTTCCAATATAATGTTTTAGCTGAAGTATTCCTCCCCCTCCTACCCTGGATATTTATCCTTCCTAGTCCTCCTCCCTTTGCCCCCCACCTCCCACATGAATAATATGCATAGTAAATGGTGGTTCTTCCAAAGTTTATGTGGAGGGAGTGCCTTTTATGAGAGTAACCATAGTATATTCTTCTTGTAATTACTGTGGTGCTTAATTATAAGATTAAATAAAATACTCTTAAGTAAATGTTCTCTGTCAGGTTTAGCAAGCGGCTGTGTTGAAATATATTGGTACCTGTAGACACAGAAAATTTTCTATGTAGCCCCAAAACCACTACTTAAGCTGCTGCTCTGAGCTGCTCGTCAAAGCTTCTTAATTCTGTTTTTTAATTTACAGTTTCAAAGCAGGCAGAAAGCCTTTCTTCAGACTTGGGCCACTTGAAGGAATGTATCAGCGTCCTTTTCAGTTTCACTCGCAGAGTTATCGAAGATCCTCAGTTTCAGAGTGACCTTCTCATGTGGCTGCAGAGACTGGTGAGGGAGTAAGCATGGATGTATCTGTTTGATCCAACACACGGGATAAATCTGAGTACTGTTTCTCTTGCTGTCCCGTGTGCAATGTTTTTTTCTGGGTTTCTTCTACGTGAGGAACAGAATCTGTTAGTGAATCTTTAGAATGAATTCCCATGTCTAATGAAGTCAATGGATCTCAGCAGCATTAATGAGGACTGGCACCTGAGCAGCCAACGCTACCCAGAGTGGACTTAATACTCACTATTCATTATGCTTTTACTTATTTTGAAAGTAAAACTATTCAGACTTCTCATCTTTGAGAAACTTCCATGCTTGCTGCTTTCTAAATAAATTAATTTTAATGCAATTAATGCAATTTAATGCAGTTTTTCTACACCAAAGAAAATGGTTTGTGGCTCATAGGCCAAGCAAGCAGACTTTTAAATATTGTTCCCTTGTAACTTGCTCTGAAAGTTAAGGTTTATTAGAAAGCATGGGAAGAGAAATTGAAAAAAAAAAGTACTACTTTAGTTAGCAGGACTACAAAGGAATGAACTTGAAATTGTTTACAAGATTCCAATATACTTTCCTTTAGGTGTCAGTGTTGCAAAGAATCGGCTGTCCAGGTGACCACCTCTTCCTCTTCAACCACATCCTTCGGTGTCCAGCTGGGATTGGAGAATGGGCTGTTCCTTTCATTCAGGTGTGAATGTTTAATTCTTTATTGTCAGAAAGTTGGAGTGGGAGTGGAGCAGGTAGGAGAGGACAGTGTCTCCTGCCTAGTCAATCCCTCATGACTGCTGTGTGTTTCCAGGTGTGAGCAGTCGTGGTAACAGTGAGGGGTTTGCCAAGGGATGTGTTTACCATGTTAGCCCAACCACGACCTGATGAACAGGGAAACACACATCTCATTCTTGGGTAAAGAGCCTGTGAAAGGGAGCCAAGGACTTGTGATGCACCTCAGAAGGCCTCATGCAGTAGCAGGTTTTGGGAGTCCCCTCCAAGAAAGAGAGAGGATATTTAGACTTGAAGCAGCAGCTGTGTATGAGGCAAGTGAGATTGAAGGCAGATCTGTGATGTGTAAGGGGTGAGGAGGAGCAGATTGTTTTATATCCTGCATGGTGAAATGAGCCTGGTTTCACTGGGAGGTTTATTAATTAGGTAATTTCAAGGGAAAGGGAAGGGTCACTTTGTATAGGTCAGAGGGAGTGCAGATATCAAAAGGCCCCAGGGCATTCCTGCAAAGAACATTTTTGCTCCTCTAAGAGGAAAAGGTGTTGGAAATCTAGCCATAGAAAAAGGGTTACAATTACACTAACAGGGGAAAGGGAATCGTTGAAATAATGGATAGAACAGAGTCATAAATCATTTAGGTTGGAAAAGACCCTTTCAATCATCAAGTCCAACTGTTACCCTGACATGGTAGGATCCTGACTTCCCCTGTGCTCAACATATCAGTTCCCCCTGGTGCCCAGAAGTACACATGAAACAGAGAGAAGTTGTGTTTTCTGAGGAGCTTTTGCTGTTTATTTTTTATCTCCTTTAATTTATACAAGTACTTCTTTTGGACAACTCCCAGTATTTTGCCATAGTAATATTTTCCCCAAAATGTGGGTAGTGTCTCTTATGGATACTTTTTAGTCTGAACAAAAAGGCTAGTGAAAAATGTGAAACTAGAAATTCAGTTTTTCTGATAAAACTAATTCGTCCCTTTTTTTTATTTATCTAGATTTACTTAGATTTTTGCATTTAATTTCAGATTAAAGTCCTGGATAATCCATCAGGTGTCTTTCATTTCATGCAATCTCTTGCCTTGCTCATGTCTCCTGTCAAGTAAGTATGAATATGATTTTATAAATACGTTCTGATTGTTGAAGTGTAGAAAGCATGACAAAAGATCTATTTGTAAAACCTGAAAGTTCATTGCAGATAAAGTCATAAAAGCACGCACAAATTAGATGTGCAGTTTAACTTGGACTCTTTACTCATTCATCTTCAAGTACAGCCTTGGCAGTACATTCTTCTACTGTGCACAGTATGATGCAGCTTGCTTTCAGCTGTCAGGTAACTTGTGGAGACTGACATGCATGCAGATTTTGTTAATGTGGCTTCTGAAATAAAGTTCTTGCCTTGCACGATGGCCCACTCGTTATCCTGTTGCTGCAACAGAAGCCCTTGAGCAAAGGGTTTGTTAAGTTGATGTGTACACTGGTGGTGCTGCTTTATTTCTCATCCTTGTTTATCTAGGAGGAATACGTGGTGCTTGCAGAAGCTAGTTAATGAAATTGGTTGTTAGTGAAAACGTACATGCTTCAGAGACAATATGTTACTTGCCTCAGCTCCCTGCCCATATTTTAACGTGGAAATATCAAACTGCTGGTATTTAAGCTTCTCAGTGTGATCTCAATAGTCTGATCCCGTGTTAAGTGGGAGTCCTATTTTTTGGAGACTATTATTTTGAAGGATTTGTTTTTGTTTGCTGTCTAGAGCCACTTGGGTGAACAAGTGTGTCCTGAGGGCATGTGTATTGCCAGTGCATTCTGATGCTTGTGTTTTGGAGGACTAATTCAAAGTGTCTGGAGAGGTGCTCTCAACTATTGATACAAGGACGAAAAGCCTCCTTGATGGCTGTACTTTCTGTTAAAAGAGCTGAAGCTGCTCTGTCACAGCTGCTGCATGTCAGGAACAAGTGTGAATTCTGAGTTTGGTGTGTGAAATCGGTATCTTAAAACTTGCATTTCACTTGTAATCCATTCCGTTGATCAGGCGATAAGTTTACGGCCATCAGGAGGGTATTACACTGGAGTTTTGTGGCACTGTGTGCAGCGTTCTACTGGAACATTCCTAGTTGGAAGGAAGTTGGATGTTATGATTTCAACTTTATATAAACCTTTCTGCCCATCTGTTTATCTTGCTAGTATATATCTAACAACTAAGGGTTTATATGCTACAGAGTCTGAAAATTAGTATCCTGGGTTTGAGGTGGTCTAATACATGAAACTGGAGCTGGCTGGATTTCAGGCAGCTCTTTGCTGGAAGGTCTTCAGTTTGGTAGCTCAGCGTACCTAAGACCTTACAAACGTTGACATGGTGTCCAGCTAACACAGCTATGAAAGTTGTGTGGTGGAGCTGGCTTACACTCGTCCTGTTCACTGTTGACTCACCAGATGGTGGCTTTCAATGTTTGTTGTAGAGCACCTCTTCTGAAATATGACTCTCTTATTTTTTTTAAAAAAGGGTTTTTCTTACACATGGATGAGTACAGTGTTGTTTCTTCCATGTTTGAGTGTGCTCACTGTACAGGGCTGATAGCAGTTTACATTGTTGAGAATATTGCTTGGAGGATCACTTACTGAATACAGCAGGTTGAGTCTTGTAAGACATTAGGTTATTTGACATCCTTGTTAATTTCTTGTTCTTGTATCTGTTTTCCAATATCTGTTCTTGATTCTTTTTTTACTGAAAGATGACTAAATTCAGAATCCTTAATCTTCTATTTTTCACTTTAAATCAGGAATAGGACGGACTTCATGTGCCATATGAAACCAAGTGAAAGGAAGAGTTCCTCTTCATCTGGGAAAGAATCTGGAAACTGGACCCTGGTAGATGAAGGAGGAGAAGAGGTACAGCAAAATTATTATTTTTTTTCCTTTTTTTTCCCTTTATGCTTTTGCTCAAGTTCATTGTATTGATTTTTGTGAAGTGGAGGAAAAAAAGCAAACCTGTTCAGTTAGAAAGTGTCATTTAAAACTTTGATCTGTTTTCCTCTCCTTTTATCTCTGAGATTTAACTGTAGATAATGGAGTTTCCAGGAATAAGTTATTAAGAGAAATGAAACTTTTTGGAGCTATTGCATGCAAAAGGACCATGGAAACAGACGTGTTTGAGTAGGTACTTCCCTTCAGAAGCTGTGTTGCACTCACATAGCATTGTTTCTACTTCTGTTTCTAGCTGGTGATGCCTTTGATAGAGACACACAGAAGAGGAATTCAGGAGCTTGGGGTGGGGGGAAGGAGAGTTCATTTGTATTTACTTTGTTTTCCTCTTACAACCAAACCATAGTTAGTACAATATTGAAGCCCTTTTACTATGTGTTTTGTTGGAAAGCGACTAAAAGGAACTGTTTGAATTTATCTATAGGATGAGGATCCTGAGACAAGCTGGATTCTGCTTTTGGAAGATGACTTGATTGCTCTATTGTCACAGTTTCCATTTCATGAACTCTTCCAGCAGTTCCTTGGGTTTAAGTCTGGAGGTAAATCAGCTGCTAAAGAGTTATTCTTCATTTCGCTTGTGCTAATTGTATTATTGACCAAAACTGCTGAGGACTTAGCTACCTGAAAGGAGGTGGGAGCAAGGAGGGGGAGGAAGGGGTTGGTCACTTCTCCCAAGTGACAGGGCGGAGATAGGACACTTCTCCCAAGTGACAAGCGGTAGGACAAGAGGGAATGGCCTCAAGTTGCACCAGGGGAAATTCAGGCTGGATATTAGGAAAAATTATTTCACTGAAAGAGTGACGAGGCATTGGAACAGCCTATCCAGGGCAGTGGTGGAGTCACCATCCCTGGAAATATTCAAAAAACGTGTAGATGTGGCCTTTGGGGACATGGTTTAGTGGTGGACTTGGTAGTCCTGGGTCGATGGTTGGACTCAAAGATCTTGAAGGTCTTTCCAACCAGAGTGATTCTATGATTCTATGGATGTGCTACATTGTGAGAGTCTCCGGGTGAAGTAATGATGAACTTCTGCAACATTTCACAGACTGAATAGATGAGGTGGAGGTGTGTGCCGTGTGTGTGGGGTAACTTAAAACCTCGTAGCAATACTGGCATGCAAAATGTTGCGGTCCTTTCCCTTAGTTTTGATCTGCTTGGCAGTTAAGCTCACAGGTGTGCTGTCAGAACTAACTTTACTCCCTTGCAAGAGACAAGAGCTGTAATGTTACTGTGATTTTTCTCCAATTATTTATTTATTCTTTATTTTGTTAAGTGTCTGGACAAATACACAAAGATAGTTGCTTGCTGGAGATCTTATAACACGCATAGGTGATTTATACTTTCACACTTAACAGGTATTTATTGTTCATTTCATAAACAAAACGTAAATTTCAGTTCACTGTATAGCTGGCAAACAATGAACTGTTTGTCAGCTGTATGGAGAACTGTTGCTTTAAGCATTTGTTAAGGTACTTAAAAAAGTCCTGAATTCACACTTTTTTTTTTTAACTTAATTTTTTTTTTGGTCCCTGTCTTAGGTGCTTATTTTCCAGAAAAAACAACACCCCAGGAGATGATGAAGATTTTTGCTTTTGCAAACTCCTTAGTGGAACTCCTGTCTGTGGGGTTAGAAACATTTAACAGAGCACGGTACCGACAGTTTGTGAAGCGGATTGGTCAGCTGATCAAGTAAGAGAATATTTCCTCTGTGATACAATTAAATCTTTTGATGCAATCTGGTTTAAAGTTCAGAACTGCAAAAAAACAAAACAAAACAAAACAACCACAAAACAAAAACTCCACCAACCAAAACAAAACAGTTAGTTCTTGGGTAGATTTTGCTTTGGTAGTTGGGTCAGTTTAGGGTTATCCAATGTAGAAAACCAAAATCCTAAAGGATTGGGAGTTGAGTGAGTTGTGGAACACCAGGCTGACTTCCATCAGGGATGTGCTCAGGCTTGTCTTGGAAAGTCACTGAATCCAACAGGTTCTCAAACCACACCTATTTATAACTAGTGTCACTGCTTTCTTTCCGTTGTTATCTGGAATTGTTTTAGGGTTTTTAATTTACTTCCTGAAAATTGTCACATCGTTTCAGTAAGCAAATGTAATTGAAACCTAGAACTTGCTCTTTATTTTTAATTCCCTAACAGTCACTTTATATGGCTTCTATGAGTGTGTTTTCAAGGGGGACACTGTTAAATCTGAAACAAAATCTCTAGTTTTCTTTCTGTTACTAGAACAGTAAGTTTCTCAGTATAATTATTCATATATGAGCTCTTTGCAGGTATTGCTACTTCATAATACAGGAGTACCTTAAGGCCCCAAAGTTCATATACAAACTAATTTGGTGTAACAGAATATTTTGCATTGTTGGGTTGCACAGCCGGGGAAAGATAACACAGGAATTTTAGAGCAGCTCTGTCAGAAGAGGGATGGGAAATGCTATTTATATGGAAATCCCTGGAAACCGGAGGACAAGGGGTGGAACGTGTATCTTGTGACTAGACTCTGACCTCGTTGCACTGGTCTGTGTTTTTATGTGGTGATGACATACTTACTGATCCTTCTTCGACTTGTTTGTCCTGCTGTGTAGGATGACACTTTGCCACGTGAGTGACCACTGGGCCCAGTACGTGAGTGGCAATAAGCAATATGGATCAATAGCGCATCCCTACTCTCTGGAAAAACTGCAGCTGGAGTTTGATGAGCTGTTTTTCAGAGCTGTTCTGCATGTTCTGAAGGCAAAAAGGTAGGTGGTCCAGTGTGGTTGATACTGGCTTCATTTTGGAGTTAGGTATTTGAAACTGGGGTTTGCAGCGTGTTCGAGTGCTTGGTGGTTTAAACACGACTCCAATATGCAGGATTTTTCAGCATATTGGTAGGATTCCTGTGTGATGTACTGTAGGTGAACCTGCTTCGGCAGGGGGGTTGGACTAGATGATCCTTCGAGGTCCCTTCCAACCCCTAGGATTCTGTGATTCTGTGTGATTGAGGTGGGGAGGAATTATACCTTGAATTCAGGCATCTAGCAGGAGCTCTGGGGACTTGTTCAGAATGAGTTTAACTCAGAATCTGGGATGCTAAGACACATCCTCGTTCTGTTTTATGGCAGTGATGTGGACATACGTTTCCTTTCGAAATGTTGACATTTATCAGGGTGAAACTCTTTCTATCTGCCTCTTCAAATCCAACAGGTTGGGAGTCTGGTTGTTCATGTCTGAGATGCCTTATGGAACCTTATCCAGCAACATGCTTTGGAGGCTCTTCTTTATCATGCACTGTGCAGAGAGCGAGCACCTGGAAAAGCTCTGCTCCACCCTGCAACCTGCTGACTGCAAACAAAGACTCAAAGGTAGAATTCCTTCAGACAGAACCAATTCTTGTAGACTCAGCTACTACTGCACCAGCTACAGGTTTAATTCCTTGCAGGTTTCCTTGTTAAATGCACCCTCAGCAATGGCATGACTGGCCCAGAGGCCTCAGAAGCATTTTGGGTAGTTCATAAGCTTCCAGGACTTGTTAAGTTTAAAAAGAATTGTTGTATCTACAATCCTTTTAGTTGTTTTTTTTTGTATCTCCCACCTTGACCTTTGATAGTATTTGGAGAGTGAGATTTAAATCCTGAAATAAAGAATTTTGTGTCACTTAGGGGTTTTTTTTTGTGAGCTGTTGATACTTGTATAAATACCCTGGTCTTCCCTCTTTTTTCCTCCCCTTAAACTTGCTAGTTTTGGCTTCAGTGACTTACATGGTGGGAGATCTGCTTACCTTCCACAACTACAGATGTTTCCCTTATCTCAAAGCCTTTTTTCATGTTTTACTTGTCCCATATGCCACCTTTTCTTTCTGTTTCCCCGTGACTTAGGTCCTGTGTTGATCTCCACAGTGATTATGGTGGCTTCAACTGTAGCAGAGTTATTTATAGGCCAGCTGGAATGCTACTTTTCCCTTGCTGCTGCCTTCATGGAAAATATTTCAGGTCTTGATTGACAGGGAGACAGGTAACAAAGCAGTAAGTCCCTACTTCATAGCCTCTTTGCTGTCTTCAGAGAGAGCATATCTCTAGTCAGTTTTAGTTTTCAGCTAGCTGGTAGCCCAGATAGCTGTCACCATGTCAACCAAGTCTTGTAATGGAGAATCAGAAGAAAATGGCAATTTTGAGAGGTTACTGAGTGTCCTGACTCTGTGCAAGCTCAGCTAATGTTTAAGACAAATTATGTGGAGTGGGAGAGGGATATCAAAACTGTGTACACTTTATGAAGCTCTAATCTGATTAGCACTTGCCAGCCAAAACAGTAACAGTTAAGAGTGTTTCCACTGTTTCAGGAGGACTTCATTATTTTTCATTTACAAGAATTTTTTATTGCATCTCAACAAGAATCTAGTGTGCTGTGGTGGGTTGCAGCTCTGACAGCAACAAACACTAATTGTTTTGTTTGATTCAGGCTTTGTGTTGCTTCTAGCTAACTTTTATGTTTTAAAGTCCCTGGTATGCTGATGCAGGATATTTTTGTCCTCCTCATTCTCCTCGATGGGTTATGTCAGCACAATACTATTTTTCACAAATGTCTAGACAGGGAATATCAACAATTCTTTCAGTGAAACCCATCTAATGTTCTGAAATAGCTTCTTTTGACTGATACTTAACAATATAATGCTGACTTAACTTCCTGTCGTTCATACCCTGGAAGTCCATTGCATTAATATTCTCCTGGGAGGGAACCTTTTTTATTGATTTTCCCATCCCAAATTAAATTTGAGAAATGTTAGAAGTGCTAAATCTACACGTGGCAGCAAGCCTTGGTGATCTATGGAAGCTTTAGGCTTGCACATACAGAGATAGAAAATAACCCCCTGGGGAAATATGGGAAGTCTGATTATTTGAGGTATTCTTGAATAGATCAAATGTTAATAAATTTACTGTGGAACACACATTTTCATAGACAAGCAAAGATCTGGTAGTTTCTTCTTGATGTTTCTTCTGGACACCTGTGTGAGTACAAACATGCGTTCTCTAAGTTTTATAAATACAGAATTGAACAGTTTTGTCTTCACTCCATTGCAATTGGCAATGAGAACTTGCTGAACAACATTCTAGTTTCAGTTCCGTTACTGCCATTACCAAGATTTGGGGAGCCACTGATCTTTAGGGTCTCTGAACTTGAATTGTAGTGTGATCAAATGTGCAGAGGAGGAAGGGAACTGGCAGCTCTGTGGTGAGGATGTCATTGCTCCACTGGGAGATGGTAGGATTTAGGTGGAGTCTCTCTCCTTCCTTTTTCCCTTGTTCGCATCCTTAAGTTCCAAGCTGTGGCTTGGTGTGTGTTTGAGGTTGGCATGGGTTCTGCAGCACGTGGAGTACAGTGAAGAGGAAAGTGCCACTGAAGCAGGAATCTGGGTGGTTGCAGAGCTGTCACTTGCAGCAGAGGAGGTTTAGTGTACACGTGCTCAGCAGCTGGCAGCAGCCCTCTCCCTTCCTTTTATGGTCTTTGTCCTTAACCTTAACAGATTCTGCTGTCCTCTTCTGTTCCCCTTTAAGCGCCTTCTCTGTCACCTAGCCCATCTGTGCCTAATGAAACATAGACACTCTGCTGTAAAGATAAAATGTAGCATTAGGAGAGGGAGATGAATGTATGGGCCAACCACATATGTCTGCTGCATCTATCAGGAGTTTTGGATATACAAGTCTGACCTTCTCAGGCTGAAGTACAGTTGCAAAATTCATGAAAGCCCTGAGAGTAGAATGTAACCTAAGTGGAAGTGTTTAATCACAAGCATACTGAGCACATGCCTGTGCAGATGAAGTAGTTGAGTGCTGCAATGAGTGCTTTTTCAATATATCCGACTGCTATGGTAAGATCACTGTAAACAGTGTTTACTGCCATGTTGTGCTTCTGAGAAAGCAGACCATTCTCCAAAACGTTTTACAGCTCAAATGCATCTTTCAGTGCTTGTTTTGCTGCACGGACTCTGTTTAAACTTATTCAGAAGAAATAACCTGCAGAGGTTTCTTTGTACCCTTGCCTTCCTGTTGTCCCTGACCCTGAGGAATGAAATGTTTATTTACATTTGGCAACATCTCATTATTGGGTCTGAAGAGGAAACCTGCCTTGAATTCAAGTGAAAGCATCTCTTAGCCTTCCTGTCCTGTCCAACTTAAGTTCTCTGTTTTCAAGAGATATTTTCCAAACAAGTATGTTCAGTAATTTCCTTGTGTTGAGTTTGAGCAGCTGAAACTGACCTTTCCTTGTGACTCCTGGACATAATCTAGGCCCATGGCTGGATGCCTGAAGTACTTTTGTTTGTAATTGGCATAGAATGACCTCCCTGGTTTAATTGCTGCTTGAGATCGTGGTATGTGAAATGGACAGTCTCTCAACTTGATCAAAACCGCTCTGCAGGGCTTGGATGGGCTTAGTTTTAATCTTCTCAGGATTATGTGCTGATTAAAACTAGAATCCTTTCATAAAATTTGGCCTTAATGTGTGAAATTAATTGTTCCAACATGTAATGGAAGCCAAAACAGTGATAACACTTTTAAAAAGCAAAAAGATTCAAGCAGTTCTTCCTGTGAGTGATCAACATCGCAGAGTTAAAATAATATTAAAAACTGAATCCTAGCTGTTCTTGAAGCAGGTTTAGCTTTCTTTATGAATTACTGGCATATTTGCTGAATCATACAGGCTCACTGCATATGATGGTGTTTCTTGCACCTTATTTTAAAGCAACTGAAGAGAGGACGCTAATTTACAAGCCTCCAGTGATAATTCCTTTGTCACTGATTCCTTCTTTGGGAGTGGACTGTGAATAAATGTGTAAATGTTGATGGTATATCTCCTATAACACTTTTTTTATCGTGTTTCTTTCATGTGACTTTTTTTCTAGACCCAGAGCACCTGGAAAATTTTGAAAAGTATCTCAAATCAATGAACTGCTAGAAAGAAATTTATCTGCTCACCACATTTGCTCAGATGGCACAAACCAAACGGGCTGATGTTGATGAGGATTTTATCAAAATCATTGTTCTGGAGATATATGAGGTGAGTAACATTACTGGTCCATCCAGGAAAAGGGTGAATGTGCTCTTTTTTTTTTCTAATAGTGAAAGATGTGAAACGTTCTTGGCTTCTGTAGTTTGTTCTACCATGGGACCAAGAAAGTGCCACTTCTGAGGTTTATAATCTAATACTGAATTAAAATATCCCGAAGTACATGTTTTTCTGGGAGAAAGAACAACTCTTCTGCAAGATAGAATGAAACAAATGAACAAAAATATATTTCTTCTGCTTTATTTTTGCCGTGCAGTTCTAACTTGCAGCTCTGAAATTGCTTGTATGGTATTGTTTTCTGTGGTGGTGTGTATTTTTTGGTTTTTTTATCATATGTGATGGTGGTGTTTCTATGTTTAGTTTTGAACTTTGTTTTTGACACTTTGACATAATTTCCTTATCTTACAGGGCAATACATTTTAATATTAAAACATTTATCAGCTTTTTCCAGGATCACAAAAAACAGTTTGATTCTGTATTTTCCAAAAGACATTTCACTGCAGTGTCAGTGGAGGTCAGGCATGACCAGTATGTTCTCCCTGCTTATCTTCTCAGGTGTCTTATGTTAGTCTTTCCACAAGAGAGACGTTCTCAAAAGTTGGCCGAGAACTCTTGGGAGCAATTGCCAGCATCCACACACAGATTATTTCAGTCCTGCTGGATCGAATTAGAGAGACCATCGAGAAAGTTGGGATGGTAAGTGCTAATGTCCATCATTTAAAGCAGATACTCAATTAAAACTAGAGGCCATACCAGACCCAAGATACAACTTGGTGTGAATGTCTCCTGTTGAAGACCTATCCTTGTTTTTTTATAACATCAGTCTTTAAGATAGAAGGGTGCAATGCTAATTATTGTTCCTTGCTGAGTACTGATGGGCCTTTTTATTTTCTGTCCTCAAAGGTTTCTCTGTATCTGTTTAAAGAACTGCCGTTGTACCTGTGGAAGCCTTCTTCCTCTGAGATAGCACTGATTCGTGACTGGTTATTAAATTACAGCCTGACGACAGTGGAGAATAAACTAGCCTGCATTATCTTGGAAGGGCTGAACTGGGGATTCGGTGAGCATGTATGTATTAAAAACAAGAGTCCTGAACCTGGTCAGTTTTTCAGAGCAAAAGTTTTACTCAACCTGGGAGGATAACTGAATTTCAAAGTAGTTAATTACATGCTTTTGTGTGATGGCTGTACGCTTCATGGCATAGGATGGGAACTTCACAATAATTTTGCAACATTCTGCCTGAGTACTTGCTTGTGTTGCTTTCTTGTAGTGCTGCAGCTGAGATTAAAAGAGATATTTAAGCATGAGTTTCCTCTCTCTAAACAAGAGGAAACAGCTGACAGGACAATTTTTGTGTGTCACTTGATTAAGATATCTGTGGCTGCAGAAATAGAGGAATCCTTCAAGAAGTGTGTATGAGGCTGGTGTGACTGTAGTTGCAGGCTGGTCTCCAGGTATGTTTTTCACAATGAAAGAAAACTGATGATTTAAATTAGAGATTTCAAAGCTCTAAGCGTTATTTAAATGACTGGAAAATAATTTAAAATTATATTTAAATGATTGGAAAATCCTATTGCCTGTGTTCAGTGGTTCATTTTAGCATTGTAATCTGTGCATTTGGTCGTACTGAGCTCGTCTCTTTGCTGTGCTGATGCTTGTATGTGAAGGTTGCCTTACTTTTTCTCCCTGTTTCTTGGTGACACCTGAAAACAAAGGAATAGTAGGGAAATTATCTGAGATCTTTGCTGTGCAATAGCAGTGCCATGTCTGTATGGTTTGACACAGGAAGAATATTTTTTTTAATGTGGCAATTGATAAGAGAAATTACTATGTTTTTGATACAAAAAGCACGATATGTTTTTCTGGTTTGGTTTTGGTTTTGAAGGCAAGATTTCCAGTGTACTGTGTAATTTAAAATGCCGTCTGTGGATCTTTGGATTAATTGCTGTAAATTCACAAAATGCACAAAGAAAGTGACTGTGGTCACTTTTTTCTGGAAATAATCTAGCTGTTGAGCTTTGTATTGCAAGCTGTGAGTTCACTATTCTTCAATGTTGGGCTGAAATTTTTCTTACTGGCCAAGATTTTGCCTAGGTATTACAATACTTACAGTCACTTTCTGGCTGTTCAAATTAAGATTTATTTCTCTGTAGTGCAACTGAATGATACAATTGTAGAGACCTTTTAAGTGAGGCAAAGTTTTGTGATGCGATTCTGTTTTTAGCAGGATGCTCTTCATCTGGATCCAGCTGTCCATTCTGAAGTTGCGTTGATGGTCCTGGAGGCATATCAGAAATATCTCTCACAGAAACCATATGCTGGGCTGCTTTCTGAAAGCATAAAACAGGTATTTCTTCAGAATTACAGGGATTAGCTTATTGATGGTGATAGGAAAAACTACAGGACAAGACCTTGTTTTATTTTCTTCCTTTTATTCTGTGCTTTCTTGATACTACTAGGACATTGTAATATACCAGCTCACAGTATTTTTTGCACTCACAGAGCTATTTGAAGGTACTGTTAGACTTACATTGAACATCTGTATGAGAAATAGACTTTTAAACTTGACCCGCTTGTAGGTTTCCATTGCTTTCCAACTGTTCTTCCAAACCATCTTTTACTCATGGAGTTGGACAGTACTTGGTTAATGAAGGGCTACTTATTGTTACTGGTGAGCCAGAGAGACATACTTCCTGTGTCTCCAGCTCTTGGCCTTACTTGAGGACTCAAGTGTTAATCTCCTTAGGAGCACATTGGTGACTGAGGAAGGTATGGCTCCAAGTTACAGAAGGGGAGTGGATAGAAAGATCAAGGTTAAAAATGGCCTTTTTTTGATAATCAGTCCAAGATGCTTGTGTTTATTTATCCAGAGCTTTTAGCATTGTGCTGTGCTTTGTCTTTGCTCAGTATTTCCTGTACAGTGGTTTCTCCTCTCCTCCTCCCCTGTGTTTTTTTCTGAAACTCTTAATGTTCCTTATAGTCTCTTCTCTTTTCCAACTTCTTCTCTGCAGTATTTAACCATGATTTGTTGTCCTGTGACAGCTAGATGATTTTTCTTTTTAGGCCTTTCTCAGCCTTGGTTGCCACTTATTGTTATTGGTGAATCTATCTTGACTTGCATGAGCTTGTAACTGGAACTTGAGAGAAAATAATGCTTGTATTCTTGTACCCCTGCTTGGAGAGGATGAAATATCTGCATTGACCCCCAGCTCTGCAATTTGTGCTGGTCTGTCAGAGCACGTACAATGTTTTTTCCGAAAGATTTATAATTCCTTCTGATCTAGCCAGGGTCTTTGTGACAATGGACACATGTGCATGACACAGACTCTGCCTTGTCTGTGTTCTTTCTAAGGAGAGGCTGCCAGGTTTTGGGCTTTTTGTTGACAGATGTTGGTTTTGTATATGATTTCTTTTGTTTCCCTTTCACTAGTAGTCTTAAAGTCTTAACTGAAGATTGAGTGTAGGTTTCTTTTTTTAAGTGGTAAAAATAGTATTTAATCTGAGACCAATATCTAGTTGAAAAACTTTAAGCAAACAGTGTAAGTCACTAGCCTTTACCAAGATGGATGAGAGGGGAAGGAGGGGAAGTGGAAATCAAGGCCATAGAAACAGAGATTTCAGGTAAACTTAATTAGTGGTGCAACATAGCATGTCTGACAAATGAGTACTGTTGTTCTGATCTTGTGTCACCATATTGTGATAGAAGAGGAAACTCATCCAAGCTGACCCAAGTCCTAGACTAATGCCATGTGTGCTGTAGTATGTCTGTGCTTCCTCTCATTCCTGTTTCTGGTGATTTGTTCCAGGTCTCCTACCTAGCCAGCATCGTTCGATATGGAGAAACGCCGGAGACTTCCTTCAATCAGTGGGCATGGGGTTTGATTTTGAGGTTAAAGCTGCACAGAAATGACCGTGGCATGCAGCATGGCTGGCCTGCAGTCCCTGTCTCTGACAGTGTGCTTGACATGACGGAGTCAGTCACCCTTCACCCCCTCCTGAAGGCTGTCAAGGCAGGAATCCCTATCGGCTGTTACCTGGCGCTCGCAATGACCACGTTAGGTCACAGGTGAGTGTGCTTTTTTGTGTTGGCCTTGGATGGGTGGATGGCCCCAGTGACTGAGCAACCTGCCTAATGATGAACTGAGAGCTACTAACATCTTCATGCATGTTTGGAGAATAAAGGATTGCTGATGCAAGAGATTGAGTAGTCTTTCAAGGACTGCAGTTTCAAACAATGTGCCATTTTTTTATTTTGCTAATACTGTTTTTTGCCATCTGCATTTTAAGCTCGGAAGTTAAGGTCAAAATAGTAATTAAAAATAGTATTCAAACTGAAGGGTTAAGCATGATTTCTGCAGACAGAAATAATTTTTAACCACACTTACTGAAAGGGTTATTCTACAGGTAAGGGGTTTTTTTTAGCAGGGCTGCAGCAGAGCACTCAAAAATAAACTTTGGTGCTGAACCTCCTAGTCTCCCACCACAGTCATCTCCAGTGCTTTCAGCTGGCTTCTAGGCAAGGTTCTTGGACATAATCAAGCGTACTAGTTGGTTAAAGTACAGAGCCAGGCATAGATAATCAATCTTTCCCATGTCTGTTTTCCCTGAATCTGACATTTCTTTAATTATCTCTTTCTCATATTCAGAATTTTAACTAACTTGTTTTCTGCATATAATAATGCTTTACTATTTAAAGAGAAATTGTCTTGCCTTTCCTGTTGCTTGATGCTAAGGCTATGCCATAGATACTTAGGTGCTTCTCCAGAGCACTAGCATAATTTGAGACTGATATGAAGGTATTCTGGTTTGAGAGTGGAAGTTGTTGCGTGACTTTGAGCATGGAATGAAAAACAAGGAACCTCTTTACTTCTGAGTGGGGTTTTTCTGCCCCCAGACACTCTGTCCTTGCAAAGGACCATTTTATATCTGTCTCCTATCTAAACAGTAACGTTGGCATTTAGCACACACAGATGTTCAAGGCCACTTACATTAATGAGGAGAAGAAACAAAGCACTGTAATGTATGTTAGTGACTTAATACAGTACTTCATTTTTATGACCTCAGAGTAGACGTGGAATTAAATGTTCTGTGTCTTTTCCTGATGTGTGACCCTTCTCAGTTAGCAAAACTTGATGCAGAGCAATGTACCAATTAAGCTGTCACTAGTGAGTTTTCTGGAGAGTAAAAGGAGGATTCATCTCAGCTGACTGCAACCATCTAAGTACCTACTGTAAGGAACCTCTCTGAGCTCCATCATTGGGTAGTGAAGAAAGATGTTGAGAGCACCATCCATCCTGAGATGTCAAAGCTAGATAATGTAGAACTCCCTCTGTAGACTCTTCCTTAGCCTGGAGGGGGATGCCAGTTTGCTAGGTTAGGGAAAACCATGGAGCTTTAAATTGGTCGAAACTGGGCGGATGAAGACCCCCATCTCCAGTGATTTTGGGAAGACAGGGCACAAACCCCCAGAAAGGGCAGGAAATACTGGATCTGTCAGCAATTGAATGACTCCTACAGCTGAAGAAAAAAACTGTATGGATTTAGCTATTTAGGATTTCAAAGATGAAGTGTAAAGATATGAATGTCTTTACATCTCAGGTCACAAAAAAAAATCAACACCTTGCCTCCCTTTGTACTGGTAGTCAATGTGTTTTTCCTTTTTTTTCTTTTTTTTTTTTTTTTTGACAGCATTGAGAAGTTCTGTGCTGAAGGGATCCCTCTTTTGGGTGTACTGATCCAGTCAAGATATCTGAGAACAGTAGTCCACGTGCTGGATAAAATTTTACCCTTATTTTACTCTTGCCAGTATTACCTCCTGAAGAATGAACAGTAAGCATTATATGTTCCTAGTATGATGAAAGTTACTCTTAACTGTTAAATTTATCAGGCTTCATTCTGGGTTTTGCCTCCAGTGACAATATAACAAAGTGTGTCTGGTGTATTTGCTGAGTTAGTTTTTGGCACTGGCTGTGGTTAATGAAGTAGAAGTGTGGTTGTAGAAGTGTCTCCTGCTGACCTCACATGTATGTTTGTCACTGATGCTGTGCCACAGAAATGGTACTCAGACAGCTGTACTGACAAGTAGCTGTTGTGTTTAGATGAACCAGAAAGATAAGCAGGCAGTACTATTTAACTGTGCTCTTACTGATAAGTTGAGCAGCTGGGAGTGTACTTGAGTGCTGGATCTCAGCTGTCTGTCCTGGTAAATTAGTAATGTGGTCCCTGGGGTGCTTTTGGCTTGGACCACCTGGTAGCCTCCCAAACAATTCCTGGGGTAGATTTGGATGCTGATGTGGATCAAGAACTGTATTCAGTCCTGATGAGCTGCCTGGAATTAGGCTGCTGTGAACTGCTCATGCTGTGCCTATGATATGGTTAAAATGGAGCAATAAAACCTGCAGCGTGTTGTGAATTAAAATCCTTGTATATAGGTGTCACCAGTACTGTTGAGCTGGTTTTAAATTTTCTAGAAGTAGCATTTCTGGATAAATTTTAGAACTAATTTAATTTGTTGACATCCCCAGGTTCTTATCTTATGTCCAACTGTTCCTCCACCTGGATAGTGGAGTCCCTCAAGGTGTGACCCAGCAGGTTACCCATAAAGTAACACAGCACTTGACAGGAGTGAGCTATGGAGAAAATGTGAAGCTGCTCAGTAGTATGATACAGGTAAGAAGATTTTTTTTATTGTTTTTTTCTGAGAAAGGTTGGGGTGGTGGTTTAAAAACAGGTAGGCTGTTTTGGCTGATTTAGTGCTTAAAGTTAGAAAGGATACTGAATCTGACAGTTACTCAGCCAGAGGGTACCAATATCTGTTTTTGATTTCCTGAAGTACTTCCACTTTCCTAAATCTGGCAGTACATGTGATGCTGGACATAACAGTATGTGCCTTCCAGACTTCTTGGAAAACAGGTTTTCTAGTAACAGGTCAAAACTGCCTAAAAAAGGGGATGTAGTACACAGCACTACTTTCTTGTTTGTGTTAGTTGAGGACTAGAGCAGATGTATTAATGTTTGAATGCTTTGCTTTTGACCATTTTAGTATATTTTTCTAAGTGCAGAGAGGTCAAGAATCAAGGCCCACTAACACTAGAGAGGGATAAGGGCTAAAAGGAAACATGCCTACTCTGGGAAGGACTTTTGCAGGCTACACTTCAAAAATAGATGACATTTAAGCCCGCAGGTCACAGGAGTCCTGCTTATGGCTTTTGCATCTGTTTTTGCTGATTGCACAAGATGCTCAGCTCTCCAGGCTGCAGAATCTCTTGAAGGTTGGAGATGACAAAGCTGTTCTCACATAGGCATAAAAAGTTACAGTAAATTATGTATTTTAAGGATAAGTCCACAGCCTTATGCAGGTTAAACAGTTCTTCAATAAATTCTTACTCTTCAATTGAAGCTGCAATCTCTTGAATAATTTTACCCTTTAATTTGACAGACTCACATTTTTCTAAGTGACGAGCCAAATGGAGTGGGGCCGGCTGCAGTACTGGAGTTCTGGGCTCAGGTTCTCACCAGCCAGCAGCTGTGGCACAGGGACCGGGCAACACTCTTCTTGCTGGATGACTTATGTAAAGCTGCTTTTCAGTACAGTCAAGAGGACTGTATACAAAAGCTGCTCTACCAGCAGCACAAGGTAAATGGATGTGGTATAGTGTGGCTGTTGAGTAAATGGTCGGTTCATGTGTGCCTCCTCCTAATTTTGATCTGAGTGCATGTTCCTGAGATGTAACAGGAACAGTCATGATGAAAAGTAATAATGGTTATGTTATCTGATTTGTTTCGTTTCTGAGTAGGTCAAGATTAGTGAAATACCCAATATTTGAATAATAATAATAATAATAAGAATTAAAACCTATTTGGTACACAGGTCCGATTGATGAGTTCTATCGTGGTATTTTAGTCTGTAGTCTTTGCGTTTCAAATGTTTGATAGTGTGGTTAGAACCATCCTCTCCTGAAAAAACAGATGCTGTCACTGTAACAGAATCTTTTTGGTGGAAAAGGAAAAAGGTACAAGCAGACATTTTGATGGTAGCTGGGTTGAGCTAAGGCTGGGAAGTAGCAACATGAGATGGAAAGGAACCTGGGTGCAGGCAGTGTGACATAC
The DNA here is from genome assembly GCA_013398125.1 of Aegotheles bennettii. Lineage (NCBI taxonomy): Eukaryota > Metazoa > Chordata > Aves > Caprimulgiformes > Aegothelidae > Aegotheles > Aegotheles bennettii. The sequence continues at coordinate 101,930 of VZRW01011259.1, read as the reverse complement.
CTGTAGCTTGTAAATCATCTGTTAGGCTGTTTACTAAAAAAACCCCAAATGTTTTCTGTTTCCATGCAGAATGCTTTAGGCTACCATTGTGACAAAGGTCTGCTGTCTTCACTTGTTAGCTGGATCGTGGCAGGCAATGTGACACCTTCCTTTGTTGAGGGCAATGCCAATTCCTCTCAGGTAAGTGCTATGGGGGTGTTGAATTCACCACCCTGGGATAAGCAATATACAGATGTTCAGGGTGTTCTTCTGCTTTCGCAGATTTTCTCTTGTTTCATCTTTCTTCCTATCCTTGTGCTTGCGTTTTCTTGTGCTAAAATTTTAATCTAGCCTAAGAGAATGCTGTGGGTTTAATTACACTAAAGGGAACATGGACATTTTGATTAGAGAAAGTCTGTCTGATCTGTGTCCAAGAATTCATATAATAGGATTTATTAGTAAAGTTTTTTTTAATCTTCAGTTGTTTATATTTGATGAAAGAAATACGTCAAGTCTGGCTACTCTATTAGATCAGTCTCTTTTTATGATAAATATTTTGGATACTAGTTGCTTCTCTCTGCTTAAGCAATCTCTTCATTGAAACAAAAAGGGAAAAAAACCTGTGGTATCCCAACTGGGGATTTGTAGTGCAGGTGAGAGAGAGGAGATCATCTTTCACAGGTTTTGAGTAGCTTGTTTCCTTCAGAACTTTCTGGATAATTGGGTCAGTTGTCCCTAGTTTCCCCCCTCTTTTCCAAGACTATACAGAATACAAAGAGGATGTTTGAATGTAGATAAGGGGGAAAATGATTCTCCATTTTCTTGTTGGGAGATGGTACTGCTCGTGCAACTTTATAATGGGAATCTGGCAAAGACTTATTCCCTTCAGAAAACAGCAAGCTTTGTGATCCTTCCCTTGCCATTTTGTTACCAATGTTTGTTATTACTGTTTTTACAGGTTTGGTTTTCATGGATGGTGTTAAACATGGAGTCAATATTTGAAGAAGATTCACAGCTTCGCAGGGTTGTGGAGGGGGAGTTGGTTATTAATGCTTTAACTGCTGACCAGGCTTTGAAGGTGAGAGAAATGTTTATCTGTTTTTATTAGACATAACCTACTGGAGAAAAGTGTTCTCTTGTATTGTTTAGTTTTTATCTTACGTGCTTTTTCTTACCAGGATAAAAACATAACTAATGCTTTACCTGGCTTTGCAGGAGAAAATACACCTCAGGGAAGTTTTATTTTCCATTTAGAGTGGAATGTTTGAAAACTACTGTGCAAATACCTGTTTTTTAATATACGTTATTTACAGAAAAAACTTCAGTGCACTAATTAGTGCTCTTGCATGATTTTCTGGGTCATCTCAATGCCTCACGATCTCCAGTGGATTTATTCTATGCCACTGAGATGGTGAGTGCAGATACTCGTTATTTTACAGGTGGAAAAATGTGTCTATATTTCAAAGAACACTTCTTGGGTGATTTGTGTTTTGGAGAAGGCTGGACTTTACTTTTCTCTGTATTTGCAGAATTTCCAAGACTTTCGGAACTGTTTAGGTCTCTGCCTTAACGAAGCATTTAGTCAGGTGTGCTTTAAGACATTGTTGCAGTGTTTTCCAGGTTCTTTGCCCAAATTCAGTTAGAAGTTCTGGAATGAAGCAAGTGGAAACTTGTCCATTCTCAAAGTGTAGCCATTCACACATCCTTCATCTCAGCTGTTTCAGTGTGTTTTAATGAACAAAGTAGTCTAGAACCTTGTGAAAACGGATTGTTTTCTCTATGCTCTAGGAAGCTCTATGAAAGTAGATCTGGCAGTGTCCAGACTGGTACATGTCTTGCATCCTTGGAGACTAGTCTGAAAAATGCTTTTCCCTGGGCTTGCATGTTTTGATTTACCTGGAAAACAGTGGGGTAGTTTGTGAGGAGCATGTGGAAAAGGGTGCTGAGGATTCCTGAGGTCTAGTGTGAGGGATGAAGTAGTAGTGCCAGGGTCTGTGCCAAGATATGGGAACTCAGAAAAGCCTCCTTCTTCAGGCAGTCCATGGGAGCTTGGTGTGTGACTTTTCAATGGCTTAGTGAGTATGTGGAGTGGTGTTCTGTGTTGCTAACACAGAGTGCTGCTACTCATTTGTTGCATTGCCTTCTGCTTTTTCAGAAAGTGGTTTTTTTCCTTCTGTATGCTTTTTTTCACATTAGTTTTACTTTACATTGTAGATTTTCAATAGGGCTGTGTGGAATGTAGTCTGGAAACAGCGAAACGTGGTAGCAAGCTGTGGATTCTGCATCCTCATGTAGCCTAAGACTTATTTTCACTGTTTGGAACGTTGCTGCTGCTTTGTTCCTTAACAGCACTGCTCTTATGGAAGCCTAAACCAGGAACATCTATCTCTGTGAGGAAAAACAGTAGTTTGTTGTAATTAACACCAGTGCCCCATATGTTGGGCTTGCATCAGACTGGCCCCTCTATTCATGCTACTTTTTTGTAAGGGTCAGAGGTGTAGCACTGCTCTCTAACTGTCCAACACAACTATGAGCTGGGCTACTCTTCCTTTAAGACCTGTGATAGGTGTGTGAATGTTCCCTAATTTTTCTCCTTTGTAATTGCTGAGTTTTCTCCCTGTGTTAATCTGTTGGGTTAAGCTGTGGCCCCCTGTTACAGGGAACAGCAGTAGAACACGTGTCTGGAAATTGTTCTTTTTGCAGAAAGCACAGACCCAGCTGAAGCTGCCCATTGTCCCTTCCCTTCAGAGGCTCATGATTTACCGCTGGGCTCACCAAGCCCTTGCTACCCCTGCTGATCACCCTCTCATGCCACTCATCTGGCAGAAGTTCTTCCTTCTGTACCTCCACCGGCCAGGACCACAGTATGGGTGAGTTTGACCATAAGAGCTCTAGCAGATTAGCAAGAACTTCTCTGAAGAGCAAATTTATGTGCAGAGATGCTGGTTTGACACTTGCAACGAGACCTCGTTGTGCTTTTCCGTTCATTTTTAGATTACCTGTAGATGGCTGCATTGGAAGACGTTTTTTCCAGAGTGCAGCTCATGTTAGCTTGCTAAATGAAATGAAGCAGCGCTTGATAGAGGTAGCAGACTTCCACCATGCTGCCAGTAAAGCACTGAGAGTGGAGAGTCCCACAGAGGGCAGTGACAGATCTCCAGAGAAGGCCAGCTGCTCACCACGTTACCTGACTTCGCCAGAGCTGCATAAGGAACTTGTCAGGTAAAACACAAGTCTGCTCAGTTCAACCTTACTCAACAACCTGAACAACTGCTAGAGCATGGTCTGGGCTGTGGGAGGTGTGAAGGGAGGTGACCCTTGCCTGGCCTAGGTGTACCACAGGCATTTGTTATGTGCATCGTGTGGTCAGATCTGTTCCTCTGTTGATACAACTTGTTTCGTTTGAGGGGAGCTGTTCTACTAAGAAACATAAAACATTCTTTATAGAGTTGTCACTTCCCATAAAGGAGAGCTTTGCTTCTTAATTAATGGCATTCCCATGCTGGTAAGTACTTGTTTAGAGATACCTGTTACAGGTATGTAGGTCACTAGCCATCAATGTTACTTTGTGTGTATAAATCCTTTTGTCACAGACCAGGGCCTGAATTTGTGTCTCAGTAAGAGTACTTCATCAGGGAATTTACTGGGGACTTCAACATGATTCAGTTTACCCAGTTACTGTGCTAAAGTTGGGTGGTGACAAGTGTCTTCTGTGCCAGCTGGGAGGTGGTATGTCTGCGTAACCAAAACCTTAGCATAAGGCTGTTGTCCTGTGTTGGAGTAGGATAAGGAGGGGGACATGGTCACTCACTGCAACTTGGCTGATGAACACAGCTGATGAACACTCACTTTTGTTAACAAGTGGTAATTTGTAAGAGCTATGTGTCTTGTGCACACTGGAACTGTAGCTGTGCTGTTCAGGAGTCCATGGTTCTTTTACACAGGTTCTTGTTCTGAGAAGTTGACCCTAGGAAATACTTGCTGTATTACAGTATCTGAATATTCCCAGAAACTAGTTGAAAGGATTATTTGGGAAGAGTCCTTTGTTCAGGGGGTTTGGTCATAAGAGATCCGAGCTTCTTTTAAATGCTTCCCTCCAGCAATCAGTACATCCTGCACAAGCAAACAAGGGAGATCATAAGTCCTCCTTGGTCATTGTTGTGGTTTAATCCCAGCCAACAGCTAAGCACCATGACCAGGGATCGGTACTGGGACCGGTTCCCTTTAACATCTTTGTTGGTGACATGGATGGTGGGATCAGGTGCACCCTCAGCAAGCTTGCCAAGAACACTGAGCTGTGTGATGAGGTCCACACACTGGAGGGAAGGGATGGCATCCAGAGGGACCTGGACAGGCTGGAGAGGTGGGGTCATGCAAACCACATGGAGTTCAACAAGGCCAAGTTCAAGGTCCTGCACATGAGTCAGGGCAATCCCAAACACAAATCCAGTCTGGGTGGAGAATGGGTTGAGAACAGCCCTGAGGGGAAGGACTTGGGGCTGTTGGTTGATGGGAAGNGTGAGACCCCCCCTGCAGTGCTGGGTCCAGTTCTGGAGTCCCCAACACCAGAAGGACATGGAACTGTTGGAGAGAGTCCAGAGGAGGCCACGGAGATGCTCCAAGGGCTGGAGCAGCTCTGCTCTGGGGACAGGCTGAGAGAGTTGGGGGTGTTCAGCCTGGAGAAGAGAAGGCTCCAGGGAGACCTTGGAACACCTTCCAGTGCCTGAAGGGGCTCCAGGAAAGCTGGAGAGGGACTGGTGCCAAGGGCAGGGAGTGATGGGCCGAGGGGGACCGGGTTCCAAGTGCCAGAGGGGAGATGGTGATGGGATGGGAGGGAGAAATTGTTTGGTGTGAGGGTGGTGAGAGCCTGGCCCAGGGTGCCCAGAGAAGCTGTGGCTGCCCCTCGCTGGCAGTGTTGAAGGCCAGGTTGGCTGGGGCTTGGAGCACCCTGGTGTGGTGGGAGGTGTCCCTGCCCATGGCAGGGGGTTGGCACTGGATGAGCTTTGAGGTCCCTTCCAAATGAAACCATTCTATGATTTTATGTGAATGATATTCTTAAATAGTTGTTTAACCCTAAATAAGACCCAGACCACAGGAGACATAGCAATAGGAACATGCTGGTTTGAACATCCTAAAGATATTAAAAATTCTGAAATGCTGTTGTAATTAGCCTGGTGGAGAAGGGAAGATGTGGGAAGATGTCTCCTCCGTGGGTTGGCTTCCCGAGAAAAGGTACAAAGTGTAATTATTAATAGTCTCCAGAAGATGGCACCCGAAGTTCAGAGACGAAGCTGTGTGCAGCTGCTGGATTGGTATCAGTGATACACAGTCCAGCTAAATAATACCTGTGATCCAGACTCCAGAGCTGGTAACTGGTACAACAGGGAGCAAGTAAGGTGTTACATCTCACAGGTTTAAGAGCAACTCTGAGAGCAAATAAGTCAACATTTTGACCAGTAACTATTAAACCAGTGCAGTGTTTGTTTTAACACACTCTGGTCACATCTGTTGTTATCTCAACCTTCTGGACCCCATGTTGGGTACAGGAAAGGCTGTCGTGGTTTAACCTCAGCTGACAGCTAAGCACCACACAGCTGCTTGCTTGCTGCCCCCACCCCCTGTAGGATGGGGGAGAGAATCAGAAGTTAAAAAAAAAAGAGTAAAACTTGTGGGTTGAGATTAGTTTAATTGAACAAACAGGGAGATAAGAATAGTAGTAGTAATAATAATAATAGAATATACCAGGCAAGTGGTGCACAGCACAGTTGCTCACCACCTGCTGACCAATGCCCAGCCTGTTCCCAAACAGTGCTTGCTGCCCCCCTCACCCCCTGGCCAACTCCCCCCAGTTTATACATGGGGAGCAAAAGAGTCCTTGACTTAGAGTAAGCATTACTTAGCCACAACTGAAATATCACTGTGTTACAAGCATTCTTCTCATATTAAATGAGATATTAAATCCAAAACACAGCACTATACTGCCTGCAAGGAAGAAAATCAACTCTAGCCCGGCCAAAATCAGGGCAGTTGTTTATGAAAAATAATCCAGAGGTGCTCACTGGGTGTAACTTGATTAATATTTTCAGTCTTTAATTTCAAATGAGTTCCCCGCTCCAGCATAAAAGCCAAGTAAATCTTGCAATTGAGGAGTTTAAGACAACCTAGACAGGAGGGAAAACACTGGTGGAATTTGTCCGAGCTGACTTTTGGAACTTGACTACTTCTGTTTTTTCACCAGTGACACTGATACAGAGAATTGGAGTTTGCTGGAGATATTTAATACCGCAGTGCAGGTTTAACAGTGTTCTAGTTCTCTCTTGTATTTAATCAGGAAAGCTTGGGTGGTATGGTTACAAAGAGAGTACTCCTCGGTAGAGTGATGCCAGTTGAAGAAAGAATTCTATTTATGTTAAAAGCACAGTCTTACCAAAGGAGGAAATGGGACTAATCTGGTCATGAATTTGAGCCTGTCAAGAAATTAAAAGATGTGACTTGGGTGTGAACTTTTAGAGCAGGCAGCCTAGAGAAGTCATGGGGCGAGAGGCAGAGCTTGCTCGGATGCACTTTTTTTCCCCTGTGTTGGCTGTTTGAATGGGAATGTCACTACGATTCCTTGATGTAAGAGGTGCTTTCAGTCCTGGGTCATGTTTGCTTATTTGCATTAACGTTTTCCTTTTCAAAATTTGTCCTGTTGCGCTTTGTTATTGACCACCATAGTTTTCTAAATAGCTTCTTTCCACTGCTCATCTTTGAACTGACACTGAGTAAACTAGTCACAAAGCACCTGAAACATCTATGTTTTTAGGTGTGTCACCTTGTAGCCTTGTTGCCTTAACTCTAAACCCCAGAATGAGACCACTGTGCAATACATGCTATGCATACAATTAAAGTTCACATTGACTTATTTTTTCCTTTTTGTTTTTCTTCCCAGGCTTTGTAATGTTTTTATTTTATGGTTGGAAGAAGAGAGTTTCCAGAAGGGAGACACATACATTCCTTCTTTACCGAAGCAATATGATGCACATAGACTTGCTAAAGTCATGCAGAATCAACAGGTGAAGTGCTAATGACGCTGGCAATCTGAGATCAAAAATTCACTTTACTTGTTTACTTGTGGGTCCTCTAAAGCAGTGAGAGACTTGGTGTCACTGATCTTTAATACATTTACAGCATGTATGGTACTTTCACAGCTCCAACTATCCCAAACTGCCTTCTTTTATATCTGAGTGAGGATTCATGAGTGGATTTCTGGCAAATCTTAATGAGATTACAGTCCTTATTATTTACTGTCCTGTAATTCTTCTTATGTTCTGAGATAATTTTTGAGAATTATTGAAGTTGAAACTTTAGATGGCAAAAGACTGAAACCTAAAATCTGCTCCTGTTGGTAGTCTGTAATGTGTCAGGTTCAAATACAAGTTAGTGAGTGGGAAGTGTATGTTATTCGGTCCAGTAAGACTGAAAAGTTAGTATAATTAAAAAACCTGTGAGAGAGATTTTGAAAGGACATGTCCTCATGCTTGCTTTGTTTTTATTTCTCTTGTGTGTACGACTACTGGAAATGCAGCCTGCTTTAGCCTGATTACAGTTAATCATGCCATGATGTTTTAGACTATCTTGGTTTCCTCTGTGTTCCTTTTTTTAGGAACAGAGTTTTAATAATCTGCACCCTTTCTCTTATTTGTTAGAAATTATACTGTGTGTGCTTGTGAGATTTCTTATCTAAGCGTGTGGCTTTTTTTCTTCAATATAGATATTTTTTTCTCTAGTAATAATTTTCCTATGACTTAAAACTGCAGGGTGTCTAGTTCTATGTACTTGTTGTAGTTCCCCAGCTACTGGGATGAAGGCACAATATATGATACTGACCAAAAATGGGAATGATAATTGAACTATCTTGTGCTTTAGGATTTGTGGATGGAGTATGTCAATGTTGAACTCATACACCATGAGTTTCAGGAAGCTCTAAACCTTTGGCTGCAGATTCAGCTTGAATCACACACGTCCTGTGTTTCTGCAGGGCAAACAGATTTCACTAACCCTTTATCAGGTAAGAGATAAGAATATTGTTAATGAATCTGGGTCAGAAAGAATTATTAGCGTGTTGAAGCCCTGATTTCTTTAGGAACATAATGATTTTTGTCACTAAAGATGTTAATGTGGTTTGTTTTCTGTGGGTACAGTATTTTGCTTGAAGTTTTCATGGTGATCTCACTGAGATGCTCATATAAGACGCTAACATCGATTATTTGGCTTCCAGTTTGCCACATCACAGAATAGCAGATCATGTTGTGCCTAGAGCTTTGTGGGTGAGCTCCCCAAAGATTCCCCTGCAGAGAACGTGCTCCAGACAGGCTGATTTTTTCCCAAAGTTTAGATTGAGAGAGCTGCAAGCAAAGGAAAGAAACACTGGAACTGAAAATAAAATCTCTTGGGTTTTTGTTGTTGTTCCCCAGTGCCTTTCCCTGGAATTTTGGTACAGTGAAAGTCATAGTGTATTAAGTATGTAGTATACCATAGTATATTAAGGATATGGTAAGATTGGATTTTTTTGGGGTGCTAGTTAAAAAAGGGTAGGGAAAGAACAGAAGGAGACTGGAATAGTTTCACAGGTGAGTTGACACTGTTTGGTCAAAGGAACTGAATGAGAATCAGCAGGAGAGGGCTGACCTGGAGAAAAGCTGTGCTTTGAGGAGGAATTGGAGCTGGCAAGACTAAAGGTGAGGATGAATTGTAGGAAAAAAGATGAATTTGGCTTAGCAGACTGGGTCTGGGATCCTCTGTCAGATGAGGAGAATAAATGGGGTGATAAGAGGAAAATTGGAAGACTAGAAGGTAGGAGTGGCTGGAGGAAACAAGGAGAGCAATGGGACCTTCATTCTTAATGTTGTGTGGTGGAGCTGGTCATGAGAATTAGGTGTGTGAAATCAACTTTGTCAACAAAAGTAGGAAAATTAATTTTTATTTTTATTTTTTTTTAAAAAGGGAAGAATCCTGAGAAATATTTGTCTGCTGCTAAAAATGCTTCATGCAAAACCACAATATTTGTATTCAGTTTCTCCTTCACTTTTCTTAATGACAAAACTTGCTTCTGCCTTCTTTTCTAGCCAAAGAGAGGATAATGAATAACTTGAAGAAGTTTGATACTCCCAAGCCCCTTCTTCCGCTCCAGACGATGAAAGCTCCTGTGCCAGTGATTTCCTCTGCCAGTCTAGTAAGTCAGAAGGAAGCAATCCAGCTCATGCGCATGGATCTTAACATCTTGCAGCGACATGCCAAGTAAGACATAGCTGTTTTCCTTCTGCCTCACTAGCATGTCTAGCAGTGTCTTCAGGTGCCCTTTACAGCAGCCTCATTTGTCGTGTTGGCACAAGACTGTCAGTACTTCTGCTTCTTTCCCTGTTTTTTTTTTTCTTTTCTTGGCTGTCATGTTGTTATTCCACCCCTTTAACTAAGATAAGACTGCACAATCTTACCTAATAACTGAGATTATGTCAGCTGACATCTGACTTCTACAATGTTTTTTCTCATTTGGCTTGCTTCTTAAAATAAAGCCTCCCTTTAGCCTAGATTTGTTCATAGTAAGTTAACTCTTTTGCCCTAATGTAGTAGCTGCAATGTGACACACTGAAAGGCCAAGAGAAAAGTCTGATTTCTGGGACTACTAGCTTTGTGAGTGAAAGAGACTTTCTGTTTTTAATATTCCTACTAAGAGAATCCAGCTGAATTATTTTCAAACTCAGCTGATGAATCTATAGCTGTTCTCACCCAATGTAGTAATTTAATAACAAACTTGATAAGCCCAAGAGAGGATATGTCTAAACAATTCCAGCAGTAACTTTAGGTGGGCTTTTTTTTTTGTTGACTGAATAATCCTACAGTCCAGCTTTTTTTTCTGGTAGAAAATTGTGTTTCCTACAGAAATCTATGTAATTTCTTTCCAGGTTGTCATATAGAATAATTAAAAATACTCATGCAGACTTGAGTTGTTCTGTTCTTATAAACCTATTTCTTTATTGCTTTGAAGTGCTATTACTTTGAAGTGTTAACTCAATTTTGTTTAGTAACCTTTTATGCTTTCTAGGAAAACGTCACGGGTTTTTGTGCAGCACATTAAATTGAAGTCTCATCTCTTGCTTGTAAATTCTTAGCATTGCTGTTTTCAATGAAGACCTTGGTAACTTTTATTAATTAATGCTTTTCAGAACTGCAGCTCTCTGGGAATCCCAGCATGTTGCTCTCAATAGTGAAATACTGGACACAGTACCTAAGCTCTACGTCAATCGGGAAGAGCAGGTTACCCTCCATTTGGAATGCCGGGGAACTTCAAATAAAGGCTGCCAAGGAGCAGCTCTTCTAACAATCCAGGTTAGAGAGATGGCATTGCTTCTGTTTTGGGGCTGTTGGACATGAATAATGAAAGTGAAATGACTGAATGGTTACACAAATGGTAGCTTTTGACCAAACAAATCCATACGCACTTAGTAGTTACCTGAAATACCTAATATGTGATGCTCAAAAGGAGATGCAGATCAACAGCTGAAGAATAAGTTGTTGCATGAATTTTGTTTTGCTCATAGCATCCATTCTAAACTGCTTCCCACGTGTGAATGTGGGAATATGCTCACTGAAAGGAACAGAAGCATGAAAATGTTCCCTTGTTGCTTGGTACATGAATTTCTTCATCCCATCTCATTTCTTCCTCCTGCCCCCCCGTAGATTAAATGTCTTGCATAAAAGACATGAATTATATTAGTGTGTGATAATTGAATAGAAACATGACCAAGGATGTGTGCTTGGGCGTGGTGTACTTAATTTGATCAAAGCTCTTGGGGAAGAACCATCTATATTCGGAGTTCTCTTACTGGGCTCTGCTTGAATTTACTAATAGGTGCAACTTGTAAGAGTTTTAGCAAAAAATATTGTTCTGAAATGAATATGTGTCTTTCTGTCATTTAGTTTGAAGGGAAACATAAAAACGAAGCAGTGAGCCAGCAGCTTCATGCTCTGCATAAAGAAGTGAGACAACTGCAGGCAGAAGCTATGAAGCCACCTTCACTGGGTGTTGTGGAAGCAGCAGTACATGTGGAAAATTTTATAACGTAGGTTGTTCAGACACTGCTCTAGGTAGTGTTGTTTTATATTTCTTTTTCTCTGAGCTAGAGTTAAAATGTGGAACCTGTTTGTGTGGTTTTTGTAATGCTTATCAGCTTGGGTCAACAACAGAGCTGAAATTCTGAGACCTGTATGTTTGAGAAACAGACCTCTGAAGAAATAAGCCAGTATTGTCAAATGTCACTCAGCCTCAACAGGGCACGCAGTATTTTTTCTACTTCAATTTATTGTGCTGTGTATTAGAATAGCCTTTCTAACCCTGCAAAAACATGTTAAGTGATGACAGGGATGCTATGTTAAACTTCAGGAAGTGGAAAACTTGTCCCACAGCTGTCTCAGCCATAGGCTAAACATTACATTTTAATATCTCTCTGTAGGTTTTTCCCTGTTATGGTGCAGGACATAGTTATTTAACAGATAGTTATGATTTGAAATAGCTTTTCAATATGTGAAACAAAATCATGCAGTGTAAGAGGACTATATAATTCCACTTATTTGGGGGAGAGGTGAATAAATGGATTAGTCCAAGACCCTCTTTCTCTTGAAGATCTTCTACAGTTCATCCCAGAGGTCCAGTTTTGCAACACCATTCTTGATCTTCTAGATTTCTACTGGAATTCCTTTAGTGTTTAGAGTTTCCTACACAGTGCACTTACTGTACAAGTAAAGATATTTGGTTACTAGTTCTACATGTTCATTCTTGATCATTAAGCTGAAAAATCCTGTGGATGAGCTAGTTCTGGGGATTTATATCTGTGGAATCAATCACATGTTCTTCAGATGTTTTGATTTGTATTCAGTGAAGGTGGGGTTTTGAGCTCGATAAAACATTTACTTGGCAATACACAAGAAAAGATTGATTCTCTTTTATTGCTGAGTCTGTTAAGTAAAATGAGATAAGTATTACTGCGGTACAAATGTAGTTGAGATGGCCTAAGAACTTGATGAACACATGATTTGAGGGAGAAATGATCTGTTGGAATTATGCTGTGAAAAAATCTTTTGAGATCACTTTCTGACTCTGACTTTCTAAGGTTTGGAGGTACCTGTTTCAGGCAGNCACATGATTTGAGGGAGAAATGATCTGTTGGAATTATGCTGTGAAAAAATCTTTTGAGATCACTTTCTGACTCTGACTTTCTAAGGTTTGGAGGTACCTGTTTCAGGCAGCAAAATTGCTTGAGCTAGACCTGCAACTGTTCAGCCTGGATATGAGAAGGCTCAAGAGGTTTTCATAAGTGTATAGAAATATCTGAAGGGAGAGTGCAAAGAAGATAGAGTTAGGCTCTCTTCATGGGTGCCCAGTGACAGGACAAGAGGGAGTGGGCATTAGCTGAGACACAGGAGGTTCCCTCTGAACATCAGAAAACACTTTTTTACTGTGAAGGGTGACGCAGACTGACCAGAGAGGAGGTGGAGTGTCTGTCCTTGGACATGCTCAAAAGCCATCTGGACATAGTTATAGAATCATAACATCACAGATTGGTTTAGGTTGGAAGACACCTTAAAGCTCATCCAGTGCCACCCCCTGCCATGGGCAGGGACACCTCCCAGTAAACCAAGTTGCTCCAAGCCCCAGCCAACCTGCCCTTCAACACTGCCAGGCAGGGGCAGCCACAGCTTCTCTGGGCACCCTGGGCCAGGCTCTCACCACCCTCACACCAAACAATTTCTCCCTCACACCCCATCTCCATCTCCCCTCTGGCACTTGGAACCCGTTCCCCCTCGTCCCATGACTCCGTGCCCTTGGCACCAGTCCCTCTCCAGCTTTCCTGGAGCCCCTTCAGGCACTGGAAGGTGCTCTGAGGTCTCCCTGGAGCCTTCTCTTCTCCAGGCTGAACACCCCCAACTCTCTCAGCCTGTCCCCAGAGCAGAGCTGCTCCAGCCCTCGGAGCATCTCTGTGGTCTCCTCTGGACTCTCTCCAACAGCTCCGTGTCCTTCTTGTGTTGGGGACCCCAGAACTGGACCCAGCACTGCAGGGGGGGTCTCATGAGAGCGAAGTAGAGGGGGACAATCCCCGCCCTCCCCCTGCTGCTCACGCTGCTTGGGATGCAGCCCAGGATACAGTTTGCTTTCCTAGTCCTGGGCAATTAGCTGTAGGTGGCCCTGCTTGAGCAAGGTGGTTGGTCCAGATGTCCTCCAAAGGTCCCTCCCAACTTCAACCATGCTGTGAGTCTGTGAACCCATGCTTGATTATCGTGTAAGCCAGAAATACCCATCTCAGGACTATATCTCAGCAAGAAACCTTACTTTATTGTCACAGATTTATTTTCCATACTTAAATGTAATCTGCTTTTTTTATTTTATTTTTTTCTTCAGGGCCTTAATAAATATCTACAAGGTGCAGCCTATGCCTGCAATTAAGAAAGTTGGGATTAGTTTATTTTTTACGCTAGTAGAATATGTGTGTGATGAAACTCAACGCAATCCTCCCACAAGGCAGTTCTTCACATCCTGCATTGAGATTCTAGGCCAGGTGAGTTTATACTCTGATTTTTGGGTCTAATGCCTATTCCAGTTGCCTGCTGATACTGGGGATATAAAACATTTAGAAACCCAAAAATTAACTTCTATTTTTCTATCCTATTTTCCTTTCAACTAGTTGTATAATACACACACTCTGTAGGAGAGTTGAAGCTTGCATGTAAGCAAAGTAAAAACTGTTCCTCTGAGATGCCTTCTTAGTGCTGATGAATGCTCACTGTGTTAGTTAAATGCTAAGGTAGGCTGGATTTTTGGGCAAGTAACTGAAGTTTGGGTACTTCCAGCATGTAAAAGTGTTTTGGTGTTACTGATAAACTTTCTAGCTGATCTGTATCTTGTCAGTTGCTGTATTTCGACACCTCTCTTGTACAGCCTTGCAGTATTCTTTGTGTAGAGAGTTAGCTAGAAGTTTTCTGGTAGTGAACGTAAGTGCTTGTTGGTAGTGATAGTGTTTGAACATATTACACGGGTCCTCAGAAAAAGCATTTGCCTCTGCTTTGGGTCTAGGTGCTGATTTTCATCTGTAGATACAGTTTGTTTCCATGTGTGGCTGTCTTTAAGTGTCTCTAACAGCTGAAGTGCTGAAAAGCTCTTCATAGCAGTGGTTCTGTTTAAATTTTTCCTAATATCAGACAGGGCTGCTGAAATTTGAGTTCATTTTCTTGTGCTATCCCATCAGAAAATTTGTGGCTTTAGGTATTTTTAGGCAACATATGTGATCACAAGTGCTCTTCTGAAGTGTGCTGGGGAAACACATTTATTTTACGTTCTGTCTTGTGAAACAGCAGTATTTAGTTGGTGTTGATCTCATACAGTGTCTTTTTTGAGAAAAACCTTCCTTACTAAAAAAGACCAAAACTGTGCTTGTCTCATCGAAGAGCTTTAAGAGGTGTGTTTTCCAATAGATTCATACTGGGCCTTTTTACCATTCCCAATTCCCTCAGGTGTTCATCAGTGGGACCAAGTCAGAGTGCAAACATCTCCTGCAGACAATCCTGAAGAATCGAAGGCTCTGTACTCTTCTTTCTCCTTACTTCACTCCTGTTGCCTCCCCTGATGAATTTGTGACTTTATATGAAAAGGTCGTGTCCTTTCTGAGTGAGGATAACAGTGATGTTGTCTTCATGCTGCTGACAAAGGTAAAGTACTTGTGAATATTCCCTCTGGTTTGCGGGTTGCTTTTGTGGGTGTTTTTCCCCCTAAAGACTGTGACTCCAGGCTAAAGAAGAGGGGCAAATCTGATACTTTAAAATAACATTAACGGGTTCTGTAGATCTGTGTTGCTCATCCTAAATGGTGTCTGTTGTATTAAGCTCAAGATGGGTTGGAGGCAAAAGCAAATAGGAAGGTTAAACTACCCTTTTCTAGCCCAGATAGTACCAGTACATGCTTCCTAGGGTTTACTCTTCAGTGCACTCTTACTCTTGAAATCAAAGCGGGTTCTTGATTGCTTCTTCTGCCTGAAAACTCTGCAGAGAGGCATTCATCAAAATAGCCAATGAATCACAGGTATGTTCAAAACAATGAAAAAGATGGAAGTGTCTGAATCTTCCTTCTCTGGCACCCATGTCCTTCCTGCCTATCTTAAAGCATACAGAATTAGGTAAGAGCAAGTGATTACTACATCTCTTGTTTCAGGGTTGCATGATGTTGTCTGCGTGTGTTGTCAGTGGAGAAATTACTATTTAGGCTTTGAAATCTCTCTGATTCTCTTCATTAGTTGCAGCTGTCAATAGCAGGCGGTGTGTTTTGGGCATGTCTCTGTGCTGTCCTTAGTGGCAGTGATCAGCATTGTCTCTGCTCACGTCAGTCTGAACATAGGGCATAGATGCTGCAAAAGCTTTGCACCTCCACTTGAAAATTCATGGGCTACAGAGATCAGCCCTTCTAATGCTTGTGAATGTTCGTTTGGCAGTGGTACTGAAGTGTAGAGACTGATGATGAGGTACAAATTCATTATTTTACTTAAAAACTTACAGATTTTTCTTCCCCTGACAATTTCTCCCTTCTCCTAAAGGTGTTGTAGCTGTTCAAGCTTCTACTTACAAATGCAAATGCTTCCTGTCCTCTCTTCTAGTTCGACCTTATGCAGTGGCTAAACATTGCTAAACCACCTTTATCTGAACGTACCAAGCTTCTGGAGTCTATTCACTTGGCTCTCAATGCATGTGGCCTTGAACCTGAAGAAGATATTTTGATGCCATTTAATATCTTCTGCAAGCATTGGACTAACCTTCTCCAGTATCAGTTCCCTGATCACTATAGTGACTTTCTAAGATTGTTCGTGCAAAGTGAGTATCTGAATTGATGCATACTAAACCTTTTGTACAGAACTTTTCTGGCTTAAAGATATGAACTGCATGCAGTAGAGTTACACAGAAACAAATACAGAATGATTTAAAACTTAAAGTTCCTGTATGCACATTTATATGTTATGTGATAACATTTTTATTAGACATATTTTGGCTCTACTAGAAAGAACAATCTTCTGTGGATCAAAGTATACACATTAGTGACAGCAGATTTTCAGCCCATATTATAGGAGAAAAATGCAGGAGAGGTTTGTGTTACTGGAAAAACTTACTAAATTATAATTATGCTGCTGTCTATAATGCAGCATCCATGTTCTTTAGCACCCCTCAATGTCAAAATGAGAACTGGAGTTATGGAGACCTGGGGCTGATACTGAAATTGCTGAAAATGTCCTGGTTGACATTAGATGCTACCTCTGATCTGCTGTGCCTCTAAAATGAGAACAAAAGTACTTCCTTTCTGTTAAATCACATGTGCTGAGGCCGCAGCTGTCTCTTAATATGCATATGTAGCCAGGGGTGTACTAAGTGCCTGGGAAAGCAGAGCATACAGATACCGAAAGGGAACATTAAATTACTTATGTTTGGGAATTAGAGCTATCCCTCACTCTTTCAAAGATTCAAACTCAAGCCTTGTCTAATTTTTTTAATGTAGTAGGAAGCTCTAGTGCCAGCTTTTTCTAATTCTTACAGAGAGAGATTAATATCTTTGTGCTATTCACAAATGCATTTGCTTCTCTTTCTCCTAAGGCTCTTCAGGGCAGCTTCTAAGCCCTGACTGTTGGAAGGCATCACTGAAAGCTTTGGGGTGTGTTTCATCAGTAACTGAACAGGGAAACTTCAAGAAAAGCGATTCTACTGAAAGTCCCGTATTGCAGGATGCTGCAAAGACTCTCCTCTCTGCAGAACAGGTTGGTGCCTCTGCTTGATTTATTGCACTTTGCAGCTGAAAAAGATGCCCACCAGTGACAAATAACACCACTGTGCAGTCTTTCTGTAGCTGATTAGTAGTTCCCTTCTGTTTACAGGTTAGAGAGACAATAGAATGGCTTTCCACATCTTTCTGCAAACTCCGTCTGGCTTCAGTGGACTTCAGGACTTTTGGCCTGTTTTCAAAATGGAGTCCTTATGTGGCTGAAGTGAACAGATTTCTGGAGTATCTTGTTCAACGACTTACTGACACCGAAGTTGCCAACTTAGCTCAGGAGCCTGTTGGCAGTAACAGAACTCTAGCAGGTAATGTGTCTTAAAAGCAAATTACTTAAGAATGGGAATTCAGTTTCTCTTATTTTCCTCCGCTAAAGACCATTTAAATATACAATAAAGTCCTCTTGCTCTGCATTTGTACAGTGATGGGGACATTAGAATACAGATGGGATATGTTGGTGCTGCTTAGCTGCCATGTGGAACTCTATGCTTTACGCTTGTTGGAGGAAGTTTGTTTAGCTTTGAGCTTGCTTTAAAATTATTTTATGAAGAGAAAATACAGTCTTTGGTACTGAGCAGAGGTTTGGGAACAAGGGACTACTGAATTTCACCATGATGTGATTTTGATGTGGAGAAAACTGCCAGAACACATTTTATTTTGGTATATGCAACTTTAAAGTGTGACTCATCATTACTTCCACAATTTCAGATGTGTTACTGATATTAATGGGACATCTAAGCAATACAAAATGCTTATGATTGTTGTAAAACAATCATGGTTAAGTAGGGACACTAATAAGCACATTGTATTATAAATTATTATTTGACCAGGAGGAACTGATTTAATGTTGGAATAAACAAAGGACATTTTATAGAAGTTTGGAAAAAGAAACAACTTCTTTGGTTTATTTTCTCCTAGCATTGCAGTCCTTGTATTCAGTTGTTGCTGGACTCTTTAAACCATGGATACTGGTCTTGGATAAGGAAGACTCAAGGTATATATTGCTTTTCAAAATTAAATGAATTTTTGCTAAAGTAAGGACTTCAACCCTGTAAAAATGACTTTCATTTTTATCTGATTTATTTCTAATTCATGACTGTATTGTGACCTGCCGTTAAATAGCTGTGACTTGTGTCATGTCTTTAACAATTAGGGAACTAATTCATGAGTTCCTTAAGATAAATTTTTCAAGACTTGGATTGAGTAATTCTTTAGATACAAGAAATGTAACCAAGCCCAAGTCAGGAGGCAGAAATGAGAAAAATATGGATTGCACGTAGTTCTGGAAAAAGTAAAAAGTAAACTTTAGATTCCTTTCTTTTTTAGCTTCTGTAATACTGATAATGCCGTAGTTTAAACCAAAACAAAAAAAGCGAAACAAATACAACCCCAAATGCCAGTGTTACTTAGAGAGACCTGGGACCAAAGCAATCCTGTGACGATCTACTGTGTTCTATGCCTCTGTCCTCACATGGAGACTTATTTGTAATGCTATACACTTAAATTTTACCTTTTTTGCAAAGCCAAAACCTTTTTGAATTGTTAGCAAATATCCACCATTTTATCAGAAGACTGACTGCAGGTAGGTGTATGCTGTCATTCAGAAATTCTTGTGTTTTAGTGCTTAATTCAATTATGAACTATCAAACAAGTAGTCTCTGCTTACTCAATGGTATTGTGGATCTTCAGTGTGATGTTAAAATATGTACCTCTTCTAAGGAATAAAAAGGCAGTCCTAAAGAGTTTTGTTTGAATGAAAGGACTTCTGATAACCTACTGTATTGATTTACTGTGTACTACCTACTATGTATCAATCTGCTGTGCTTCAGAATGTTTAAGTCATTTACTTATGATCTGTTTATGGTACGGGAACTCAGCACTGAAATTCGTGTTCTTTAATTTCTTTTAAGTAACCAACCCTGCTACCCTTGGTTAGAGAGTGACACTCCTGTAGCAACCGGCATGGTCGGTCTGTTCACAGATTGCATCAAGCTTTTGCACGAGAGCTTTAGAGGTGGGTAAAGTCCATGCTGTTTTAATGCAGTGGCATCTCCTGTTCTGTCGGCCCAAAGAAGATTTTTGGTTGAGATCTGGGGTATGAGGGTATTTTGTTTGTTATGAACTTTTAGTCAAGATGATCACTACAGTGGTACCAGGAGCACTTCTTTATTTCATCCTTAAAAGACCAGCTCTTTTCCTACTCAAGGATAGATATCGTCAGGTGACAAAGTTAATGTGAAGGAAAACAAAACAAAATGAGCTGTTAGAAGTGCATGAATTCATTCCAGGTTTGTGTGTTACTTCCCTACAACATATGCAGTAGCATGTCACAGTGACCAATACACGTGTCTCAAGAGCTGGTCTTGGGAGTAATTTAATTAGCAGTACTGATCGTTTTGAGATCCTATTTAGCATTGCTTATTGTGCCTGATGTGTAGTTAGACATAGGAATGGAAAAAATTAATTTCACAGTACCTCTTAATGACTTCTAGGATCTTTTTTTAAAAAAAACAAAATAACATAAAAGCAGTGAAGTTCTACATAGAGTATTTTATATCTTCATATTATTGTCCAGCAGCTCTTCAAAGGAAAGGCATGAAATCATAAGCTTCTCCACTTTTAGGTTTTTTTTCCTCCAAATCAACAAGCTTAATGTGTGTTACTTTTCTGTGACGAATGTATTTTAGTGTAACTTGCATTTATGGTTTTTCATCTTCCAAAATTGGACTTCCTTCTGTAGTCGAGATTTCCCTGAATTTTTTTCTGCTGTTAATTCAGTTATTTTCTTTGAATCTAGATAAGCTGTTGCCAAGCCACCGTGGGGCTCTCTGGTTACATCTAATGCATTACTGTCAGTGTTGCACAGCACCCAAAATGCCGGAGTTTATTCTCTATACTTTCCATACTGAGTTCAGAAGGCTCCCATGGAAGGAAATGCATCCAGATCAGATGCTTATGGAGGAGTTCTTCAAAGTGAGTACATCTGTTGTATTAAGTTCGTAATCAGTGTTGCCCTTGAAAATAACTGAAGAGCTAGAGACAGTTCTTTTAGCAAGTAGGTTTGTTTAAGCAAGTTTAAAGTCTTTTAGCAAGTTTAAGGGTTGTCTGTAGCATTCACAACTGCCCATTTTGTGATTTATTTTTGTGAAGGAGTTCTACTGAGTCAGACAAAGTTGTGGGGAGCTGTAAAGCTGGCAGTCTTTGTAATCTGTCATTGCTCTGTCTGAATGATCTGAATGTCATTGCTCTATCACGTATTACATATACATTTAATTGTGTATGCTTAGAGTTAATATATTTTACTGTTACCATATTATTCTTACTGCTGGGTTGTCCGAGACCACACAAACCTGCAAACAGGTGTAGAAATGCTCCAGGATTTACTGTTTACCTCTTTGGGATGTGTTCTTCATGCAGTTCTAAAGAGACTTAAAGTTTTTTAGTTTCTCTTAGAGTGTAGAGAAATAGATGCAATTGTGCAGCTAAGAGTGTGTAATAGATTATTTCTTTCTGACTTTCAGTAGCTTGGTATTCTATACTGATTGTTTGAGAAGCTTAGAAGGTTATATGTGCAACTCTGCTGATGGGGGACAAAATGATGGAGAAGGGACATCTGTCCACAGCTCTGCTGACCTAAAATGCTGCTGTGGATTTAAAATTGGCTAAGGAACCGAAAAGTATGAAAATATTTGTATCTTACATTATTTCCGGTGTCTTTTTTCCTTTCCTAGATCGAAAGAGGCAGCCCCAAGAGTTGTTTCTTATTCTTGGGTTATGTTTTATGTGAAATAAACTGGGTCAGTGTCCTCTCTGATGCCTGGAACCCCAACCCTCATCCTCAGACTCACAACATGATTGTCTGTTTACTGTATATGATGGTGCTGTTGGCAAAGGAGGAACAACTTATAGGCAAAGAGGTAATTTTTGAAAAGGTTCACACCTGTCTGTCTTAGAATAGGAATAATTCTTTGCTAGCAAGGGCACAGGATGTGACTTCTTTCTCACTTGCAAAATGATTATCTCAGAAGTGTGTTTTACCTGGGTAAAATATGCCAAACAGAATTCCAGAGTTGGCCAAGACTAATTCCTTATGTGAGGGATTTTGTATAACTTGTATGAAAAAAGAAGAGCTGCTGTTCATTTTAAGAAGTTTCTGTAGGTACTGTCATCCAGTAGTGTTGTAAAGAATAAGCAAATAAATACAGACAATTCCCTGGAGTTACAAAATTACACTCTTTGGAAAGAACAAATATATATGTTAGTTTCATTAGTGTTTAAAAAAATGTTGATGTATAAATGTATTGTGCAGTTGTTTCTCGTTTTGTTGTTAAGTATGGGATGCTGCATAGTTCAGCTTTCTCATCTCTTAGACCAGCCCTTAATTAAAATGTCAGTTTCCTTTTCTTTTTCTTGGTTTTGGAGAGCATTAGTTATAAGCACATGCAAAGTAGAGGTAGTATTAGCAAAAATTTATGTATGCACCTATAATTCATGTGCATATATATATATATGTTATGTGCATCCATGTACAGGCACACATGCATTGTGCATCATATATATATATATAGGGCCAGGATAGCTGATCCTTTAATTAAAGACCTAAAACAGAGCTGGGTTCCAGTGGTGCAGGCTTTTAGCTCCAATGACTCAGGACTATAAACCAATAAATGTGTAAATATCTGTCCCTCAGTCTGGCATGGTTGAAATCATGCTTTATACTTTCATAGTTGTCTAAAAGGAAAATAAATGCTTACTCATCTGCCTGAGCATGTTTTCTCAGGAATTGTAAGTAACTGTTGTTACATCCTCACTCAGAACTGCTTTTCTGAACAATTCTTACCATAAAATGCTCCCCTCTGAACTACACACAATGTGATGACAAGTCACAATGATGTAGTGTCTTGAAGACCAGATACATTTTAAGAAGCTGTCACTGTCTGCTTCTGATGAATTACTGGGGAGATTTTACTTCCTCCTTGAATCTTATGTTGAGTTTTCTTGTCTCGCTCCAAAGGGGAATTTGGTAGTCTCTGATTTCTCAGCGCTTTTCCCATTTATGGTTGCATTCTGGTGTTTCAAATTGTTGGAATAGCAAAGAGAAACACTGGATGTTAGGATGAACTTTCCAAACCCTACTCTGTGTGAGTAAATCTAGAACAGTTCATTGCTTCTGTAGGACTCTTCCAGAGGCACTGAGTAGTCTTTAAGAAGTCCTATTTCACATCTGCCAGCTTTCTCCCACTTGCAGCATCTTCCATTTTTCATTTTCTCTGAGGTTTTGTGATGGTGTGTCAAGATGTCACCAGCAGCCTTTGATCAAGATTGTATTCCATCTTAGGAAAATTACTGGATTTCATGTGCTTTGACCTGAATGTATTTGCTTATCAGAAGCTTCTCAAGCTTCAAAAGATACCTGTTCATACACTGTATGAGTCAGCCTCAGGAATTCCCTCCTGGCCTCCAGCAACGTGTTAAACTGACACGTCACTCATTTTTTACCTTTCAGAATGCTTTTGTGACACCTTGACCTCAATCTCAAACTTTCTTAGTCCTGTGTTCCAGTGCACGTGCAACTTGAGAAGTACTTGATGTACCAGTGTTGTCGTCTTGTTGATGTAGTCTGATTTGGGTTAGTTATGGATCATTGAAGTCTTTAAGTTGTATTTGCTGTCAGAAAAATTCCAGCATTTGTTCATTCTATAACATGTAGAAATTTGGTGCTTCTCGGTGTCCAGGGGGGGTCCTTTTGTATTTCAGATGTATACAAACCTGAGAGGAGGATGGCAGCAGCTGAGGGTAGACTCTCTGCTGGTCGTTGACAGAGACCTTTCCATCTGCCTACTTGCACTGTGGACACTGTAGGCCACTGTACTGTTCAGGATGATATTTATGAGGAGTCCCCCAGGTTGATTCACTGAACAGAAATTTGAGGGACCTAGCTTCTGTCACTGGTTCTACTGTGAACTTAGATTATTATTTTGTTTAAATAATTCTTAGATGCCTACTCTGCTGAAGTTACTTTACCTTGTAGGGTCTCAGTTTCTTTCTAGCTGTCTTTACATGTTTACATGTCAGATTTTAATGTCTCCTCCTGATTTTTGTGCTTGGTTAGAGCTGCTGCAGCAGTGTGAGTACTGTTATGTGAATGCTAGAGATGACATGCATGTACTGGCTTAGTGCTTGAATGAGAAGCTGTTTTTCAACCAGGCTCCCAGTGGTCATCTGTTTCTGTGGGGTTTCTGCTCCATCTCCTTTGGATTTTGGAGTCTGGGCTCCCTTCCAATACTGAGTACTGCGAATATTAATTTAAAACAGCAAAGAAAGTGGAGTTCAGACTGATGCCTTTAAATCTTCAGGAATCGCCACTCATAAATCTTTTCGGACAGACCAGCTCCCTTCCTTGGCAGCTCGTGGGCATTTCATCTTATCAGAGCATCATCAGCTACTGCAACAGTCACTACCCTCCCTCTGTTATCCTTGCTAAGGATGCTGCAGCTGAACTTATAGTGAGGCTTCTGAAAATCTCAGCAGGCTTTGGTGCATCTTCGGATAGCCACATCCACCTTGTAAGTTGAACTGGTTTTACAGTGTCTCTGAGCTGTTCTTGTTTGCAATGTTCTGCTTTTTTATATTACAGAGTGCGGAAAAATGTTCTCAGCATGATTTGATTTCTAATTGATTTTAATTTTGATTACCAGGATGCAACACTGAAGTGCCAAGCATACATTCGTCAGGTGGTTCAATTTCTCAGCACCTTAGAACAAAGTGGAAAGATTACTCTGGCGGTTTTGGAACAAGAAATGTCCAAGTTGCTAGACGATGTGGTCATCTTTAATCCTCCAGGTTTGTGTCAAAGAAGTAGCAAATTACTTTAAAGCTGTAAAGATCCCTTATTCTCCTGCATGAATTGTGGGATATCTGTGACTGAGTGATTACTTGCATTACTCCAATGTCTCCCTTATGGGCAGCAGGGCGTGTTAATTTGGTGATGTGTATATAAGTGGCATATCAGAACAAAACAAAGATATGAGCACTACCCTGAAGAACTGTCAAGAGCGACAGGACCAACAGGAAAAACAGGAGTTATGTTGTGAGTAAGACTGACTGATACACAGGAGCTTGGGGAATTCTTTTGTAATCTTTTTAAATTTTATTTGGCATTTGGGCCTTTTTTAAAAGGAAGGATGACGCAAATACACTCTTCTGGTCCTGAGGGATTGTGTTCTGAGGATTCTAAACTGTTGTGCAATTGAGAAAACTGACTGTGTTGAAGTAGGGGAATTCTGTTGATGTACACTAGTGGTATGGTGTGTCCACAACTACAGCACAGTACCGGTGCCATCCTGAGCTTCCTCTATCAAAACAAAACTTCAGGTGAAATCAGTTGTCTCAATGTACTACACAGAAATACTTGTCAGTAGTTGTGTCTCTTGCTGTCTGTGACCCACACAGGTGTGCTAGCAAGAGTGAGCAGGAAGTGTCTGAAAATCTGTGAGAGGTATAACTGTCTCTCAGTACGTGTACTGCTACATGGGGAAGCTCTGTAGGACAGCCCCATAGTCAGCAAAACTCTTTGTGACTTGAAGAGAATCACAGAATCATCGAGGTTGGAAGAGACCTTCAGGATCACCCAGTCCAACCCCAACCTCCATCCCCACTCACCCACAGCACCCAGTGCCACATCCAGACGCCTCTTGAACACCTCCAGGGATGGGGACTCCACCACCTCCCTGGGCAACCCATTCCCACCCCCAATCACCCTCCCAAGGAAGGAATTGTCCCTGATGTCCCATCTGAATCTCCCCTGCTGCAATTTCAGGCCACTTCCTCTTGTCCTTTCACTGTGGGCACAGCAGAAGAGACCGACCCCCCCCTCACCCCAACCTCCTTTCAGGGAGCTGTAGAGAGCCAGGAGGTCCCCCCTGAGCCTCCTCTTCTCCAGGCTGAACACCCCCAGCTCCCTCAGCCGTTCTTCATAAGACATATTCTCCAGTCCCTTCCCCAGCTTTGTTGACCTGCTGGCACTTGTAGCTGAGGAATTTCAGGTGGGATGGGAGCTCCAGTGTAAGAGGAGCAGCTCTGATTCATGAACCCCTGTGCATGCTTGTATGCATTAAAAGGATTGAAGAGCAACTGCTCCGTGCTGCTTAGCCAGGCTATGGAGTGCAGGAGGATCTCTGATACAGAGTGACAGGAAAGGAGTGGTGTGCATCAGATTTAGCTTCTCTCTGAGATTTGGAGGGGGCAGGTGGAGGTTTTTTGGAAGAGCCCCTGGGGCAGCACCATCTGATGACAACAGTTGGAGAGGAGAAAGCTGGACTTCTCACGTGGGCACTGTGCCAGGACTTGTCCCAGTGGATCTGGTTTGGCCCTGATGTTAAGTGTCTGTTGATGGTCCTTCTCAGTGGTCTGCAGCCTGTGAAGTGGGACTTGGCTGTAAAACCAGTTGTGATCTTAGGTAAGCCAGTTAACCTCCTGGCATCACCTTTCTCCTTTGGTCTGTGAGAAAATGTTTACCTTACTGGAGAGCTGTGCCATGACAGGTGACTTTTGGGGCTTTTTTTGATAATTCTTAGCAGATAGATGATATGAACAGAATAGTTTGGAAGGGACCTCTGGAGGCTTGTAGTCCAACCTCCTCCTCAAATCAGGGCTAGCTTCAAAGTTAAGTCAGGGTGTTCAGGGCCCTGTCCAGCGAGGTGCCAAATATCTGCCAGTGTGGAGGTCTCAACCTCTTTGACCGGTGTTTTTCCAATGATTACTCCCTCTTTGTGCACAACTTGTCTTCATAATCCTTTTTCCTTTTTCCTTTTTCCTTTTTCCTTTTTCCTTTTTCCTTTTTCCTTTTTCCTTTTTCCTTTTTCCTTTTTCCTTTTTCCTTTTTCCTTTTTCCTTTTTCCTTTTTCCTTTTTCCTTTTTCCTTTTTCCTTTCCTTTTTCCTTTTTCCTTTCCTTTTTCCTTCTACAATGCCCAATGTTTCTTGAAAATTTTCTCTTATAGCAGTGGTGATTTTTTTTTTATCAGTATGTGCAAAGATCTACTCTGTAGTTAGACTTTTAATAGCCAAGTGCAGGAAATGTTTGTGCTTTGAGGGTCCTGTTACAGGTGGTCCATAAAAGAATGTTCAGGCAGTGCCAAGAGATGGTTCCAAAAACAATACTCTGAGGCTGAACACTGGGATTGGCCAGAATCCTGGAAATGCATGAGGGGACTGCAACATTTCAGGGCTCATCTCGGTCATATTTCAAATTGAATCATCTAATATCTTGGTTATCTCACTCTAAGCTGTGCTTTAAACTGTGTTTTAATACTCAGGTTTACTTGCAGACTGTAAACTTGCTTTATCATTCAATTTATTTGCCCTGTAGTAATGGTGAAAGACCCTGTGTGAAAGATTGGCTCCGGTGTACTCTGCTATACAGTCTTATCATAGAATCATTTAGGTTGGACTTTAAGATCATCAAGGCCAAGCAGTAACTTGACCCTGATAACCCAGCTCCACCAAGCCCACTGCTAAACCATGTCCCTAAGTCCCATATCTATATGATTGTTAAACGCATCCAGGATGGTGATTCAAACACTGCCCTGGGCAGCCTGGGCCAGGCCCTGACAGCCCTTTCAGTAAAGGAGGTTTTTCCTCAGATCCAATCTAAACCTCCCCTGGCACAACTTGAGGCCGTTCCCTCTTGTCCCATCACTTGTTCCTTGGGAGCAGAGACCGACCCCCCCTGGCTCCAACCTCCTGTCAGGGAGCTGCAGAGAGCAGAAGGTCTCCCCTCAGCCTCCTTCTCTCCAGGCTGAGCACCCAGCTCCC